>CM059208.1:29656404-29743904 GCA_030347435.1 Clarias fuscus | reverse complement strand
TTCTTCTTTACAATATCAGATGAATCCGCTCATTTCTTTCTTCACTGGCTACTCAGGTGCTTGTTCAGTCCCTTGTTATTTCAAAACTGGACTACTGCAACTCACTCCTGGCTGGTCTGCCTCTGTCCACGATTTGTCCTCTGTAACTGATCCAGAATGCAGCAGCACGTCTCGTTTGCAACCTTCCCAAGTTCTCCCACACCACCCCACTCCTCCGCTCCCTGTGTCAAATTCAAAACGCTGATGTTCGTCTACAAAGCTACTCACTTACCTCTCTGCTCTAATCACACCACGCACTGCACCACGTCCCCTCCGATCCTCCAGCACCGCTCGCCTCATTCCACCATCTCTCAGGGATCGAGGACATTCATCTAGACTCTTTTCTGTTCTGGCACCTAGCTGGTGGAACGAACTTCTTCTAGATGTCTGTACAGCAGAGACTTTGACGATCTCTAAACGACGACTCAAGGCGTTTCTGTTTCTCCAGTACTTGGACTAATTTAGGATGTAGAAAAAAAATCACTAAACAAAAATACTGTAACAGAGGCTGTGTCCAAACTTTTGACTGGCACTGTATGTAAAAATAGAACTCACATTGGAAATCTGTTGGGTTACATTCAGTTATACTTCAAGTCGGACTGATGATCAGCCACAGCATGGACCACCATGGGTTTGTACATGGGTTTGAGACATTCAGAACTCGAACATTTGTCAGAACTCGCTGTTTCAATCTTCTTTATGTTTCATGTTCTGAAGGAACAGATTTTTTTTGTCTGTCTGTCTGCCCAGACTGTGTCTCATCACACAGAACTGTCTGTGCAGAATTTACTGAATCTTCTGCAGTACTTAGATCTCTGCCTGAAGTTTAATCTGCACCATCAGTGAAACCTAAATGTTGAGTAAAAGTGATGTTATGAACAGTTATGTGTGGGATTTAATAATCTACTTTAAAATAATCTACTCATGCGCTACTGTCTCAATGTAAACAAACACCTGCACCATATTAATTAGAAAAGACAAAGTGAATATTTTTACTGGGATTAGTTCATATTTTCACTTTGGCTGAAATAACAGCGCTGAAGTGGTAGAAGTGAATTTTAACATGCTGGAGTTGTTTTCAGACAAAACTTCATCTTTATCCGATCTACTTTTTCCATTTCTCACAGTAATATCACAGCTCTCTCTCTCTCTTTCTCACACACACACACACCAATGTTCAGAAGACCTTTAAAATGTTTTTAAAGTTTTTTTTTTTTAATCGTTCATCAGGTACTTTTGAATGTAAATGAAGTTACAGAAGCAGACGGAGCGGGCGGAACCATTGTTGGTTAGTATGTGTTTCCGGGTGAATGTGGGATGACACGGACACACTTCCTGTGTTCCTGTGGATGTTGCAGCGGCGGCGGCTTTTCTTTAGAGATGGAGTTTGAGTGAGACTTGGATCTGCAGGACCAGAGTGTGAGGAGAGCAGGGAGTGTACCGCGGTGCAGTGTGGCAAGGTTCACACTCCTTATCTCCAGGAGAGGATTGTGTGTGTGTGTGTGTGTGTAAAGCCCGCGCGCGCCGACATGAAGCTGCTGAAGCCGAGTTGGGTGGCGCACAATGGTAACCTCACCTCACAACTCTGTTTATAACGCATTATAGCGCTGCTCATAACTCACCTCGCAGTGTTCATCACACACTTACACACTAATCACACACACACTCTTCATCCTGCACCATCACTCACATTCTACATAAACACACTCAGTTATACCGCCCTACGTCACTCTGAGCGCTTGCTCCTGACTACGCATGCGTCAGAGTTTACGGAGTTTGAATTAATAACGTATATGCAGTGGTGTTCAGGTCAAACCGGGACTTTTATACCAGAACACAGCTTAATATGCAATAATAACAATCAAAAGTTAGTGCTTAACACCCCCCCCCCCCCGCACACACACACACACTCAGTTCAAAAGGACTTTATTCTCCTGAATGTTAACAGAAAATTACTTTGTTGCCAAAGCAACAATAAAACATTGATTCCATTATAAATAACAACAGTCTGAATTTATAAATATATATATACAGTATAAGCTGGAGGATCTCGGCTCGTCTGCTGTACACGTCACAGTGTTATACACACACACACACACCTTGTCTGTCAGGTTCAGAGTCTGCTCAGTTACTCTCACTATTACAGATTATAACCATTACACACACACACACACACACACACTCAGTTTCACCATCACTGTCATGGTGTTTCAGTATTTGTACTGTTGTCACTTTGCCACATAAAAAATGTACTGCAATTAACTATTTTATTTTATATTTATTTTCCCCTGAATTTCCTCCTCGTCACTCGGAGGCTCCCACATTAAGCCAACTTATCCCAGTCAGTCAGGGAGGGACAAAGTCTCCCACAGACTCTCTGACGGAGGGGACTGGTGGATGATGGACGAGGATGTCTCATTAATAACTAAACTCCTCCTTTTGCAGGCAAGCCGATATTTTCAGTTGATATTCATCCAGACGGGACGAAGTTTGCCACCGGGGGCCAAGGTACGCGCGTGTGCGCACACACACATGCACTTCAGTTTTATTTGTGTGGAGCTTTACACAGAGTATCTGGTCTCAGGAGGAGACGACAAACTCGTCATGTATAAAGAAGTTTTACACTCTCACAGTGTGACGTGTCTCTCTACAGTCACTGTCGTCTCACTCCCTCAGCTGTCTCCCAGAGTCAGACTAGTGGGGGTGGCTCTAATATAGTATAATCACGCAGTACTGTGTGTGTGTGTGTGATTGACAGGAGAGGACTCTGGGAAGGTGGTGATCTGGAACATGGCTCCGGTCCTGCGAGATGAGGACGAGAAAAACGAGAACGTCCCCAAGTTACTGTGTCAAATGGACAACCACCTGGGTACAGAGGAAGAGTGTGTGTGTGTGTGTGTGTGTGTGTGTGTGTGTGTGTGTGTGTGTGTATTGGATACAGATGTATAATGTATGTGTGTGTGTTGCAGCATGTGTAAACTGTGTGCGATGGTCCAATAACGGTCAATATCTGGCCTCCGGAGGAGACGACAAACTCGTCATGGTGTGGAAGAAAGCAACGTGAGACACACACACACACACACACACACACACACACACACACACACACACACACAATAAAAATCCTGACAGTTGAGATGTGTTTCAGGTTTATAGGCCCGAGTACAGTGTTTGGGTCGAGCAGTAAACTGGCCAATGTGGAGCAGTGGAGGTGTGTGACCATCCTGAGGAACCACACAGGAGGTAGTGTGTGTGTGTGTGTGTGTTTATCAATTTACTGGATACGTTTCAACAGGGAACCTTTAGTTCTGTAGAAAAGTCTGGTGTATTTTGTGTGTGTGTGTGTGTGTCAGACGTGATGGACGTGGCCTGGTCTCCTCATGACATGTGGCTCGCCTCCTGCAGTGTTGACAACACCATCGTCATCTGGAACGCACGCAAATTCCCCGGTGAGTGATGAAGGGGTCGAGGACGGGGGGGACTGGGGGAGGGGGAGGGGGGGAGATGGTGCAGTAACTGTGTGTGTGTGTGTGTGTGTGTGTGTGTGTGTGTGTGTGTGTGTGTGTGTGTGTGTAGAGATGGTGACCTCACTCTCGGCTCACTCTGGGCTGGTGAAGGGTTTATCCTGGGACCCTGTGGGGAAATATGTGGCGTCTCAGGCAGACGATCGCAGCCTGAAAGTGTGGAGGACCATCGACTGGCAGCTGGAGGCCAACATCACTAAACCCTTCTCTGAGGTACACACACACACACACACACACACACACACACACACACGCAGGGTGATGATTTCTTTATTAGACGATGTGTTGATAGTGTTCAGTCCTCCAGCAGCAGGTCAGACGGACTCGGGTCAGAGTTCGCAGACCTTCACAGATTTTTCTTTAGAACGTAACTAATGATTGTTTGTAGAAATCTCAACTGTCCTCCACCATTTATGATGTTTTTATGACTTTTTTTCGTGGCAGTATATAATTTCTCATTCATTTTAACGCTAAACTATTAAGAACAATATCATTTACCCATGTTGTAACATAAATATTAATGTAAATTCAGCTAAATTTACATATAAATTATAAACTATAATTTTTTTAGTACTGTAGAGAGAACAGAAAGCAGCTGTAGAGGAAACACAGATCGGGATTTTGAATTATTACTGTTTTTACGCTACTTGTACTGAATACAAACACTAAAAAAGGTTCTGTACAGTGAACAGGTTTACCTTTACATTATTTATTTATTTGTAATTTATATTTAAAGTTTAGTGAAAGAAGCTGAATTCAAAATTAAATGAAAGTGTTTGGGGGAATATTTAATGTCTAAACTATTAAAATAGACATTTACAGGCATTTTTTTTGCCCTCATTCAAAATGTCAATTTTTTCACACTTCATGTGTGCTCTGGGAACATAAGCCCCGCCCATTTAGGGTGTCTGCTGTATTTGGGTTCCTCTGCACTGATTTAGACGACTCGCGCGCGCACACACACACACACACACACACACACACGCTCCAGCATGGTCCCATGGAGATCCCTCTGCTCTCTGTGTTCAGTGTGGAGGAACCACTCACGTTCTACGTCTCAGCTGGTCTCCTGACGGTCAGTACTTGGTTTCAGCCCACGCGATGAACAACTCGGGTCCGACGGCGCAGATCATCGAGCGAGACGGCTGGAAAACCAACATGGACTTTGTGGGACATCGGAAAGCCGTGACTGTAGTGGTGAGGGAGGAGCTTATGCTTTAATTACAGCTGGACGTCCTCGCAAAGAGACTGAGCGCTCGAGTTTACTTTAACAGTCACTCTGGTATGTGTGTGTGTGTGTGTGTGTGTGTGTATAGAAGTTTAACCCTAAGATTTTTAAGAAGAAGCCGAGGAATGGAAGCTCCTCTAAACCCACTAATCCCTACTGCTGCTGCGCAGTGGGCAGTAAAGACCGCTCGCTCTCCGTCTGGGTAACATGACACACACACACTGGTTACTTCCTGTTCTGTACACACTCCTGTAATGTACTACAGAATATATTTTTGAATGCTGTGTGTGTGTGTGTGTGTGTGTGTGTGTGTGTGTGTGCAGCTAACCTCCCTGAAGCGCCCTCTGGTGGTCATTCATGACTTGTTTGACAAATCCATCATGGACATCTCCTGGTGAGGAAAAGCTCTCTCTCTCTCACTCACTCACTCACTCACTCACACACACACACACACACACACACACACACACACACACCTAAGTGTAATAAGTGTGTGTGTGTGTGCGCAGGACCCTGAGTGGTTTGGGGTTGTTGGTGTGTTCGATGGACGGCACTGTGGCTTTTCTGGATTTCTCTCAAGATGAACTTGGAGATCCACTTAATGAAGAGGAGAAGGTATAACCACACACACACACACACACACACACACACACACACACAAACAGGGTTCATGACCCTTGACCCCTGATGTACAGGGTGGGCCATTTATATGGATACACCTTAATAAAATGGGAATGGTTGGTGATATTAACGTTCTGTTTGTGGCACATTAGTATATGTGAGGGGGCAAACTTTTCAAGATGGGTGGTGACCATGGTGGCCATTTTGAAGTCAGCCATCTTGGATCCAACTTTTGTTTTTTCAATAGGAAGAGGGTCATGTGACACATCAAACGTATTGGGAATTTCACAAGAAAAACAATGGTGTGATTGGTTTTAACGTAACTTTATTCTTTCATGAGTTATTTACAAGTTTCTCTTTGTTCACAGCCATTGACATGTCGAAGAGGTTAACACGTGATGAGCGGATCGAAATTGTGTTGATATCTGGTGAACGCAGTAACCGAGTCATTGCAGCAGATTTCAATGCAAGACACCCTACGAGACCACCCATCTCCCATGCTACAGTTAGCAAACTGCTTGCTAAGTTTCGTGAAACTGGTTCAGTGTTGGATTTGCCAAAATGTGGACTAATGAAAACTGTCACTAATGAACAAACATCAGTGGCTGTCCTAGCTTCATTCAGCAAGAGCCCACAGCGTAGCACTCGCCGCATGTCACTGGAGAGTGGCATTAGTCGAACATCCCTTCGGCGGATATTAGCTACTCACAAATGGCACCCTTACAAACTTCAGCTACTGCAGCATCTCAACGAGGATGACCCAGATCGGCGCACACAATGTGCAGAATGGGCAAAACAAAAATTGGAACAGGACCCTCAGTTCACGCAGAAGATTTTGTTCAGTGATGAGGCAAACTTTTATGTGAATGGTGAAGTTAACAAACAAAACCACCGCTATTGGTCTGACACTAACCCACATTGGATAGATCTCTCCAAGACTGTTGGAACAAAAAAAAAGTGATGGTATGGTGTGGTATATGGGGTACAAAGATAGTGGGGCCATTCTTCATCAATGGAAACCACTAGGCGACTGGATATTTGAAATTGCTACATGATGATGTGTTTCCCTCTTTATGCACTGAAGCTGGCACGTTCCCTGAGTTTTTCCAGCAAGATGGTGCACCACCACATTAGGGTGTCAGGTCTGAGCATTCCTAGATGAACAGTTTCCTGAAAAGTGGATTGGTCGTCGTGGGCCAGTTGAATAGCCCCCAAGGTCTCCCGATCTGACCCCCTTAGACTTTTATCTTTGGGGTCATCTGAAGGCAATTGTCTATGGTGTGAAGATACGAGATGTGCAGCACCTGAAACTACGGATACTGGAAGCCTGTGCTGGCATTTCTCCTGCGGTGTTGCTATCAGTGTGTGAAGAGTGGGAGAAGAGGGTTGCATTGACAATCCATCACAATGGGCAGCACATTGAACACATTTTATAAGTGGTCAGAAACTTGTAAATAACTCATGAAAGAATAAAGTTATGTTAAAACTGAATGAATGAAGCTAGGACAGCCACTGATGTTTGTTCATTAGTGACAGTTTTCATGCGTCCACATTTTGGCAAATCCAACACTGAACCAGTTTCACGAAACTTAGCAAGCAGTTTGCTGTAGCATGGGAGATGGGTGGTCTCGTAGGGTGTCTTGCATTGAAATCTGCTGCAATGACCCGGTTACTGCGTTCACCAGATATCAACACAATTTCGATCCGCTCATCACGTGTTAACCTCTTCGACATGTCAATGGCTGTGAACAAAGAGAAACCTGTAAATAACTCATGAAAGAATAAAGTTATGTTAAAACCAAGCACACCATTGTTTTTCTTGTGAAATTCCCAATAAGTTTGATGTGTCACATGACCCTCTTCCTATTGAAAAAACAAAAGTTGGATCCAAGATGGCCGACTTCCAAATGGCCACCATGGTCACCACCCATCTTGAAAAGTTTGCCCCCTCACATATACTAATGTGCCACAAACAGGACGTTAATATCACCAACCATTCCCATTTTATTAAGGTGTATCCATATAAATGGCCCACCCTGTATTTTACATTTTTATAGAATACTATTCATCAGAAGATGTATGGGAAGAGCTTGGCCATCACCACGGAGACGCAGCTCTCCTCCACAATCATCGAGAATCCTGAGATGCTGAAGTACCAGCAGGAGACCCGAATCTCCAGTGGAACCCTGGGGTCCAGCGCAGAGACGCCTCTCCCTAAACTGAGCAGTGTGATGAACGGAGAGTCACTGGAGGACATCAGGAAGGTATACACACACACACAAAGAGGGAGCCTGACATTTTTATATATCGTAACGTCAGCTCACGTGTTTAACGCTGACGTTACGACTGAAACACAGCGATACGTGATTAAAGATGTTTTTTCACATTAAGACTTAAAACTGTTCCAGAACCTTCTGAAGAAACAGGTGGAGACGAGAACTGCAGACGGGCGGAGGAGAATCACACCGCTGTGTATCGCACAACTGGATACGGGGTAACGTGTACACACACAAACACACACACATAATAAAATAACTGCAATGAAAGGGATTTGCTCTGAATGCGGATGTGTGTGTGTGTGTGTGTGTGTGCGCGCGCACAGGGACTTCTCCCCCGCTTTGTTTAACAGCGTCCCCATCCTGCCTGGCTCCTCGGTCACTCAGCTCTCGTCTGACTCGAACACTTCGCTCAGTCTGAGAGTCACACACGACACACCGGCTCCGTCCCAAACCAAACCCACTCAGGAGGCGGCGGCCGCCGCCTCCCAATCCAAGGGCACCGCTGACAATAAGGACGGGTTTGTGCTCCTAACCTGCTGTATTTTAGACCCTGTGTGTGTGTTACTGTTGAGTGTCTCACTTCCTGTCTCTCTCTCTGGACGTCTTTCTGCTGCAGCCCTCTGAAGTCTCCTCTGCTGCTCACTGCAGCCTCTAAGATTGAGCCGATGAAGGCCCTGGACTCGCGCTTTACTGAGAGGTCAAAGGTCACACCGGGGCTTAGTAGTTCACCTGCTGCTGTAAGCACCGCCCCTGTGGACAGGTAACAATGACATCACTGCACTTATTTCTTTATAACAGAGTCTTTTTTTAATTTCACTACACAGTTGTGCAGAAAATCACAATCGTCTCTCTGTCTGTCTCTGTCTCTCTCTCCTCCTGTCTCCAGGATGAAGGATGGCACCGGTGGACGGACTGAAGGACTGAAAGACTGGAAGGCGAGAGAGGACTCGAGCAGTGACAGTGAGGAGAAGGCGGTGCAGAAGGTGGCGCCCCCACTGGCCAAGCGCAGGAATGACTTGGATGGAGGGGAAGTGGTGGAGAAACGGAAGAAGGGACGACCCAGGAAGGACTCCAAGATGATGATGAGTGTCCCTCAGGTGTACACACAGGTAGGTGCACACACACAAACATACGCATTTAGATTTACATAATGGTGTTTGGCGGACGCTCTTATCCCAAGCAACTTGCGTTTTTATCTCATTATACATCTGAGCAGTCGAGGGTTAAGGGCCTCGCTCAAGGGCCCAACACGGATAACCTGGGACCTCCTGAACCGTAGTCAGGGTCCACCCCTTAACCACTGAGCTCCCGCTGAACCCCGACACACACACGCGCACACACACACAGGCGAGGAGGGGGCGCTGTGGGACCAGTGCGCTGAGTACACATTAGAGCATGAACACAACGTGTGTGTGTGTGTGTGTGTGTGTGTGTGTGTGTGTGTGGTTTAGACTCCGGTCCCAGTGGAGAAGGAAACATCACGAGCGTCGGCTCCTGTAGCAGCGATTAAACTCCACACACCTGCAGTACAGAAATCATTTAGCACACAGGTAACTCTCACACACCCTTTCACACTCACTAACACACTCACTCTCTCATACACGCTCATCCTCTCTCACACACACACACATGCGCTCTTACACACACACAGTCCCTCTTTCTCTCTCTCTCTCACACACACACACACACACACATCCCTATTTCAAACACGTCAATCTGTCCTCTTTTTTATTCTCTAGATAAATACTGTGTGTGTGTGTGTGTGTGTGTGTGTGTGTGTGTGTGTAGGTGGGCTCAGACCCTGTTGTGTACCTGGAGGTGGATAACGAGTTGTGTGTGGTTGCTGGTTCTCGGATCAGTCAGCTCCGCTTCAGCACGAACGGCCGGGACTGGAACACGGTTCTGACCAGCCGCGTTGTCACAGCGACGGCTAGCAGGTACAGGTGCACACACACACACACACACACTCTTGTTTGTCGTGACCTTAACATCTCACCCCTCACAAACCCCCTCCCCCCCTCTGTCTCCGTAGCGACGTGGTTGCCGTGGCGTGTGAAGACCGGACCGTCTCTGTGTTCTCTGCGTGTGGGCGGAGACTTGTCCCACCAATTATGCTCTCTGCACCAATCACGGTGCTGCACTGCTCCGCCCACTTTGTCATGGCACTAACTGCATCAGCCACCTTGTCTGTCTGGTACTTCCCCCGCCCACTTTGGTGTGACATCACAGCCCCCTGAGAGTAACGTTAATGAGTTTAGTTTGGACTGTGATGGAGCGTGTCCTCAAAGCTTTTATACAGACAAACACAAACATAACACCAAGCTGTCAGTATCTCTAAGCAGGGTTATAATGTATTAAAGTGTGTGTGTGTGTGTTACAGGGATGTTCAGAAACAAGTGGCTCTGGTCAAAAATGAATCACTTAACTCTATTTTATCAGGTGAACTCCTTCACACACACACCTGACCCTCTCTCTCCGTCTCTCATGTCTCTCTCTCTCCGTCTCTCATGTCTCTCTCTCTGTCCGTGTCTCTCTCTCTGTCCGTCTCTCATCTCTCTCTCTCTCTCTCTCTCTGTCCGTCTCTCATGTCTCTCTCTCTCTCCGTCTCTCTCATGCTTGGCTCTTTCATTTATTTTTCTCTCCGTATATTTCCACTTTCTCTCACCCTATCTCTGTCTCACATTCTTTCCTGTCTGTCTCTAACCGTACCCGTCTCACACTCCTTGTACATTTCTAAGAGTCTGTTTGTCCTGCAGGTTCTGATACAGTCGTGTCCTCCATGTTAACGGGACACGGTGTTCCCGTAGTCACTCTGTCTAACGGCCGGTCCTACTGCTTCAGCTCTACTATGGAGACATGGTGACGCGCGCACACACACACAAACGCACACACTTGTTCGATTGGTCGATTAGGCAACTGCATCAGAGTACAGGTGTTCCTAATAAAGTGGACAGTTCGAGCTTGTTTGTCTTTCTGTCTGTGTGTCAGGAATCTGATCGTGGATAAGCAGGACACTTTGGTTCAGTGTGCAGACTTCAGTAGTTGTCTCAGTTCCCATGATGCACTGGGCTACACCGGACCTCTCGCCACCACTCAGGGACGGAACCTGAGGTACGAGCACTCTGATTGGACAGTGACCTGCTGATGAGTCCTGTGATTGGACGGTTTCTGTTATCCTGTTCTAATCTGTCTGTCTGTCTGTCTGTCAGTGCGGGACGGTTAGCGTCTCGTCTCTCGTCCACGCCTCATCACATTCAGCAGGTGATGACTCTGTCCTTCCTGGAGAATCAGCTCTCCTCTGCCCGCGTCCTCCACTCCGCTAACGAGTACAGGCACTGGCTGCTCATCTACGCACGCTTCCTGGTCAATGAGGGTGAGGAACCCGGGATGGACGGAGAGATACTGGGAGGGTCTCTGAGAAAGATACAGATCATGGAAAGTGTGAGAGAAATAGGGACAGATATGTCTGTAGAAAGGGATGAGTGTATGGTGGAGGGAGGAGTAAAGAAGAGTTTTGAATGAACAGATGACCATATGTAGGGAGGAATCGGGAACCTCAGAGGGAGGGATCAGTGACAGAAGGGGAGAGCGGGAATAAAGGAACAGAGGATGGAAGGAAGGCAGGAAGAATGATGAAGTGATAAAGTTTAAAATCATCATGTCATATCAACACTTAAATTATTCAGTGAGTTAAAGGAGGGCTTGTTTGGGTGGGAGGGGTAAGTGTGTTTGTTTATTCAACACTGAAGCTCTTCTGTGTGTGTGTGTGTGTGTGTGTGTGTGTGTGTGTGTGTGTGTGTGTGTGTGTGTGTGTAAATATAGGTTATGAGCAGCGCTTAAGGGAACTGTGTAAGGATTTATTGGGGCCAGTGCATAAATCCAGCAGCAGTGCCTGGGAGTCCACAGTGCTGGTAAGTTTAAAGGTGAAATGGCGCCACCGTGTGGTTAAACACTAATTATTTAATTTAATTAAATTTTATTTCTATAGCGCTTTTAACAACGGTCATTGTCTCAAAGCGGCTTCACAGAAAATGAAAAGAAAATTTATGGAAGTGTGTATGTGTGAGAGAAATTTGTCTAGATAATGAGATTGTCCCTGATGAGCAAGCCGAGGGTGACGGCGACAGTGGCAAGGAAAAACTCCCTGAGATGGACATAGGAAGAAACCTTGAGAGGAACCAGACTCAACAGGGTGATAATGGAGAGCAGAGATATATAACATCATGTGTGTTATGCAGATGAAAGTTCGATATAACAGAAGTTATTTAAATTAACACAAAGTCCAGTTCAGCTCAGGGATGAGTCAGCAGGTGCAGAGGGCAGATGGGGTCTGGATCACTGGGAGCTCAGGAGCAGCATGTGTAGCTCCAAACCAACATGAAGCAGAATCCAGCTGGAGCAGGGCCTTCTCTGGATGCCTCAGGATCTTCGCAGGGTTGGTCTCTGTCTACTGAAGCTGGCACAATCTCCAGATGCCTCGGGATGGGTAGAGAAATAAAGAACAGGTGGAGAGAATTAGCGTAGCTGCCGTTCAGGTTAGATGTACTGCAGTATGAGGTAAAGAAATTGTGTAAACCAGATTAAAGAGATGCGTCTTGAGTCTACTTTTAAATTGGGAAACTGTGTCTGAGCCCCGAGCACTGCCAGGAAGGCTATTCCAAAGCTTAGGAGCTAAATATGAAAATGCCCTACCTCCTTTTGTAGATTTTGATATTCTGGGAACTACCAGAAGTTCGTAGTTTTCTGATCTTAAGGAGCGTGGTGGATTGTAACGTATCGGAAGACTGGTTAGGTATGTGGGAGCTAGACCGTGTAGAGCCTTGTACGTAAGTAATGCTATTTTGTAATTAATTAACAGGTAGCCAGTGCAGGGATGATAATATTGGGGTTATATGATCATATTTTCTGGATCTAGTGAGAACCCTGGCGGCTGCATTTTGGACTAACTGTAGCTTGTTTATTGAGGATGCAGGACAGCCACCCAGTAATGCATTAAAGTAGTCCAGTCTGGAGGACATGAATGCATGAACCAGCTTTTCTGCATCAGATACAGATAAAATGTTCCTAAGCTTGGCAATATTTCTAAGGTGGAAAAAGGCTGTCTTTGTGATATTGGAAATGTGATTTTCAAAGGATAAGTTACTGTCTAATATGACACCCAGGTCTTTCACTGTCGAGCTGGTGGTAACAGCCTTCTAAATGCAAGCTGAATTTTGAGAGCTGGTGTGTACTGGTTTTTGGGCCAATAAGTAATATCTCTGTCTTATCTGAATTTAGTAAAAGAAGATTTATCGGTCATCCAATCATTTATATCTTGGACACACTCAGTTAGTCTAGACAACTTGGGTATTTCATCTGGTTATGTATAACTAGATGTATAACTGGGTATCATCAGCATAACAATGGAAACTAATCCCATGTCTTCTAATGATGTTGCCCAAGGGAAGCATGTATATTGAGAACCGCTTTTGTTAGTCTAGTCACTGTACTAAATAAGGACCAGGGATTGTTTTGGTTTCTTGCTATCAGTTGGCTCAGATGCTCGGCCCTAGCCGCTTTTAGAGCCTGTCTATAGCTGCACATACTGTCTTTATACGCAGTTTGAAAAACTTCTAATTGAGTTTTTCTCGACTTTCGCTCGAGGTTACGGGTTGCTCTCTTTTGGGCGCTAGTATAACTGTTGTACCATGGTGCAAGTGTTTTATCTCGACTTAGTACTGGTAAAAATAGTGCCCATGCTGCTAGTCACTTCATCTAAATCGTCTGCACTTAGGGGTCTAATAAGAAATTGGGACAGATCCGGCAGATTACTTGTGAATCTGTCTTTAGTAGTCGGATTAATATTTCTACTGAATTGATACCGTGGGGAGACACAGCTAATCTGTTCTACAGGTAGAGTATATATCAGGAGGTGATGGTCTGTGATATCATCACTTTGAGGTAGAAGCTCTATATTAGAGACATCTATACCATGTGATATAAGTAAATCTAGCATATGATTAAAGTGCTGAGTTGGTCTATTTATATTTTGTTTAACCCCAAAGAAATTTATTAAATCCATAAATGCGAGTGCTAAAGCGTCGTTAGCATCGTCTACATGAATATTAAAATCTCCTACTATCAGCACTTTGTCAGAGTTAACCAATATGTCTGACAGCAGATGTCCAAACTCTTTAAGAAAATCTGCATATGGCCCCGGGAGTCTGTACACGGTGGCAAGGGCAAAATATAGCAAGGGTTTATTATGTAATTCGCTGAGTGCAACATTAATGATAAGCACTTCAAACGAGTTGAACCTGGGCCTTGTTTTCTGAGTAACAGTGAGAACATCATTGTAGATAGTTGCGACACCACCACCACGACCAGTTAGACGGGGCTCGTGCATATAGAAATATCCTGACGGAGTGGATTCATTCAGACTAATATATTCATTTGGTCTAAGCCAGGTTTCAGTAAGACAGAGTGCGTGGAGACAGTAATCTGAAATAATTTCATTAACAATGGGAATAACAATTATCAGGGAACATAATGGATGACAAGGCAAAATAAATCCAATAAGAGGCGGATTATCTTAAGAACCAGTGCAGCTTTACCTCACTGTGTGGAATGTATTCTATCACAGTGAATATGAATATGTGGGAGACTTTCATGCTTAATTTCAGGACATTTACATCTATATCAATATCAGGTAAATGGTGTAGAAACGTGCGGCTTTCCTTTTTTGGAGGAACCAAAATTAAAACAATCAATCATAAAGTAATTTGCATTTTTACACTTGGTTGCAAATCTGGAAGCAGTAGTCATCACCAGATCTTGGCTTTCTTCTTCTTGGTGAAGCTCTGCCAGGTCAATTCAAGTCAATTCAATTTTATTTGTATAGCGCTTTTAACAATTGACATTGTCGCAAAGCAGCTTTACACAATCAAAAGAAGTAAGTTTGTATGCAATGTGTATGAATCAAAATGATAAGATCGTGCCTGATGAACAAGCCAAGGGCGACGGTGGTAAGGAAAAACTCCCTGAGATGGTAATAGGAAGAAACCTTGAGAGGAACCAGACTCAACAGGGAACCCATCCTCATCTGGGTGATAACGGATAGCAGGGATTGATCTGCACTCATACTGTGTAAGACTGCCAGGTCTTTCCTGCTGCCATCTTCACTTTCTGTCTCCTCTCGTGGTGTTTTCTTCAGTTTTGCCTTCAGTAATTTAAGTGGAGTTCCAAAAAATACAGCATATGTAACAATAAAAATGTGCGGTTGTCATTTGTGTGTCTTTGTACACAGGGTGTGAGGAAGAGAGACCTGCTGATGGATGTGCTGCCTGTGGTGGGACAGAATCTACGATTTCAGCGTCTCTTCACTGAGTATCAGGATCAACTGGAGCTGCTTCGTCTCAAATAGCACTGCGCCCTTGGCCCTGCACCTTAAGCATCACCCCTCCCACTCTGCCTTGTCCCACCTCCCTAATTATTGGAGGTGTGAGTGTGAAGAGAAGAACTCTGTAGCTGTAGCAGAGCTGTCTCACTCACTCTGTATCTGTCTGTACCATAACTGTAACCTGGATTTGAAAAAAGCCGAGTGTGTGACAGAGAGTGAAACAGTGCGAGTTTGTGTGTACAGCACTGATGATGGACAGCTTGAAGCTCCACCCTCACTCAGTTTTTGTATTGTACATGTTTGTAAACTTTTTTTTCTTCCCTTTTTCCCTTTTTGTATTAAATGAATCAACTGACAAATAATTTAGAGGAAATAAATAGTTGATTAATTTTGTGTGTAATATAATAATATAGTAATGTCACTATTATAAGATTGAAATAATAATGTTTTATTTATAGATATGATTCCTACATTCTGTGGGTCAGTTATTAATTGAGGATCAGTTCACATTTATAAAATTATTGCACCTGATTCTACATGAAGCCAGTGGAGGGAGCTGTGATGAGTTCAGTGTCACTATTATGAGATTTAAGTGATGTTTTATTTATAGATTTGATTCCTACATTATGTGGGTTTTGATTCAGTTCACATTAAAAATAAAAAAATTAGGTACAGTTGCAAACATACTTTTGGATGTTCAAAAGTTACAATTTCATTGAAAATATAGTTAAGGAATGTAGTGGATACAATCTGGCCAAGAGAGAGTAGGTATAGAAGACATGACTTTGCTGAGAGAGAGAGAGTGGGTATAGAGGACACTACCTCGCTGGGAGAACTGGACTCGGCACCACACCTTGTGTGACACCAGTCAAGTAGTGTATTTTCTCCCCCTGATATGAGGGAATGATCAGGTGAGAAACATCTCTCTGACAGGTAATGTCAAAGAATGGATATTATTAAAGGTTGTAAAACTTTCTGGTTAATTATTTGATTGACCAGAAATTGGGAGACTCAGTGTCAGGGTACTCCAGAGAGATGATGGGTCAGTGTGTGTGCATGGCTGTCTTTAACATGGGATTGGAAAAGCTAGCTTTTACCCTCATTAGTGCCAAGGGCTCACTGTCACACCACACATCCTAAAAATAAGGCTGTCAGTAAAAAAAAACTTTCTTTATATTATGCCCTGCTACACTAATGCAAGTATCCCAGGACTATCCATAACATAACATATCGAGGTTTTCGATGCACTGAGTCAAAATTGCGCCGGGGTGAAAGTCTGTTCAATACTCGAGGTCTCTGCAGTGGTTCGCTCTTCTTGGACTAGGATACATAATGATCTCAATGAGTAATGTAAAGTTTGCAAAATCATTTGATGTCATTGTAAATTAATTAGATATTACACCTAGTGCTTATTCCATGTGTAAGTTCGATGACTGAGTGCACCACAGACACGACAAGAGGTGAGGTCCTACTGGAAAAGTGTAGTTTTATTGGCAAAATAGGGAATGGGGGGAATTTTAAGGAGGAAGGAAAGTGTCTCCAGTGGCTGCAGCAGTGATCCCGACTTGCAAGGGGGCCTTAATGTCGAGGGAGGGCCTTTTCTTTCGGGAGCCGAGTCGCAATCACTGGCCGTAACCGAAAGTGACAGAGTCCAGTGCAGCTCATGCAATCCTTCAGCGGCTGTTTCTCGGCAGGCGATTAAACAGTGGTGTACAGTCTGCATGCCTTTAAAGTCCAAGGGGTGCTTGGCATGGCCATTTCATGTGCCAGGTTCTGCTAACTTCCAAACGCTTTCTCCTGACCTCCGAGCTGAGCTTTACACCTCCATTTTAAAGAGCAGAGGAAGCTGAGGTCCATGGGTGATAATATCCTGCTAGCCGTAACAGATTTAGCGTTCTCAACCCCTTTACAGTTTTGTGCAGCAGGCTCTCTCAATGTTGCCATCACATCAGGAGTGAATATGAGGGTTGGTTACGAGTCTAGTACACAAGCCATCCGACTACAAAACACAAAGGGACTGGACTGATAAACACACACAAATCACTCAGATAAACTCAGTAACATCGAGACTGAACTGATATAAACACACATGCAAACACATTAATCACCAAATCACCTCAGGTGAGCCACATCTAAAAATTGTAAAAAAAATTCACACCTACCTGAAACTGCTCTTTTTGCACAATATTTATTACTGTTATTTGCACAAAAGTATTTTTTCCACCATTGCTGCTACTTTTCAGGAATGTTCAATGTTTACTGTTTCTCCTATCGCTACCTCAACTCACTACCTCATTACTACAGAACAGAGGTGGAAAGTAACGGGATGACATTTACTCGCGTTACTGTAATTCAGTAGTTTTTTCATGTACTTCTACTTTTTAAAGTAGTTTTTAAAATCTGTAATTTAACTTTTACTTAAGTATGTCATGTTTGAAGTATTGTTATTCGCTACATTATAAATCATATGCGCTACTGAGTAAAACAGATGAATGAAAATGCAAAAATAATAAAAAATATTCAGCTTTGTATAAATGCTTGGTTGCGCGCGTGCGTGTATCGTGCCCTGGTCGCGCGCCGCTCCAGACTCCACTCCAGGTTTTCTGACTGTCCCCACATCGGCATCTACCTGACCTTCCACACGGTCGCGTCCGCCCTGAGAGTGACGTCATCAACCAGCGCCACCATATATAAACCGGAGAGAGACGCGGGAAAGAGGAAAGAGATTGTGATTTTGGATTTTTGATATTTGGTTGTGGTTTCTGGTTTTGACCTTTTGCCTCCCATTGACTTTGATTATTGCTTTGGTTGGTCTTTGTATATATTTGTAGATAATTTCACTGTATGTTTGTGCACTCACCAGTAGTAGGGGCGTGACTGCCATTTATTTTGGGAAGAGGGAATTTATTCACTGTTTTTGGTTTAGGGAGTCAGGGAAGGTACCTGTATTTTTCTTTGTGTTGTTGTTGTTTTTTTGCAGGTAATCTAGCTACTAAATATAAATACCATTTAGTTTATTATTTTGGCATGGGTCCACCCTGAATCTGATCTTCCTCCTTCTGTTGTGTGTGTGTGTGTGTGTGTGTGTGTGTGTGTGTGTGTGTTTGTGTGTTTGTAAAGCAATACAACCCTCATTATTTCATCAGTTAATGACTGGATCTAGTTCTTTCTGCCATATACCACCATTTCCATACAGTTTATAACAGAACCCTGAACCATTCTTTTGCTGTTCAGCCCGACACTAGACTGGAACGTAACGCCATATTTAAGTGACCACTTTGATTTTCAAGCACAAGAAAGACAACAGCTTTATTATGCAAAGGTGTTCCTTCAGTTAAAAACAACTAGTTTGAGATTTATATCTGCTCATCTTTTTTGAACTACACTAGAATGCCTCATCCCACCCTGCTGTAAAAAAAAAAAAAAAAAAAAGTTACTCAGTAACGTTTACTCTGAGTAAATTTTTTATGAGCTAATTTTTACTTTTACTTGAGTAGATTTTTATAATGGTAACTTTACTTGTACTTCAGTAAAATTTCACTGGAGTAACAGTACTTTTACTTGAGTACAAAATTTTTGTACTCTTTCCACCTCTGCTACAGAAGTATTGAAACATGTCGTTGTTGTCACTCTGTTGCTCTGCACATTTGAACATGCACTTTTTGTCTCTTGTCTCTTTTTGTATAGGACTAGATAGTTTTTCAGTTAATTTAAAATGTAAGGCTGTCAAGTCTGAGTTAGTCAGATAATTAGGTCTCTTAGGTAGCTAGCTAGTTCTGTTAATTTATGTTGTAAATTTGTGTTGCATGTATGTAGCACCTTGGTCGTGGAGGAACGTTGTTTCGTTTCACTGTGTACTGAACTGTCTGCTTGGAATGACAATAAAAGCCTACTTGACTTGACATAAATAATATTGAAATAACTATATCTCTAACTCAGTGTACCCTAACTAACACCCCATTTTTTAAAATATTTATTTTCTTATGTTTTCTAAAATGATAGAAGTTAAATTCATTGTGCTTTGTGCTCAACTGTGGACACTGTCAAACAGGTCACTAGATGGCGCTTATCGCTGGGAGGAACCTAAAACCCCACAGAGGCTTTGTATTCACAAGGCTTCTTAAGCCTAAAAGTTGATCCTAGTAATGAAATTCTAAGAAAAATTTTAGAATTATGGCATTTTCTTAGAATTTTCCCTTAAATTTAGGATTCAATCTTAGTAAATATAAAAATGATTCACAAAACATTTTAGCCCTAAAAACAGCTCCTAAGGTAAAAATAGTTAAGAGTAGAGAGAAGGACTTTTAAGAGGCTTAAGAGTTTCTATAGCAGAGGACAAAATGGAGGAAAAAAGAAATATTCTCCAAAACACTGAACGTAACGCTAAAAGTAGACACTGCTCTTCTGGCCAGTTTGGTTTTCTTGTTGTTTTACTTCCTTACATCTCTCTTGGATTGTTGGCTACATACCATCCAAAAGTGCAACAGACTGTCCTGTGATCATGTAAACTGATAAAAGGTCACCATTTGCTCCCATCAATCTGAAATGGATCACAAGTAATAAAATCAGTTTAGTAAATAAATGTGAGAACTTTAATATAGTAACTACTGTGTGGAAAATGGTTGCTTCAAAAGTCGACACATTCAACATTTGTCAGTTAAGATATTTCGCCTATAACAGAAACTTTGTATAAAGTAGCCTGTAGTCATGATTATACAATTTCATTATATACAAACATTATGATTTCACTGTCTGTTGCAGCAATTCAAGGACTGTGATTGGTTGATAAAAAATGACCTCTGACCTCTGCAAAGGTCTTGAAATGAGCTCTTTGTGAAAATATAGATTGCATGATAATAGAACAAACAGTGAAAATGTTTGTATATAATGAAATTGTATAATCATGACTACAGGCTACATTATACAAAGTGTCTGTTATAGGCAAAATATCTTAAAGCTAATTAAAACAGCCAAATGTTGAAAATGTGTTGACTTTTGAAGCAACCAGTTTCCACACAGTAGTTACTATATTAAAGTTCTTACATTTATTAATCATACTGATTTTATTACTGGTAATCCATTTCAGATTGATGGAGCAAAATGGCTCAGTTTTTTTTTACATGAACCAGTTTACATGATTGCAGGACAGTCTATTTTAGTTGCACTTTTGGATGGTTTGTAGCCAACAATCCACGAGAGATATAAGGAAGTAAAACAACAAGAAAACCAAATTGTACAGAAGAACAGTGTTTGGTTTTAGCTTTATATCTAGTATTTGGAGAATATTTCTTTTTTCCGCCATTTTGTCCTCTGCTATAGAAACTCTTAAGCCTCTTAAAAGTTCTCCTCTCTACTCTTAACTATTTTTACCTTAGGAGCTGTTCTTAGGGCTAAAATGTTTTGTGAATCAATTTTATATTTACTAAGATTTAATCCTAAATTTAAGGGAAAACTCTCTTAGAAAATGCCATAATTCTAAAATTTTTCTTAGAATTTCATCACTAGGAGCAACTTTTAGGCTTAAGAAACTTTGTGAATACGGGCCAAGCTAAACTCAAGCTAAAGTTTTGTGCTTCTTTGCTCCTAACTACAGGTGGGTTAATATTCCTCCAAATGAGATGTGAATACCCTTGAGTAAGACATAAGTGTGCTGCGAATCTGTGGTGGTAACATGAAAAGTAAGTACACTGTTAATAGTTTTGCTGTAATGTTGTGAGAAAGATGTTTAGCTGAGCATTATTATGACCTGTTGCCAGTGAATTTGGTAGCATACGGAGCCATAGTGAGGTTAGAACCATAGGGATTGTTGCCATAGTAACGGCAGAAACATTTAAAGTGCTAATATACAGTACATATTGTTTTACTTTAGGGCACTGCATTTTTGTAGGTTTATGTGGTTGTCGAATATATGTACTAAGGTAGTCGGCATTTGAAACATATCATTTGATAATTTTGCTCGGTTATTTACTGTTTGAATTGCTATGTTTACTTTGTTTCATCTGGAGAAAAATATGTGTGCTGTAAAACTGGAACTGTTGTTGAACTGAGCCAAATGTGTAAAATGTTTTTTTTTTCATCATTTTGCTGGTTGAAATGTTTTTTTTTTCGAAGAACATATTTTGAAGTACATTTTAATGTACAATGCTTAAATTATTGATGTCAGACTAGAGTCACAGGAGTTTTCTTATTATTGGCAACGATGAAGAGAGTCTAATTTAATTTCCATTTATTCTTTGCCATTATCTATGGAACCAGTGTTGGGCCAACCTGTCTTTGGCCCCACCAATGAGCCAATGTTGGGCCAATGGACAAATTGACATTGGGCCAATCACTGATGCAAACATTGGACCAATGTATGCACTGCTGTTGGTCCAGTGCTGGCCCTTCAGCAGTGTGCTATCTGGGCTGGATTTAGCAAGGTGTGAAAAAAGATTTGGGCACACGCCCGCCATGAGAGAATTCATGACGCATGACACTAGGTGACTTCTTGACCTCATGAGATAATACAGGGATTTGAACCAGTTAAAGGGACGTTTCTTTCTGTGAAGACATTGTTTCCTGTCACATTAGTCTCTGAAAAGTCTGAAAAATCATTTATCAATCGTTTATCTGAGTTGTATGCAACTTCAATACACATGTGATCCCCACGTTATGGTCAGTAGGTTAATGCACCATAGGAGTGATCAGACATCAGAGACCCTTGAAAACAGGACACATCATTATGTAATAAATCACAGGTCTCACACACTGGAATGACTTGAGCATGTGATGTCAGTAGAGACCCATATTCAAGTCAAGTCAAGTAGGCTTTTTATTGTAATTTCAATCATATACAGTTAGTACACAGTGAATCGAAACAACGTTCCTCCAGGACCACGGTGCTACATACATGCAACAACATAAATTAACAACACAAAAAAAAACAAAAAAAAAAAACAATTAAGTTAATTTTTTTTTAAGTTAACCTAAAAAAAAATTATCAATTCAATACAAAAAAATACACAATAGACAAAGTGCACATGCAGATGTGCAAACAAAGAGCTACATTACAGACACAACAAATGTAACACATAACAGTACTTTTTTTGATGAAGTATGAGTTGAGGTCGTGGGAAGAGCAGCAGTAAACAATTTGACATTGTGACAAGAATATAGTGTGCAAATAGCAGAGAAATAAATATTGTGCAAAAATTGTGAAGAGCAGCACAGGTAGGTACTGTAGGTATGAACAGATTGAGATGGATGTATATCAGTGTGATTGTGCATGTGTGTTTATCAGTTCAGTCCAGATGTTATTTAGTTCGTCTGAATGATTTGTGTGTGTGTGTGTGTGTGTGTGTGTGTGTGTGTTTATCAGTCCAGTCCCTTTGTGTTGAGGAGACGGATGGCTTGTGGGTAGAAACCCGAATACTTCGGTACCTTTTTCCAGATGGCAGGAGGGTGAAGAGTGAGTGTGAGGGGTGTGTCCGGTCAGCCACAATGCTTGTTGTTTTTGCGGATGGAACGTGTGGTGTAGATGTCCTCGATAGAGGGGAGAGAGACCCCGATGATCTTCTCAGTGTCCTCACTATCCGCTGTAGGGTCTTGCGGTCCAATATGGTGCAATTTCCAAACCAGACAGTAATGCAGCTGCTCAGGATGCTCTCAATAGTTCCTCTATAGAAGGTGGTGAGGATTGGTGGTGGAAGCTGTGCCTTTCTCAGCCTTCTCAAGAAGAAAAGATGTTGTTGGGCTTTCTTGTGCAGAGAGCTGGTCTTGAGGGACCAGGTGAGGTTTTCCTCCAGGTGGACACCCAGGAATTTTGTACTTTTGACGATCTCCACAGAAGAGCCGTCGATGCTAAGTGGAGAGTGATCGTTCTGTGTCCTCCTGAAGTCAACAACCATCTCTTTGGTCTTGTTGATGTTTAGAGACAGGTTGTTGTCTTTATACCAGTCAGTTAACCTCTGCACTTTCTCTCTGTACGCTGACTCGTCGTTCTTGCTGATGAGACCCACCAAGGTTGTGTCGTCGGCAAACTTGATGATATGATTGGAGCTGTGTGTCGCTACACAATCATGAGTTAGCAGCGTGAACAGCAAGGGACTAAGCACGCAGCCCTGGGGGCCCTGGTGCTCAGTGTGGTGGTGCGGGAGGTGTAGTTCCCGAGCCGCACTGCCTGAGGTCTTTTGGTCAGAAAGTCCAGGATCCAGTTACAGAGGGAGGTGTTCAGGCCCAACGAGCTCAGTTTCCCAATCAGGTGTTGGGGAATGATTGTATTGAATGCTGAACTGAAGTCTGTGTACAGCATTCTGACGTAGGTGTCCTTCTTTTCGAGATGTGTCAGTGCCAGGTGGAGTGTGGTGAAGATGGCGTCGTCTGTCGAACGGTTTGAATGATGCGCAAACTGCAGGGTGTCCAGTGAGGGGGGCAGCAGCATCTTGATGTGTCTCATGACAAGCCGCTCGAAGCACTTCATGATGATGGGTGTGAGTGCAACAGGGCGGTAGTCATTGAGACAGGACACAGAAGACTTCTTTGGCACGGGGACGATGGTGGAACACTTGAAGCATGTGGGAACGATGGCGCTGCTCAGAGAGAGATGTTGAAGATGTCGGAGAGAACATCTGCCAGCTGTTTTGCACATTCTCTGAGCACTCTGCCTGTGATGTTGTCTGGTCCAGGAGCTTTACGAGGGTTGACTCTTCGCAGAGTTTTCTTCACATCAGCCGTGGTGAGACACAGCACCTGGTCGTTCGGAGGAGGGGTGGTCTTCCTCGCCGTCATGTCGTTCTGCATGTCGAACCATGCGTAGAAGCTGTTCAGCGCATTCGGAAGGGTGTCGTCACTGTCACAGGAAGTTGATGAAGACCTGTAGTTGAAGTGCACGCACCTCCGCATTTATCCACGGTTTCTGGTTGGGTCGTGAGATGATGTTCTTGGAGACAGTGACGTCATCGGTGCACTTGTTGATGTAGCTGGTCACTGATGTGTACTCCTCCAAGTCAGTGAAGTCGCCGTAAGTTGCAGCCTCCCTAAACATGTTCCAGTCAGTGTTCTTGAAACAGTCCTGAAGAGCAGAGATGGCTCCTGCTGGCCAGGTTTTCACCTGCTTCAGAACCTGTTTTAAACGCCTGACGAGTGGTCTGTATGCTGGAATTAGCATAACAGAGATGTGGTCTGAGTAGCCAAGGTGGGGGCGGGGCTCTGCCCAATATGCACCGGGGATGTTTGTGTAAACAAGATCCAGCGTGTTTTCCCTTCTTGTTGCAAAGTTCACATACTGATGGAATTTAGGAAGCACTGACTTGTTGCATGGTTGAAATCTCCAGCAACAATAAACAGTCCATCCGGGTGTGTTTTCTGCAGATTACTGATCCATACATACAATTCACAGAGCGCCTCCTTAGGATTAGCACTAGGTGGAATGTACACTCCAATAATGAAAACAGTGGTGAATTCCCGCGGTAAATAAAAAGGTCTGCATCTAACAGTCACAAGCTCCAGCAACGATGAGCAAAAGCTATAAACTAGCACAGAGTTCTTGCACCATTCCGTGTTGATGATTGGAGCTGTGTGTCGCTACACAATCATGAGTTAGCAGCGTGAACAGCAAGGGACTAAGCACGCAGCCCTGGGGGCCCTGGTGCTCAGTGTGGTGGTGCGGGAGGTGTAGTTCCCGAGCCGCACTGCCTGAGGTCTTTTGGTCAGAAAGTCCAGGATCCAGTTACAGAGGGAGGTGTTCAGGCCCAACGAGCTCAGCTTCCCAATCAGGTGTTGGGGGATGATTGTATTGAATGCTGAACTGAAGTCTGTGTACAGCATTCTGACGTAGGTGTCCTTCTTTTCGAGATGTGTCAGTGCCAGGTGGAGTGTGGTGAAGATGGCGTCGTCTGTCGAACGGTTTGAATGATGCGCAAACTGCAGGGTGTCCAGTGAGGGGGGCAGCAGCATCTTGATGTGTCTCATGACAAGCCGCTCGAAGCACTTCATGATGATGGGTGTGAGTGCAACAGGGCGGTAGTCATTGAGACAGGACACAGAAGACTTCTTTGGCACGGGGACGATGGTGGAACACTTGAAGCATGTGGGAACGATGGCGCTGCTCAGAGAGAGATGTTGAAGATGTCGGAGAGAACATCTGCCAGCTGTTTTGCACATTCTCTGAGCACTCTGCCTGTGATGTTGTCTGGTCCAGGAGCTTTACGAGGGTTGACTCTTCGCAGAGTTTTCTTCACATCAGCCGTGGTGAGACACAGCACCTGGTCGTTCGGAGGAGGGGTGGTCTTCCTCGCCGTCATGTCGTTCTGCATGTCGAACCATGCGTAGAAGCTGTTCAGCGCATTCGGAAGGGTGTCGTCACTGTCACAGGAAGTTGATGAAGACCTGTAGTTGAAGTGCACGCACCTCCGCATTTATCCACGGTTTCTGGTTGGGTCGTGAGATGATGTTCTTGGAGACAGTGACGTCATCGGTGCACTTGTTGATGTAGCTGGTCACTGATGTGTACTCCTCCAAGTCAGTGAAGTCGCCGTAAGTTGCAGCCTCCCTAAACATGTTCCAGTCAGTGTTCTTGAAACAGTCCTGAAGAGCAGAGATGGCTCCTGCTGGCCAGGTTTTCACCTGCTTCAGAACCTGTTTTAAACGCCTGACGAGTGGTCTGTATGCTGGAATTAGCATAACAGAGATGTGGTCTGAGTAGCCAAGGTGGGGGCGGGGCTCTGCCCAATATGCACCGGGGATGTTTGTGTAAACAAGATCCAGCGTGTTTTCCCTTCTTGTTGCAAAGTTCACATACTGATGGAATTTAGGAAGCACTGACTTGTTGCATGGTTGAAATCTCCAGCAACAATAAACAGTCCATCCGGGTGTGTTTTCTGCAGATTACTGATCCATACATACAATTCACAGAGCGCCTCCTTAGGATTAGCACTAGGTGGAATGTACACTCCAATAATGAAAACAGTGGTGAATTCCCGCGGTAAATAAAAAGGTCTGCATCTAACAGTCACAAGCTCCAGCAACGATGAGCAAAAGCTATAAACTAGCACAGAGTTCTTGCACCATTCCGTGTTGATGTAGACACACAAGTCTTACCGCACAGAGTTGCGTTTCTGTCGGTGCGAAAAAAAGCTTCTTAGAATTCTTTCAGAGAGCTCCTATCTTAGCCTAAAAAGTCCTAGTCGGGAGTCTTAGACTAAAGGTGAATTAGAAAACTTCTTAGAGAAACTCAGAGTAAGGAAAGTACAAAAACCTTTATTATATATTATATATACATTATATAAAAACCAGTTGCTAGGGATGATGCAGCAATTCAAGGACTGTGATTGGTTGATAAAAAAATAACCTCTGACCTCTTTAAAGGTCTTGAAATGGGCTCTTTGTGAAAATAGAAATAAAACAACAAGAAAACCAAATTGTACAGAAGAGCAGTGTTTGGTTTGAGCTTTATGTTCAGTGTTTGAAGAATATTTCTTCTTTCCGCCATTTTGTCCTCTGCTATAGAAACTCTTAAGCCTCCTTAAAAGTCGTCCTCTCTACTCAACAGTTTTTACCTTAGGAGCTGCTTTTAGGGCTAAGATGTTTTGTGAATCATTTTTTATTTTAACTAAGATTTAATCCCAAATTTAAGGGAAAATTCTAATAAAATGTCATAATTCTAAGAATCTTTTAGAATTCGTCACTAGGAGCAACTTTTATGGTTAAGAAGCTTTGTGAATATGGGCCAAGGCATTTCAGTTTCATTGTCCAACTCTTGTATATGATAATACAGTAGAATTAATAGAATTAAGTTATTTAAAACAGCCAAATGTTGAAAATGTGTCTGCTTTTGAAGCAAGTTCCACACAATAGTTAATATATTTAAGTTCTTACATTTATTTACCATACATTTTATCACTTGTAATCTTGTCCTGTGCTATAGAAACTCCTATAGAAAGTCCTCATCTCTACCGTTAATTTTTACATTAGAAGCTGTTTTTAGGACTAGAATGTTTCGTAAATCATTTTTATCTTTATTAAGATTTAGTCCTAAATTTAAGGAGAACTTCAAAGAAAATGTCATAATTCTAAGAATTTTCAACTTTTAGGCTTAAGAAGTTTTGTGAATACAGGCCCTGATTCTTTAATTACGACTTACTCAGGTGTTCCTGCAGCACCCACACACAGGAAATAACAGTATCTTGAGGTACACGGGTACAGAAGTGGTTAATGTTATTTTTTATATAACCTTCTCTATAAACATTACATAACTATATAAGGAGCAGAGACAGAGTCAGATCAATTAAATTGAGAAGCACTCTCGTGATCTGAATGATCTGTCCTGCTACATCTGGTGAAACAGACCCACCCACGAGTCAGGCTGAGGAACAAGCATTTCAGCAAGTATATGTACATTTATACAGCTGAATCTATGTGTGAGTCAAAAATACCAATTTCTCTAGGGTTGTTTGAGATGTATACAGATTTATTTATTTAGAAAAAAAACAGTTTTTCTAGACTTAAACCTTAATCTTGGCTTGACGAGAGTTATAGAGTGTGGGGAATGCTTGCAAGTTTTTGATAAGAGAGAGTACACTTACCTTAGAGATCGTTTCATCACCCTTGTGCTTTCTACGCTCAAGCTGATCTACTCGCTCAAGTGCATGCAACAGATACACCTGAACAGAAGCTTCAAGATCTTTCTCTGCTTTGAATAAATGCACTAAGGGCAAACATTGCTCCCTGATCCATTAGCTGTGTTCTGCAGTACAGAGATTTTTAAATAGCATTGCCTCTTTCTTCACACATCTTTTTCAAACGTATCCCCGGTTTCCTTAGAAAGCTGGCTTTATCAGCATGGAGCAGTGAGGAACACCCTCTATCATACTCAGGACCCTGAATGCATGATGTCATGTTGTATAAACCGTTGAAATGATAACTTGTCCATTATTGAGTTAAGACATCAGCTGAATTCTAATTAAAATTAGCCACAGGATTAATTCAATTCAGTTTTATTTGTATAGTACTTTTAATAGTTGTCATTGTCACAAAGCAGCTTTACACAATCAAAAGAAATTATGGAAGTTTGTATGAAATGAGAATGTGTATGAATCAGAATGATCAGATTGTCCCTGATAAGCAAGCTGATGGCGACAGTGGCAAGGAAAAACTCCCTGAGACTGGAAATAGGAAAAAACCTTGATAGGAACCAGACTACCCCCCCACCCCCCCAAAAAAACCCTCTTCCCAGTTGTGTTAGACTAATGGCACTTAGTTATTGACCTAGTTAACCCATTGTAAGTATCTATCCAGTGATGTAAACTTTAAAGCACTTTTTGTAAGTCGCTCTGGATAAGAGCGTCTGCCAAATGCCTAAATGTAAATGTAAGAGTTGAGACAGGCACTGGGTTGTCAGGAGGTGCTTCCAGTTGACTGGACAACTACAGCTAAGGTGATCAGGGAGATGGGTAGGAGGGTACTTCGTGTACCATCAGGAAAGGGAAAAGTGGACAAGGAGACTTGGTGGTGTAACGAGGAAGTCCAGGAGTGTATACAGGGAAAGAAGCTAGCTAAGAAGAAGTGGGACAATGAAAGGACTGAATAGGGTAGACAGGAGTACAGGAGATGCAGTGTAAGGTGAAGGTAGAGGTGACAAAGGCCAAACAAAGAGCATATGAGGACTTGTATGCTAGGTTTAACAGTAAGGATGGAGAGGTGGAACTGTACAGGTTGGCAAGGCAAAGAAATGGAGATGGGAAGGATGTGCAGCATGTTAGGGAGATTAAAGATAGGGACGGAAATGTATTGACAGGTGCCAGGAGGGTGATGGGAAGATGGAAGGAGTACGTTGAAGAGTTGATGAATGTGGAAAATGACAGAGAACAAAGAGTAGAAGAGGTGAGTGTTGTGGAGAAGGAAGTAGCAAAAATCAGTAAGAGTGAGGTGAGGAGGGTGTTAAAGAGGATGAAGAGTGGAAAGGCAGTTGTTCCTGATGACAAACCTAAGGAAATGCTTAGGAGAGGTTGCATTAGAGTTTCTGACTAGTCTGTTTAACAAGATTTTGGAGAGTGTGAGGATCCCAGAGGAATGGAGGAATAGTGTATTAGTACTGATCTTTAAGAACAAGGGAGATGTGCAGAGCTGTGGCAATTACAAAGGAATAAAGCTGATGAGCCATACAATGAAATTTTGGGAAAGAGTACTGGAAGCTAGGTTAAGGGTAGAGGTGAGCATTTGTGAGCAGCAATATGGTTTCATGCCTAGAAAGAGTACAACAGATGCAGTATTTGCTTTGAGGATGCTGATGGAGAAGTACCGAGAAGGCAATTGTAACGGGTTCGACCCAGAGTTGCACGGGCGGCACCATGAAACACAGACACGAGGCGAGATCTTAGAGGAAAAGGGTTATTTATTAGGAATAAATAAGGGAAGGAAAGGGAAAAAGGAGGGAGGACGGAAAGAAAGGGAAAGAATGATGTGTGCACGTGCATGGTCCGAGGCAGTGCCCAGCTGGCATGCGGGCACGCAGCTGGCGGCGGTGGGCGGAGTGGCCGAACGGAGCACGCGAGGCAGCGCTCCTGCACGCTCCCTCTGGGTTCCTCCCCGCTGTCAATGGCCGGCCTGGCCCCTCCCAGCTCTCTTTGGGCGCGGCCTCAGGCGGGAGTCTCGGCCGATGGACGTCCGAGCGGCTTTCCCGGCTGGGATCGGCGGCCTTAATGCTGTCCTCCTCGCGGCCTTTTCCTCTTCGGCGGCGGGGACGCGAAGGCGGGCCCGACGCGGGAACGAAGGATGCCGTGGGAGCTCGTGCAGCAAAATCCAATGTCCTTTTTCAAAGTCTCTGGGGCACGTTCCATTTCCCCACTCCCATGCCACTCTCGAGCTCCACCGCGTTACGCTCTTCTCGGATCCTATTAACATTAATCACTGCCAGCCGGCCCGCATAGGCGGCCCCGTCCCTTTGCACACCTGCAGAAGGGGTGCCGCCTACTTAGGGAGCCTACGAAGTGAGCGAGGGGTGATAATAGATTTAGGCGCACGCCCATCACAGGCGCACGCCGTGACAGCAATACGGAGTTGCATTGTGTCTTTGTAGATTTAGAGAAAGCATACGACAGGGTGCCGAGACAGGAGCTGTGGTGTTGTATGAGGAAGTCTGGAGTGGCAGAGAAGTATGTTAGAGTGGTGCAGGACATGTATGAGAGCTGTAAGATGTGCCGTAAGAGTGGTGAGATGTGCCGTAGGTGTGACAGAAGAGTTCAAAGTGGAGGTGGGTCTGCATCAAGACAGGATGACAGATGAGGTTAGACAGAAGTCTCCATGGACTATGATGTTTGCAGATGACATTGTGCTTTGTAGTGAGAGCTGGGAACAGGTTGAAGAAAATCCAGGTGGAGAGAGGTGGAGGTATGCTCTGGGATGCAGAGGAATGAAGGTTAGCCGTGGCAAGACAGAATACATGTGTGTAAATGAGAGGAACCTAAGTGGAATGGTAAGGCTACAGGGAGCAGAAGTAAAGAAGGTGCAGGACTTTAAGTAGTTAGGATCAACGGTCCAGAGCGACAGAGAGGGTGAAAAGGAGGTGAAGAGGCAGGTTGGAATGGGTGGAGAAAAGTGTCAGGTGTGTTGTGTGATAAAAGAGTATCAGCGAGAATGAGAGGTAAGGTGTACAAGACAGTGGTGAGACCAGCGATGCTCGACGGCCTAGTGAGAGGAGAGAAGAAAAGACAGGAAGCAGTGTTGGATGTAGCAGAGATGAAGATGTTGAGATTCTCTTTTGGAGTGACAAGGATGGATAGGACACCTAAATAGGAACAACCGAAAGACAAAGAAGATATTCCTTCTCTTGGCAATATTTTTTAGTTAAAAGAATGTTATCCTGATAATATTATCTACATGTGCTTCAAATGCAATACTGGAGTCTATACCGTGGTCACACTGTGGTCTTTTAATGTTGTACTATATGATTAATCGGGAAGGCCATCCAGAGTTACAGTGTGATCAAAAACCTGTTATCCTTGTACCAATAGTATACATGTTACAATTACATTCTGCCCCCCTACCCCTACTACTCTTTGTGTAAGCGGCTGCTGCTGTAATGCAATAATTTCCCTCACTCGGTCAATAAAGTCTATCTATAGTTGAAACCAGATATTTACACACAAAAACAACTTTTTTTCTTTATTGTCAAACATTAAATCAGAGTAAACTTCTTCTGTTTTAGACCAATAAATATCATATTTTTGCATTTGTTAAATGTCAGAATCAGGTGAGGGAGAATTTTATGGATTTAAAATTTTTTTATTTCATCAGTTTCATCAATTTACAGACACTTCCTTAGTATTTCGTAGAATTGCCCTAAAACGGTTTCACTTGGGCCAAACGTTTCGGGTTTCCTTCCACAAGCTTTCTACAATAGTTTGCTGCAATGTTGGCCCACTCCTCTTGACAGACTGGTGTAACTGGGTCAGGTTTGTAAGCCTTCTTGCTCGCACTCACCTTTTCAGTTCCATCCACAAATTTTCTATTGGATTGAGATCAGGGCTTTGTGAGGGCTACTCCAATACCTTGACTTTGTTGTCCTTAAGCCACTTTGTAACTAATTTGGAGGTACGCTTGGGGTCATTGCCTATTTGGAAGACCCATTTGCGCCCAAGCTTTAACTTCCTGGCTGATGCTTCAATATATACACATAATTTTCTTTTCTCATGACTGCCATGTATTTTGTGAAGTGCACCAGTCCCTTCTGCAGAAAAGCAGCACCACAATATTATTCTACCACCCCCATATTTCACAGTTGGGATGGTGTTCTGAGGCTTCAAAGCTCCGCCCTTTTTACACCAAATATACTGTTTATCATTATGGCCGTACAGTTCAATTTTTGTTTGGTCAGACCATAAGACACGTCTCCAGAAATTAAGATTTTTGTCCCCAAGTGCAGTTGCAAACTGTAGTCTGGCTTTTTTTATGATGGTTTTGAAGTAATGGCTTTCTGCAGAGTAACCTTTCAGCTCATGGTGGTACAGGACTGGTTTACTGTAGATAATGACACTGTCTTACCAGTTTCAGCAGCATCTTCACAAGGTCTTTTGCTGTTGTCCTCAGGTTGATTTGCACATTTCACACCAAAGAACTTTCCTCTCTGGGACTCAGAGTCCGTCTCCTTTCTTAGTGGTATGATGGTTGTACATTCTCATGTTTTTTTATACTTGCGTATTATTGTCTGAATGCATGAACGTGGGACCTTCAGGCATCTGGAAATTGCACCTAAGGATGAGCCACACTTGTGGAGGTCTACAATTCTTTTCCTGATGTCTTGGTTGATTTCTCTTGATTTTCCCAGATTGTCAAAGAAAGAGGCTCCGTGTTTGAGGTGTGCCTTTATATGCATCCACAGGTGTGCCACCAATTAACTCAAATGGAATCAATTAACCTATAAGGAGCTTCTTAAGCTCAGAATGGAAAGTTTTCTTTTAGTTCAAAGACACAATAAACTTAGTGTGTGTAAACTTCTGACTTTGATGAATTTGATAAAAAAAAATACATACAAATTCTCCCTCGCTTGATTCTGACATTTAACAAATGTAAAAAATATGTTAATATTTATTGATCTAAAAAAATAAGAAGTTTACTCTAATTTAATGTTTGACTGTAAAGAAAAAATTGTTTTTTTCTGACGTCTATGTAAATATCTATCTATCTATCTATCTATCTATCTATCTATCTATCTATCCTATAGTTCGTTCAGGATTAAGTACAAGAAAATTAATTAGCATCCAGTCTCTAATGTCCTTTACACATTTCTCAACTTTTGCTCAACTATTGATTGTCACTGAACGGTGAGCAAGCATCACAGGGAACTCTTCAGTCGCTTTTACCGTGATCTTAAGTTTGCATACAGATTCTGACTGCAGTGCATCGGTCGGACACCCTTTGTCTCTGCAGTTTGGCTTGTGTTGCCGTTTCTGATCCTAGACGACAAAATCATTGTTTGGAAACAGTCTACAGTGTCAACAGTCTGGACTTCGTGATGCTCCCTGAGCTGTGTTCATAATTTGTTCTCACTTGCACCGCTCTGTGTTTTCATTGTGATAGTTTTAGTTTTAAATGGTGCGTTTCTGAATACAAGCTGGATCTCACTACATAAATTTGGCCACATTGTGTATGTTCAGTGTATGTAGGGGTGTGACTGCTGTTTCTTTTGACCCAAACGCTGTCATGGAACACTTAAAACTATATCGGGTTAATTTCCGCATAGGTGAGATAGGGGTATAACTGCAGGAATAACAGAGGGGGCAGGTTATCGGGGATGGGGCTTGTAGGACGACTTTCTCTCTCACACACACACACACACACACACACACACACACACACACACACACACACACAGACTAATGGATTAAGAATGACTGCTGACTGGCTAATAATGCTTGTCTGAATAACAGAACAGCATTTTTGAAAAAGTAACTAAAAAATACTAAAAGAGTATTTGAATGGTGGACCTAACACATTAGATTACTCGTTACATCAAAAAAGTAATCTACTTTTATAGATTACTTTGTGAGCTAAAACCTTTGCACTGGTCTCATTCTTGAGTGCTCTCAGGGCAACATTTACTTATTTAAATTAGGCATGTCACTACAGTCTGAAATTCTAAGGCTCAAGCTATTACACCTTACACAAATAACAATTACCTTATTATCTTACCATGCCTTCTACATTTATGCATTTTTAAAAGATTCTTTTAAATTATTTTTTACCATTTTGTTAATTATATTACCATTTACATTTTTCAAATCTCAAATGCATGTGAAAATCACATGAAAATCACATTATGTGGTGTCTGGATTTAAACAAGCACTTACTGAAGAACCATTATTCATGTAATTACTGCAGTGATTAATGCGTTCCAGCAGCTACAGCGCTATTAACCCAATTTTGTACAAGCTATACAAATAAAATTTAATTGAACTGATGATGAGGAGCTTCTCCTTTCTAACACAGCCATTTGGGAAGATGTGTCTCTTCGCCGTGGAAAAGATGTTACTGTGTTTTACAAAAGTCAAATTAAATTGTGTAAAAGTCATGCGGTAAAAAAAAATGTCCCATAGAAAGCTGAGCTATGATTAATAGTTTAAGTAAGAGCTTTCAATATAATTTTTTTTTACTCTGAACATGAGTGTACATACTATAAATATTGTGCAGTAAACAACTATATGCAGCATCTTTTCCATTTTGAATCAGGAATATTATATAATGATGATGTAATAAAATTTCAGAGAGGTGAGTGTACTGATGAGCAGGTAGGTTATTTTACAACATTTACATCCCAGCTGCTCATTTGTTAGTGATGTAATATTCTTATTTTATTTAAAAGGGAAATGCATTACGTAGCAAAACCAAATGAGCTTGTCCTCAGAACAATCCATTCATTAATTTGACTGAGAATTACATTATTTTAAATTTTGGTTAAGTCTAGGAGTAGTATTTTCTGTGTGCTTGTGTCTGAGTGTGTCTGAGTATGTAGGTGCAGAACTGTTTCCCTTATTTTCAGAATCGCTCAGTTTTTCTGAAAAGTTGGCAGATCTGGTTTACCATTACCATACAGGAAAAGCTCTCGTGTCATCTATGATGCATGCTTATATATATTTACATGACATTCCTTCAAAGTTCTGTTCCTACCAACACAATACTCCCATACATGTCTTCTGTTTCTAACAAGATACAATGCTTTAATACCTAGGTTTACTCATTCCCACAAGACACAGTGCTCTCATACATGTTCATCTTCTGGCTAAAGGAAACATCACTCACTTAATTGGACCGTTTGTCCATGCGCTCCCATCCTACAGCGGGATGCATCTGCTCTGTAGAGTCATACTGAGGCCTTGGTGGCCCAGCACATAGTTTTAAGACTTCAGTCTCTTTGTTGGGTACTGTGATACATTTTGCACTATATTGTTCCCTACATATATAATATAGCAGATTAAATATGATCTGTTTAGGTACACAATTCATGATTAATATTTTGTGGTTAAATCACTACACCGGCAGCGTCTCTACCACTTCAGACGCTTGAGAGACTTCAGACTGCCCTTCAGGGTGCTCAGGAACTTTGATTCCTGCACCATGGAGAGCATCCTGAAGGGACGCATCACGACCTGGTTCGGGAACAGCACCATGCAGGACAGACGAGCCCTACAGAGGGTTTGTGCAATCAGTTGAGAGCATCATCAGCACCGAGCTCCCTGACCTGCACTCAATCTACTGCAAGAAGTCCTGGACCGGGCCAGGGAGACCGTGATGGACCCCAGCTGCCCTAATTATGGACTTTTTTTCTCTGTTGCGGTCAGGAAAGCGCTTCTGCTCACTGAAGGCAAATACAGAGAGACTGAGGAGCTTCTTCCTGCAGATGTCTCTCAATTACACCACCAAACAGGACTAAGCCATTTTTGCACATTACACATTTATGGACATTTGCATTTGTACTCACTCTGGACATTTATGGACATTATAGATGCGTATGGACATTGCACATCTGCACATTCATGCACATTTGCACATATTTCTATTTAATATTTGCTCATTGCACATTTATGGGCATAGTACACATTCTTGCATATTTGCACACTTCCCGGACATTTCTATGTAAATTTTATTTCATTTCCACACTAAAGTTTCCTATATTTTCTATGTTTGTACAGAATTTTTTCCCCATATTTGTACAGCTAGGTTTTTCTTATATTTTATATTTTGTTCTTGTTATAACTATTTTTCCATAGCTCAAGTTTTTGTAAATGTTATTTCTTCTTTTATTCCATAATTATTTCCTATTGATAATCTTTTTTTAAGGTCATGGCATATGCAGTGAAATGCTTATACGACTGACTGACCTAGAAATAGAAAGACATAAATAAAAATGGAAATATTGCACTAGAGAATACAATTAAACTAAAGATAGAGTTTGGAGGAAGGTAATGAAAATTTAAGATTGGAATTAAGTAAAAATTTTTTAAATAGAATTAAATATAAATAAATAAATTAAAAAGGAACAGAATTTACAAAATGAATGGATAAACTTTTATCTTCTAATCTTCACAATCTTCTTGGCCTTGATCCAGCACCGCTTGCTGTGGATTGAGTGCAGGTCAGGAAGCTCGACACGGATGATGCGCTCAGCTGTTCCCAAACTAGGTTGAACGCTCTCTATGGTGCAGAAGTAAAGTTGCTAAGCATTTTAGAGGGCAGTCGAAAGTCTCTCAAGCGCCTGAGGTGATAGAGACACTGCCATGCCTTTTTCACTACAGTGTTGATGTGACAGGACCATGATAAGACCATCCCGCTTGATGTGAATACAGCGGTACCGGAAACTGTCCATTCTCTCCACTGGGCTCTCGTTGATGATGGGGCCTGGTAGTTCATCTCCTGCTAGTAAAGTCCACGATCAACTCGTTTGACCTGCTGACGTTCAGGAGGTGGTTCCTTCCGCACTAGTTCTCCGGATTTCTAATCTCCTGTGAGTGGAGGGAATTCTATTATTAAATACTGAACCATAATCAAGAAAGAGCATGTAAAATAATTCCCCTTCCCAGTATCCAGGTGACATAGGGTTGTATGGTTGTAGGTGTAAGATGGCATCAATTAATGATTAATTTGAAAGGTATGAAAACGGTCAAAGATAAGTCGATCAGGCGACTGAATATTTACAGTCAACATTCCGTTATACCTTAGATAATGTAGCTCCAGTTAAAAGGAAAATGATTAGAGATAAGAAACTAATGATCACACGCACAGTTTAAAAACAGACCGCGCGGAAATTAGAACGTAAATGGCATCAAACTAAATTGTTAGTATTTCAAATAGCATGGAAGAAAAGTGTAAACTCTTTTTTACTGTTGTTAGACCAATGTATCTCTCCACTTTTATAGAAAAAAAATATATTAAAATTAATATTATTAAGTTAATATTATAAAAAATAATTCTTATTAAATTTTAATGTAAGTGTAATTTAAATTAATTTCCTGTTCATCTGGAAAATCCCTGACTGGACTGCTTCGCCACAGTACTCTCGCTCCGACATCGGCCTCCCGGTTTTATTCCATCATATCCGGTGAGACCGATTCATCTCTCTCACAATAACCTGGACTTTGGACATTCAACACACTCACACAGCTTTCAATTGTATATATTGTGTATATATTATTTTCTTGGTTGGTTTCTTTTTTGTTGAGTTTTTTGTATAATATAGTTTTTTGTACACTTTTTGGTTTTGGTTAATTGGTCGTTGTCTTGCTTTTCTTGTTCACGGGTTTAAAGACTTCGACACGAAGGTAAATATCTCTCTTTTTGTGTATTTTCAGTTAAGATTATTTTACTAGGATTATTAACTAGGAAGACCACACAGAGAAACCTGCACACCAGCACCATGCAGTGAGGAGCTTTATGCATTTTTTTTTCAATGTCAATATTGTAAAGATTAGGTAAAATTTCAGGCTTTAAAACCAGACAACTTTAATAAATAATGATGTAGGTAATAATCTAACCATAGAATAGTTTACTTCCCTTCAAGAGACTGAACTAATTTCACTACTCTTTTAAGCAACATCATCAATTTGTGTAGTAGATCCAGTACCTACACACTTTCTCAAACAAATAATACCAAAAATAATGGAACCCCAGTAAAAAAAAAAAAAAAAAGTCAGCTCTCCATGCATATGGCTATATTCCTAAATCTGTTAAGAATCTAAAATTCCTAAATCTAATTAAGAGACTTTACCTTGACCCATGTCAGCTGTCATTACAGCACAGAGACAGCGCTGGTTAAAGTGTTAAATGACCTCCTACTGGACACTGATCAGGGTTGTGTCTCTTTGCTTGTGTTATCTGACCTTATTTCAGCTTTTAACTCCATTGCTCATAGTATTCTCCTTCATAGATTAGAAAATGTTGTAGGAGTTAAGGCAATGGCCCTCTCCTGGCTTTAAACTAAACACAATGGCACACAATAACTCTGGCTGTGTACAACAGACCTCAGTGTGATTATAGATTATAGGATAGCTTTCTTTCACCTCAGAAATATTGTCACTAAAGGATGCAGAAAAACTAGTTCATGCTTTTATCACCTCTAGGTTGGACTATTGTAACACCTTACTGTCTGGTTGTTCAACTAGGTGCATAAATAAGCTTCAGTTAGTACAGAATGCAGCAGTGAGAGTCCTTACTAGAACCAGAAGATACAAGCACATCACCCCTATCTTATCTACACTGCATTGGCTCCCTGTGAAATTTCACATCGATTTTAAAATACTACTTTTGACATTTAAAGCACTAAATGGTCTCGCGCCGCAGTATCTGAGTGAACTGCTAGTGTCTTATGATCCGCTGCGCCTACTTCGATGGGCAGAGCTTTTTCTTACATGGCCTCAAAGAAAAAAAACTATTTATTTACCCAAGCCTTTTTGTGAATAGATTTGTATTAGAATTACTGTTCAGTTTACTTTTTTTCGTGGTGAAACCTTATAATTACTGGATCATTTGTAGTGCCGTTGAAATAAAGCAGATATGTATGAAATTGATTTAATAGCAAATGTTAATGCTAAAATTTAGTCTTACAATAATGAGTCTTATATTAATGTTAGTAGTGTTATTTACTCCATAGTGTGAGTAGGTCTAGGGTTCACCAGGACATTTTCTTATGATCTAGACACAAACCCTGGTGTAAGCTGACTTTGACTCTATGTCTCATTTTATATATATATAAATCCACTCTGCCTCCTACTGACTGACTGAGGATTTCACTCTTAACATGTTCAATATTACTGCCATGATACAGACATACATTTTCATATTTGATAGTTTATTGATCAAATCTATTTTCCAAACTATACAGTACCAATTATAATTACTAAAGACAGTCTATTTAAATAGCAGTATTTAAAGCTTTGTAAAAAAAAAAAAGTAAATCTCCAAACACCTTCTGCCTAGCCAAGCAATCCTGAAAAAGACTTTTAGATCACTCTCAGGTTCTCTGTTTTCACACACAGCATGTAGTCCATACACATTTAGATTTATAGACTTCTAGCTAATTAGCAACAGAGCTATCAGTAAGTGCTGCACTTTGAGCATGTCTAAAGGCTGACACTGACATGTTTTGTTAATTATGAACTCCATTTTTTAAAGAAATCACTTTCACTAAAATCTAAAGCGCTAGCGGAGCACATGGTTAAAGACTTCTAGTGTTTATGTTGCCTACACTCCTAATGCAGAATAATCATCGTTCTCCTTGTGCCACACCAATCCATCTGATTCTGTCCTCCACTTCAGTGTGATGTTTTTGGTCATCCCATGATCGTTCATTTTTTGCTGGATCTGAAGGACAAATTAAGATTTATTAAGATCACTGAATAACAGACAGTAGGATAGATTCTAATCTGCTGAATGAGTGTGTCACTGCTGGATGTCTAAAAAAAAAAAAAATTGTAGAGAAAGAAATTCACTTTTTCCAAAATGGCCAACATGACCGTGGCATCATTCATGTCCTGGTTGGACTGAACCTTCACCTTGAGGATTTGTTGAACTCTTGGATACAAAACTGTAGAAAAGCAGATATGTAGACAGAGGGTTTTCATCTAAAATCAAATTAAACTTGTCAAAATATGATACTAAATACAGCTTTAAATCACCCGATTCACAGAAAAAAGGGTACACTTTAGAGCAGTTAGTGTTTGTGGGCTTGCCATCACAGACATACACACAGTCATTATTCCCTACAGCGCTATTAATGGCCCAATTAATGAAGTTTGAGTTTGAGCCATCTGACCACATCCAGCCTTTTCTGAACAGACCGAACCAGGTGAAATCACTCGTCTGAGGAATCTTTGACATCAAGATTCTCTGTTCATTCATGTCTCTGGAGCTTGGGAGGTCTGTGTGATACAGCCTGCAGTAGCTCTGTGCATCGCTCCATGATAGTAGAGTAGAGTTGTAAATGTATTTGTCAGTGCCAGTGTTTCTGTCTGTGAGGTTGAAAAAACAAGAAGGGTGCAGGATTAAAAATGTCCCATCTCTCACTAATTAGCTTAAAATGGGTGACTGAACCAGAGAGACCTCTTGTCCCCATTTGCTCCTGCAAAACATTTTTTGCTCTGTGTAATTGTGTAGGAAAATACCTGTGGAGCAGTGCAACATTTCCTAAGTGCACTAAATATAAAAATTTATAAACCTTTATCTGTGTTTCATAGGAGATTAAACATAAAAAGTAACTTTTTCCTCACCATCAAAGCACATAAAGGCAAATAGTTCTGTACACGTTCGATCGAACCATCCCAGTATGTTGAAGGCACAACAATCTTCAATGCCGTTTGCATTGTTCGGTTCTTGGTAGTGCACGACCGAATACCAGTATGTAATAGGTCCGAGCAACTCGTTTCCAAGGGACCAGTGCCAGTCACTAGTGTTGGTGTATACCCCGATCCAAGCGCAGGAGTGAAACGCTTGTGTCTGAGCTTCAGTGTTGAAATTGGCGAGGTCGTCCCACCCTTCCATGGCAGCCAGGTCTGTGTAGGTGTCTCTGCAGTAAGCCTGAGCTTCAGGCCATGTTTTCCACTCCATGATCAGTTCATATTTACGGGTAAGGGACTGCATGCAGGGCACGACTGTGGGGAGGAAAAATCACCTTCCTTAGGATTTTTTCAAATATTTTTAGTATATTAGAACATACAGCATGTTCTTATTCTCTAAATAGCTGATGTATGTACCATCATACATACAGTGATGCAATTCATATCTCCACTGGAGGCAGGTTTTATGTTTAAACAAAAGCTATTTAATGTCTATTGTTTGTTAAACAGGTTAATTTAAGCATCACATCAGTATTTTAAACCAGTGCTCTCGCTGAGTCCAAAAGTGTGTAAAGAATGTTCATCAAACTATCTAGAAAGTTTTAATTCAATAGACAAGAAATCAGACATTTATTAGTGAATGTTTGATGGTAAATGTTCTTTTAACGCAGCAGGTCTTTGATTAACACTTTCTCTCACCTGTGAGAAACAGGAGGATGAACATATTCCGCTTCATTACTGTTGATTTTGGGGAAAAACGTAATAGATGTAAAATCTCCCCAGTCTTGAAAAACAAATAGTTTCTCCAGTAAGACTTAATATAATTACTGATCATTTAAACATTGACATTTAAAGCTTTACAATTATAAAATGTAGTTATGAATAGATTAAAACACACACACACATGTATACTTAAAACTAGAGACTACCTGAATTGAGAGGGAAAGCGATCACTCCAAGGCTTTACTGTCTCACCAGTGTTACTGACAATCCAGATGTATATTATTACTTGCTGACTTTTTAAACCATCTGTCCTAATTTCCATTCTTTCCTTTCAGGAATGCTTAAAGCTAATCAAAGTGGATGGAAATGAAATGATCACATTCAAATGGAATGGAAATTAAAGAGGGTCATCAGTCTGAACGGTCACCATGGATATGGCTTTAAACGCTGTCTCAGGTCAGGTCTGGAATGCCGCTGAGTTTTATTTTCATTTTCAGCATCAAGGCATTGTATTAAAGCTTAGAGGAGGATAAAGTTTTAGTATGTGTGACCGAGCTTCTGCATCAGGTTTGCGTATATAACTTTGGGGTTAATAAAAATAATAAGGACGAGACTCAAAAGTTCTGCAAACGATGCTCACTTTTATTTCCTCTCCTTTCCAACCACCAGCTCCTTTTCTTACACACACACAGGCACGCACGCACGCACGCATGCACACACACACACACTCCGGGGAAAAAGGGGGTTGGCTCTCTTGTCCATACATTTAAGTGCACACACACTAGTGGTGGGAAGTTTTTTTGAGTCATTTAGTTCATTTAGTTCTTTTTGATCAGAAAGAAAAAATAAAATGTTACATTTTCAATAAACAGCCCTCCAACACGTCTACACACAAGTTTTGGCTCTAGTTCTAGTAATGAAAATATTACAATGCAGCTGAGGAAATATTATGATAAACAGAATGAGCAGCTCATCATCATATCTTCTGGTCCGAATTGTTCGTTCTTTTGTCACATGTCTCCCATAGACGCTATGCAGTGCATTACACAGAAAACAGAATTTAGCGGTTCTTCTCATGAATCTTTTAGTCCGAGTCATTTGTTCTGAAACGTGAAGCCAGCAACTTGTTACTCCTACTTCATTTAGTTAGAGTCCAGTTTGCTGAATATTTATTGCATATTATGGATGAGTAAGGACGGTGAGGATGCTGCCTCTGGCTGGATGGCTTGTGCTACAGCCAGTAGTGAAGCTCATACGTGGTATGAAGTCGACACAAAAATACATTCAGACGTTCTTGCACAGCCCCTTCTTGAAACTCCAGAAAAATTGCCCCCACCAAAGAGACAAAGACAGGAGAAAATTTAACCCGAGGGTGACACTAACACAGTGCTGAAGGCTATACAAGAACTTTCTACTAAAAATGATGAGGAAGCTTTATTTGATAAAGTTTCTGCCGTTGAATAGGTCTCTTTATCCACCTCCAAAGCTCACAGCTACAGTTAACCAGCATGTCATTGATATGAGTGATCAGAAAACTAAAATGATTAGACTGAAAGAAATGGTGGAGCAAATTCAAATTTGAAAACAAACAACTGAAGACGACAATATTTTGAGGAAAGTGGCCCCCATACATCAGGACAAGCTGAAAGAGGTTGTTGACATCGCACATGGCTTGAGCCCGCGCAGGAAGGACGGATCTGCTCGCTCAGTCATAGTGAACTTTTCCATGCGCCACTACAGAGACGCTGTACAAATTGTGGCCTTTGCTTAAAAAAGCGAGTGAGAAAGGCAAGAAGGCGTCATGGTACGGAACCTCTATCATCATCAATGGGAAAAAAATCGACAGTGAGAGTAATGGTTGAAGATTATTTTTACTGTGTTTACTGTGTAAACTTGCTGCACAATTAGTTAATACTTCATTTAAGTGTAATATATAGTTTAATCACTTTTTATTGTTTATAGAGATATGACAGTTAATTTTTTACTTACTTATTTTGTGTGTCTTTTTCATATGTCTTCTTTTGGTTCCTTAAGTATTACGTCTTTAATGTGCGAGGTATTCAGGCCATTACTAAGAGGAAAGAAATCTTTTTGCAGTGTAAACAAACTGATTCAAGAAATTGCAAGAAACTCATTCCATTGAAAGTGATTGGGCCTCCGAGTGGCGCAGTGGTAAAAGCGCTCGCCCTATCATCCGGAGATCGCTAGTTCGAATCCCGCAGTGTAAACAAACTGTCAATCTGACCTCTCGCAGCCGGAGGTCTAGAGAGAGCTGATTGGCCGAGCTCTCTCAGAGGGGAGGGATGAGAGGTACTTAGTGCTCCCACATTAATCATGGCTCTACAGCCAATCAGGGGCGTCTGTGAGCTCGCGCAACGGAGGGAGTGGATAGCGCTGTCCTCCGAGTGTGTTACGCCGCCCCCAACGGTGCGCGAGCGAGCAGTTCGAAAAGATGCGGTCGGCTGGCGTCACGTGGTTCGGAGGAAACACGTGATAGTCTTCGGCCCTCCCGGCTGAGTGGTAGTAGTAGCCTTAATGTGGAAGCCCCCTAGTGACGGGGAGGAATTGGACACGACTAAATTAGGGAGAAAATCGGGGAAAAATCCAAAAAAAAAAGAAAGTGATTGATTCAAGTTTTGGAGATCACAGTGGGGGAATAGTGGCGATGTTGTATCCTTCTGCATAAATCCAAAGGCAAAGTTCTAGAGCATCTAACTTCAGATATTGGTAGGTGGTTAATTCTGGTGGTTAAATTGGGTAGTTCTGTTTTCATTAGGTAATAATAATAATATGTCTCTGCCTAAAATTTATTTCGCCAGCAAAACATAAAATAGATAAAAAAATTTTTAAATGTTTAATAATAGCAATTAAATTAGACTTCATAGTTGGATTTGATACTTTTTGATTTTGATCCTTTTCTTTTTATTTACTGTATGGACAGATGTATTATGCTTTCTCTGGGAATAAACAAACCTGGTAGATTGTCTTGACAGTCTTGAGCAGTGAAGGACTTGCCATCTGGAGCACCATGAAACATTCATATGAAATGCAATTCTTATGCACAGAAAAAAAAAAAAAAACACTGAGACTGTGTCTGAGTCCCGAACATTAATAGGAAGACTATTCCATAACTTTGGGGCTTTGTAAGAAAAAGCTCCGCCCCCTGCTGTAGTTTTAATTATACGCGGTACTGACAAGCAGCCTGCATCCTTTGATGGAAGTAGGGGTGGCGGATCGTAAGACACTAGCAGTTCACTCAGATACTGCGGCGCGAGACCATTTAGTGCTTTATACGTCAACAGTATTATTTTAAAATGGATGTGAAATTTCACAGGGAGCCAATGCAGTGTAGATAAGATAGGGGTGATGTGCTCATATCTTCTGGATTTAGTGAGGACTCTCGCTGCTGAATTCTGTACTAACTGAAGCTTGTTTATACACCTAGTTGAACAACCAGACAGTAAGGCGTTACAATAGTCCAACCTAGAGGTGATAAAAGCATGGACTAGTTTTTCTGCATCATTTAGTGACAATATGTTTCTTATCTTGGCAATATTGAAAGATATATCTAGATATACAGTATATCTTGAAAGAATGCTATCCTGGTAATATTATCTACATGAGCTTCAAATGAAAGACTAGAATCAACAACTGGTTGATGACCTGAATGAGTTCTATTATAGATTTGAAACTCCCTGTCTCACACCACACGCCTGTCTTGACCCTCCTTCTACATCACCATTATCACCTCTGGCAACCACCCTTTCTCTCCCTCCTGTACTCGACATCTGTGAAAACAATGTCTGTCAGATGTTCCAGAAACAAAAGAGAAGGAAAGCTCCAGACCCAGATGGCGTTACACCAGCCTGTCTGAAATCATGTGCTGACCAACTGACACCCATCTTCACACAGATCTTCCACAGATCACTGGAACTACTGTAAAGTCCCTTTTTGCTTTAAACGTTCCACAATCATCCCCATTCCAAAAAATAAGCCAGGGCTTGTTTATAGATTTTACATCAGCATTTAATACAATCATCCCAGCATTGCTTCAGACCGAACTAACCCAGCTCTCTGTTCCTAGCTCTATCTTTCATTGGATATCCAGCTTTCTGACAGACAGGCAGCAGCTAGTGAGACGGGTGGAATTCATGTCCAACAGCCATACCATTAACACTGGAGCCCCCCAGGGATGTGTTCTCTCCACTGCTCTTCTGCCTCTACACAAATGACTGCACCTCTACAGACCCCACTGTCAAGCTCCTGAAATTTGCAGATGACACTACAATCATCGGCCTCATCCAGGACAGTGACAAGTCTGCATATAGAAGCGAACACACTCAAAACAGTGGAGATGATCGTGGACTTCAGCAGAAACCCCCTGCACTTCCCCCACTCACCATCATGAACAGCACTGTGACAGCAGTGGAGTCATTCCGGTTCCTGGGCATGACCATCTCTCAGGACCTGAAGTGGGACATTCACATTGACTCCATTGTTAAAAAGGCCCATCAGAGGATCTATTTCCTTCACCAGCTAAAGAAGTTCAACCTGCCTCAGGAGCCGCTCACACAGTTCTACTCAGCCACCCCTGAATCTGTCCTGTCCACTTCAATAGCTGTCTGGTTTGGCTCAGCTACAAATTTAGACTACAAAGGACGGTTCAGACTGCTGAAACGATTATCGGCACTCCCCTGCCCACGCTGCAAGAACTGTATATATCCAGAGTAGAGAAAAGGGCTCGTAATATCCCTTTGGACTGCTCACACCCAAGCCACCGTCTCTTTAAACTTTTGCCGTCTGGTCGACACTACAGAGCACCGGAGTCCAGGACAGTCAGGCACAAGAACAGTTTTTCTGTTCAATTTACCTCATGAACAGTTAAACATTCTTCTCACTGTGCAATAAATATATGTGCAATATTGTATTGGTTTTTGTTTTGTTTTGTCATCTCAGGAAGCTCCGTCACTAAAACAAATTCCTTGTACGTGCAAACATACTTGGCAATAAAACTCTTTCTGATTCTGATAAGAGGTGGAGTATATTAGCTTAAGAACCAGTGCAGCTTTACCTCACTGTGTGGGACAAACTCAGTACTCGAGTTCATAAATATTGGGACACCAACAGAAATGTATTCTATCACATTGAATATGAATATGTGGGAGACTTTCATGCTTAATTTCAGAACATTTACATCTATATCAGTATCAGGTAAATGGTGTAGAAACGTGCGGCTTTCCTTTTTTAGAGGAACCAAAATTAAAACAATCAATCATAAAGTAGTTTGCATTTTTACACTTGGTTGCAAATCTGGAAGCAGTAATCATCACCAGATCCTGGCTTTCTTCTTCTTGGTGAAGCTCTGCCAGGTCTTTCCTGCTGCCGTCTTCACTTTCTGTCTCCTCTCGTGGTGTTTTATTCAGTTTTGCCTTCAGTAATTTAAGTGAAGTTCCAAAAAATACAGCATATGTAACAATAAAAATGTGCGGTTGTCAGAATGTGTCATATAATCACATGACACAGACAGGAGATGACATCAGAGCTACATTTTGTGTGTGTGTCTTCGTACACAGGGTGTGAGGAAGAGAGACCTGCTGATGGACGTACTGCATGTGGTGGGACAGAATCTATGATTTCAGCGTCTCTTCACTGAGTATCAGGATCAACTGGAGCTGCTTCGTCTCAAATAGCACTGCGCCCTTGGCCCTGCCCCTTAAGCATCACCCCTCCCACTCTGCCTTGTCCCACCTCCCTAATTATTGGAGGTGTGAGTGTGAAGAGAAGAACTCTGTAGCTGTAGCAGAGCTGTCTCACTCACTCTGTATCTGTCTGTACCTTAACTGTAACCTGGATTAGAAAAAAGCCGAGTGTGTGACAGAGAGTGAAACAGTGTAAGTTTGTGTGTACAGCACTGATGATGGACAGCTTGAAGCTCCACCCTCACTTAATTTTTGTATTGTACATGTTTGTAAACTTTTTTTTCCCCCTCTTTGTCTTTTTGTATTAAATGAATCGACTGATAAAAATAATTTAGGGGAAATAAATGGTTGATTAATTCTGTGCGTGTGTGTGTGTGTGTGTGTGTGTGTGTGTGTGTGTGTGTGTGTGTGTGTGTGTGTGTGTGAGAGACTATGTTTTACGCTGGTTAAAGTACTAAATAACTGTAAAGCTACACATGGCTCTTTACTGGTTCAAGTCTGGTTTGACTGATCCGGATCAGTTTGTAAATGTTAACGGACACTTGTTTAAAAACAAATAAAATGTGGAATTAGATCTAATGTCCAGTAAGCTGCTCCACAGCCTCGATGCCATGAAGCCATGATGTAACAGGCCAGAGTAGCTGACAGGCTGGAAGCAGTGATGTAGAGAAGCACAAGTCCACGAGCATGTGGAAGTTGCATCCAGTGACACTTTTGCTGCAAGAGTGAGCAGTGAGCGGCACCAGATGGAGCTTCTGTTAAAAGTGTGAAGTGTAATGAGTGCTTTCAGGTAAGTCGGAGGTTTACTGGTTCCTGGTTCAGTGTTCGTCTGATTCTACATGAAGCCAGTGGAGGGAGCTGTGATGAGTTCAGTGTCACCATTATGAGCTTTAAGTGATGTTTTATTTATAGATTTGATTCCTACATTATGTGGGTTTTGATTTAGTTCACATTTATAAAATTATTTAGGTAAAGTTACAAACGTATCTTCGGATGTTCTAAAATTGAAAATTTCCTTGTAAATAAAGGAAAGGAATTTAGTGGATACAACCTGGCAAAGAGAGATCAGGACACAACCTCACAGCGAGAGAGTGGGTATAGAGGACATGATTTTGCTGAGAGAGAGAGTGGGTATAGAGGACATGAACTCGCTGGGAGAACTGGACTTGGCACCGCACCTTGTGGGACACCAGTCAAGTAGTCTTTGTGTAGCAGATTTTCTCCACCTGATATGAGGGAATGATCAGGTGAGAAACATCCCTCTGACAGGTAATGTCAAAGAATGGATATTTTTAAAGGTTGTTGTAAAACTTTCTGGTTAATTATTTGGTTGACCAGAAATCGGTGGCTAGAGTACTCTAGGGAGATGATGGCTAGCTAGCTTTTACCGTCACATTAGTGCCGAGGGCTCACCGTCACACCACACATCCTAAAAATAAGGCTGTCAATAAAAACTATCACTTTCTTTATATTATGCTCTGCTACACTAATGCACGTATCCCAGGACTATCCACAACACAACTATGTAACATATCTAGGTCTTTGATGTACTGAGTCAAAATTGCACCGAGGTGAAAGTGTCTGTTTAATACTTGGGGTCTGCCACTGCAGAGGTTCCCTCTTGTTATACTAGGATATGGGTAGTTTATTGGCAAAATTTTAAGGAGTGGGATTTGGAAGAAAGGGAGGAAAGTAAGGAAGAGTGTAAGGCTCAAAGTACATACGGCAGATCAGCAGAAGTACTCATTATTGTCAGTACATAACCTGAACAGCCACTGATTTAAAGGCCATGGTTTGTGACCATGCAGTTTGTTACCATAAATATTTTAGACTAATTGTGAATAATTTAGAATAAACTGCTTTGTGAAGGCTTTATTAGTTGGTTTTGAAGCCGTGGCTATGCTCTTTTTTTTTTCTTTTAGCGCAAACAAATTAGTTGTGCCACTAGAGGGGGATTTGAATAATGATGCATTTATTCAAGTGCTTATCTATCCCACATGTCTCTGTGGTATTAGCCAAATTACCTGTATGCTTTAAAATACATTCAAATGAATCCATGTGATGTTAAAATCTGGTTTGAAGGCTTTGTTTGTTTGTGGAGCACTAAAAGTCAAATATTCCAGTTTACAGAAATAACAATTAGCTCATTATTATACCATGCTTTATATGTTTCTCCTTAAAAAAAAAAAAATATATATATATATACTGTATATATACGCACCTAAAGGATTATTAGGAACACCTGTTCAATTTCTCATTAATGCAATTATCTAATCAACCAATCACATGGCAGTTACTTCAATGCATTTAGGGGTGTGGTCCTGGTCAAGACAATCTCCTGAACTCCAAACTGAATGTCAGAATGGGAAAGAAAGGTGATTTAAGCAATTTTGAGTGTGGCATGGTTGTTGGTGCCAGACGGGCCGGTCTGAGTATTTCACAAGCTGCTCAGTTACTGGGATTTTCACGCACAACCATTTCTAGGGTTTACAAAGAATGGTGTGAAAAGGGAAAAACATCCAGTATGCGGCAGTCCTGTGGGCCAAAATGCCTTGTTGATGCTAGAGGTCAGAGGAGAATGGGCCGACTGATTCAAGCTGATAGAAGAGCAACTTTGACTGAAATAACCACTTGTTACAACCGAGGTATGCAGCAAAGCATTTGTGAAGCCACAACATGCACAACCTTGAGGCAGATGGGCTACAACAGCAGAAGACCCCACCGGGTACCACTCATCTCCACTACAAATAGGAAAAAGAGGCTACAATTTGCACGAGCTCACCAGAATTGGACAGTTGAAGACTGGAAAAATGTTGCCTGGTCTGATGAGTCTGGATTTCTGTTGAGACATTCAAATGGTAGAGTGAGAATTTGGCGTAAACAGAATGAGAACATGGATTCATCATGCCTTGTTACCACTGGTGGTGGTGGTGTACTGGTGTGGGGGATCTTTTCTTGGCACACTTTAGGCCCCTTAGTGCCAATTGGGCATCGTTCAAATTCCACGGCCTACCTGAGCATTGTTTCTGACCATGTCGATCCCTTTATGACCACCATGTACCTGTTCTGATGGCTACTTCCAGCAGGATAATGCACCATGTCACAAAGCTCGAATCATTTAAAATTGGTTTCTTGAACATGACAATGAGTTCACTGTACTAAAATGGCCCCCACAGTCACCAGATCTCAACCCAATAGAGCATCTTTGGGATATGGTGGAACGGGAGCTTCGTGCCCTGGATGTGCGTCCCACAAATCTCCATCAACTGCAAGATGCTATCCTATCAATATGGGCCAACGTTTCTAAAGACTGCTTTCAGCACCTTGTTGAATCAATGCCACATAGAATTAAGGCAGTTCTGAAGGCGAAAGGGGGTCAAACACTGTATTAGTATGGTGTTCCTAATAATCCTTTAGGTGAGTGTATAATATAATATAATATAATATAATATAATATAATATAATATAATATAATATAATATAATATAATACTGTGCATGGTTATGTATGTCACAAATAAAATTTAAATTTTATTTGATTAATGTTTCTAATAAAAATTTTTAAATATACCTAACATAGCTATTTACAGCACACTGTAAAATACCTTTAGTACGTATACTAACATTTAACTAGATGAAATATTAAAATTTTATTTTACTTTTTTTTTTTTAAACATAGCTCAGATTTTTACTTGACATTTTGACCATGTGACTTTACCAACCGCTGATTCAGGATGTTTTTCTGACCGCTTTTCTTTTGTAAATTTGAGGGATCTGCACTGTCCTTCCAGGGTTTAATAATATTTTGTGTAAAAAAAAAAAAGAGAAGCTCCTCACTGGGGGTTCAGTTGGGGGTTAAAAGAACTGTCAGACCCCAGATTATGATATGATATGATATGATATGATATGATATGATATGATATGATATGATATGATATGATATTAATCACAGTCCAGGGTCTATCCCACCTTGTGCCCTAAGTCTCCTGGGATAGGCTCCAGGCCCCTGTGACCCTGAATACAGGATTAAGCGGTATAGATGATGAGTGAGTGAGTGACTGATATTATATCATATATCATATCATATCATTTTATATCATATTCTATTAATCACAGTCCAGGGTGTATCCCGCCTGGCAAAGAAAAACTCCCTGGTGAGTGAGTAAGTGATTTAATGATGTTTCAGAGAGGTGAGTAATGATGAACAGGTAGGTTATTTTACACCATTTCCATCTAAGCTGTTCATTCGTTTAGTGATGTAATATTCTAATTGTATTTGAAAGGGAAATGCATTACGTAGTAAACATTTTCAGCGCTGAACAACTTGCATTGGATGAAATGGAGAGACTATAGAAAAACAATACAATTCTGTGATACATATGCTCTATTTAGGGGAAATCCATTGCATTTTAGCCTTTAATCTAGCAGGCCACTTTGTAACGTCTGGGTAATATAAGAGTTACCCTAAAAGGGGATCTGTAATCTTGCCTCTGGTGAAGCGTTAGCTGCTCAGAACAAGAAAAGACGCCAACAACAATAGTAAACAACAACCCAAAGTGTATTAAACAATAACTAAACAACAGGTGCACCAAAACCAATAAAAAAAAACTACTACTAATAATAATAATATTTACAAAATATATACAATCAAATGATATCTAAGTGAGTGGAATGATTGTCCAAAATCCGTATTATTTATGAATGGTGTGTGGTGGGAGAGCTGAATCAGCCTCATCGGAAGTGTTGGTAATAAACCAGGAGCACGATTTTGGAGCTAGAGTGAAGTGGTGAAGCAAACCGGGGGATGATAATCCAAATGAACAGGATATCCGCTGACAACAGTCTCCACAATATTCTTTGACTCCATGACAATTGTCACAATTATAGTGCGCTGCATCTCCTAACTCTCTTCCCCTGAGCTTCACCCCAGGTGTCCTTTTAACAGGATCCCCTGACCCTGTTACATCATCCCTGACCCCGCGACGCGGCTGTGAACTCTCGCGAGACTTCATCCTGGAACCGAAACACAGCCTTTGGGACAGACAAACCATTCAGGTGCGATTTTTAAAAGGCACAGCAGTTTTTCCTCTTTTTTTTTTGGTAATCTGTTTATAACAAGCCTATATATAAAAACAAAACCCTTATGTGGCTGTGCTACAACATGTCCAGTAAGAGGAATGTGCCTTTATGTACATAAAAATTCTAGATTCTAAAGTCTTGTGCTTCTCATCTTTCTGGCATCCTGCAATACATCTTCAACCTTAGCCTGATGCAGGAAATAATACCGGTGCTATAGAAAACATCCTGGGTAGTACCAATAACTAAGAAGGCCATCCCTTATGGCCTCAATGACTTCAGACCGGTTGCACTGACGTCACTAGTCATGAAGGTTTGAGTGCCTAGTTTTACGGCTAATGCTAATGCTTACGGTGCATGATTATGGTAAATGCTTACAGCATATCGTGAACCTGAATGCGGGATATAGCTTGTCCTAAAGCGCATGTGAGTATGTTGGTTAAGTAAATATGTTTGTGTGTACAAGGCCCGTCGTGGCATTTATCTGTTACACATTGCCGCTTTTTATTTACGTGTATTCCTCCTGCTGTGGTTATGCAGGAGGGTTTTTTTTGTTCCTCTTCTTCTCGCTTGTTGTCTGTTTATCTCTTCCTCCTGTGTCTTCTGCCCCTGGCCATGTCAGCGCATCGTGTGCGGTGTTTGGGTGGCGTTAGCGAGGAGGGGATCTTCGGCATCCGCCACGTCGCCATTAAAGGGGAGCAGAGCAAAGCGCGTCCCAGGATTGTATCACTTTTTATATGGACTTTGTTTGAGTGAGCTCATGGACTCTGATCAGTTGCCAAGTAAACGGACTCTGCGTGTGTGTGTGCGTGTAGTGGAAGATACAGGGAGTGAATGTTATGACACTGTGAAATAAATGTACGTATATACACTTTTGGTTACATAAATATTGATCTCTTGTGGTCCTTATCCTACCCTGATTCTGTTAACGGCTAGTTATTGTTTGAGCAACAGTAGGTGGTTTGTTACGGTGCCGCACAACGTGGGGCCATCAGAGTGTCACTATTATTGTTATACATTATACATTATTGTTAAAAGTATTGTACATTGGTGCCTGATTGTTAGCTGTTAGCTACCTAGCCATCTCACGCACAGCTTCAGTGTATACTTTCACACAAAGGACAATGCACTCACTCAGAGGTTTGATTAATCGACCTTCGACCTATGTATTTAAATTACAGTGGGGTGAATTATGGCCGAGTCCGATGCACAAGCTGGGGAAGGGTTGCTGGCTCAAGCCTCATTTCCATGGTGCTAGCAGCCTGCCTCGGCCACCTAGAAACGGCTCTGTAGGTGCTAGAAGACAATCTCACCCGGCGAATGGATAAACTGTTTACATTGACGACATCGTTGTTTACTCAAAGGACATCACTTCTCACCTTAACCATCTCCACCAAATATTTACACTCCTTGAAGCTGCTGGTCTCACCCTCAACCTAAAAAATGCAACCTCTGCCAGTCATCCCTCTCCTTTCTAGGACACATCATATTGGCTGAAGGCATAAACACTGAAGAAGCCAAGGTAGCGGTGATACAGACTTACCCCATTCCCGGCAACCTGAAGGAGCTACAGCGCTTCCTAGGTCTGGCTGGTTGGCACCATCAGTTCATCCCCCACTTCTCAGAGTGTGCTGCTCTTTTACACGCTCTGAAAAAGAAAAGAGCCAAGTGGGTGTGGACCCCCGAATGCCAGTCAGCCTTTGAAGGTCTGAGAGTGGCTCTGCAAAACACATGGGTTTTAACAGCTCCAGACTTCAGCCGCCCCTTCAAGGTGCAGGCGGACACCAGCAACTTCGGCCTGGGGGCAGTACTCACTCAGGGTCACGAGGATGGGGAACATGTGATCGCCTACACCTACCGGCTGCTACATGGAGCTGACAGCAGATATTCGGCATCAAAGAAAGAATGTCTGCCTGTGGTGTGGGCAGTGGAGAAGTGGCGGTGGCCGCCGCGTTGCCATTAAAGGGGAGCAGAGCAAAGCGCGTCCCGGGTCGGTATCGCTTTTTATATGGACTTCGTTTGAATGAGCTCACAGACTCTGATCAGTTGCCAGGTAAACGGACTCCGTGTGTGTGTGAAGTGGAAGATAGTGGGAGTGAATGATGCGACACTGTAAAATAAATGTATATACACTTTTGGTTACATAAATATTGATCTCTGGTGGTCCTTCTCCTACCCTGATTCTGTTATAAATACTCTGCACTGCTCATAACAGGCAGATCCGCAGGCTGCTACCCCACGGAGTTCTGAACAAGCAGAGGCGCAATCAGGTATACACGTGGTTGCCAAGCAATGCAGCCTTAAGACAATTAGCCACACCTGGGTCGTGACTATTTAAGGGTCCATAGAAAAGATAGATAGATAGATGGATAGATAGAGATCTGGCCATTAAGAACGCACGTTTCGAGAAAAGGGATCTCGCACGCTTCTGCGGCAGCTCGCGGGAAGCTGTGAAAATGCCGTTCATTACCTGTAGGGGGCAGTCGTGTTTCAATCTGAAGTATTGCGTGTCTACTGAAGCCAAACGTGTTCTCTCTCTTAGGTGCCCATTGACAGCAAGCGACAGAGCTCATAAACGTGTCGGGCACAAACTTTAAAACCCTTAGGAGTCGGCGGAGCCGCCGGCAGGTCCAAGTGCATTTTTTTTTTCTGGTAACCATAAAAAGAAGTTAAAATGCTCCGTCATTTTTGATCATATATATATAAGTGTAGTGCATCATTTAAATCTGCAAAGGATCTACTTTTATTTATGCATACTCACTATATGAACAAAACATTGTGCTTTTATTAAATAAAGAAAATAAACAGGGTGCGCTTTCAGCCGTCTCAGTCTCCGTGAATATCTTTCTGAAACCCGTCACTAAAATTTACTCAAACTCTGCGAATACTTCACACACCGACATGAGAAATATATCTATTTAAAGCTTAAAGGGTCTACATTTAAACAAAGAAAGATAAATAAAAAATAAATATTCTCATTTTATGTAATCCGTATGAATCCGAGGAGAGGCACAGTCTTTCCGTCGCACTTCATTATCTTGATAATGACCGGAGGCAGGACACGCCTGCAGGACACGCCCACATGCTGTTCACAGGGAAAACAGCTGTAGAAGCACGCTACACACAAGACCACGCCCTCTGCACGTGCACACACGAACCACACACACATATACAGATTCAGTGAGTTTCCTGCACGTGTGGAAGATGTCACGCGCTGTACAGGTTACTGAAGCTCTACAGAATGTTCTGGATGGTGGGAGGAGTTTATCTTTTCTTCAGAACAACCCTGAAACTTCGACAGAAAACGGGTGTGTTTTAAAGTGTTATTTGCTCCATCGGAGGAGGAGAATCCAGCAAGCTGCTACCATGGGTGAGTTATTAAGTCTCATATAATCCTTATTCTGATAATATAAATCTCATCTCATTTTATTTTTACTTACATGGTTTAGGGTAGCACGCGGAAAACACTGCTACTCGGGCTACCATACTGCCTTATGTAGCTTAGCACAAACCTGCTAGCTCCCGGTGGCTAAGCTAATGCCTTATGTGATGGTTGTCAGTATCAGCTGTGGTGTAAATATTCCAATTATTTATTTTATTTATTTGATTGATGATGTACAGTAGTTTTTTTATTGTTATCATGCTCATGTTGTATTTTTCTTTTTTTTTATATAAACAGTTGTAACAGTGAAAATGATCAGCCACCTGTTTGATAGAAATCAAGGGCTCTGGATTCTGGTTGGAAGTTGTCTGGATTTTGGTCATTTTAAAGTGGATGGACACACAATAAGCAACTGTCTGTACCTGTGACTGTGTACAACCAGCGCATGGACTGACCTTGGGTTACAGAAGTGTTGCTCCAGCTAGTAAGAGTGTCTGTGTGCAGTGTAAAGCAGTGTATGGTAAGAAGCAAAAAAACACCATGGAAACGCCAGGTATGTAATGTTCACTTGCGTTTTCAGTTAAACAGGAACTGCTTTTTGAAAGTGGCACAAAGACGTATGACTGTGGTGTAAGAGTGGACTAAACACCCCTTTTTTTTTTTTCATTTTATTTTGCACGGCCATATTTATGCCATAAATTTAGCTTCTGTGTATAAGATGATCTGTGTCTGTTCGTCTCCATTCAGTCCTGAACATTTTCTTTGCACTATGTAAGTGAGTAGGTTATGTATAGGGTGTAAGAGTGAGTTATTCTGTCTGGTCAGTTAACTATATTCTAAATAAACTAAAAACAAAAAATATATGTATTTTGTCCTGAAATTATTTTCTTTTAGCATTTCCCTCTGTCACATACCTGACTGAAAGGCTCATTATGCAAATCATGTAGCGCAGCCACATAATTGGGGGGTTTATATAGGCACCTAAAGGGGGTAAAGAAAAATAAAATCGCCGGGCCGTATAAACTGACCCTGATATGGTTCATTTTGTTCCAAAAGACAGTGTTTGGTTTCAGGAGCGCTGCGCGAGGGAACCCGGATGTTGCGCCGCGGCACATGACCCGGTATAAAAGCGGAACTGGCAAACATGTCAAGGTGGAGAGATGAGGAGTATGCAGCGCTGCTTTTGCAAGAGAGAGAGATTGATTATTGAGCCAAGTGGATTATTTTCCTATGTGTATTTATCTTCACTGGACCCCATCAATACCCCTCTTTTTCCGTTTCGAGCTCCCGGACTTAACATCTTATACTTATACCGGTGAGACCGAACCATCTCTCCCGCCACTCCTCCACAAACACTTGCAATAACTTCACGGACTTTGGACATTGCTTTCCATACATACACACATACACTTGTATGTTATGTATATATATTTTTGTATATATTGTGTTTTTTTTCTGTGCACTTTTTTGTTTATTATTTCACTTAATACACTTTGCGTTTATTTTTGAATCCTTGTTTTGCGTCATTTCTTGTTCTGTTCGGCCTACACCATACCGGAAGTAGATTCTAGGGCCCCGTTTAGTGGAACTGATTGTAACGGTCAGCTTTGTTGTTATAATCATTATTCGGTCTTTGTCTTCTCTGGTGTGAATTACAGCATTATTCATGATCATTCACGCCTCCTCGCATACGGCCGTTCCAAAACAAAAAGTGTCTTAGAAAATGTAAATGAATATATTGTTTTCTGTGAATGAGTGATCAAGATGATTATCACATCATTTTGAAGTAAAAACTCTAGACTACAAGATCCAGGTAACCACAAAAAATATAAAAATATAAACAAATGTTATGAATGTGTTTTGTGAACTTATTTCAGTGATATTTTTTATTTTCAATAATCACGCATAACTGTTATTTTCTCCAAAATACAAACTTGTACATACATACTGCTCACATATTACTGTAGCCCAGTTTGTGCTGAATACAGTGTAGTTAGCCTTTAGACATTTATATGTTTATAAGTAACTGAAAAATATACAAATGTCAGGACACATCAGAACTTCTTCAGGGCCCCAAAACACCCTCAGACTCCTAAGGGTTAAATACTGATATGTATTTATTCTTCATTTTCTTCTGTCCTGCAATACTCTCCTCTCCTACTTATTTGACTGGGCTTTCTCCATTGACTATTATTATCATTAATAATAGTAGTAGTGAAAACTACCACTGATTTAACTATCTCAAATAGTAACCAGAAGCAGTTAAAATAACCCAGCACTTTAACATTTAACCCAGCACTTTTTAGTGTGTAACATAAATATTTCATTTGTAAAATAGCATCAGTGAAATCATAGGTTGTGTATAGAGTGATTAAAAACAATACATCGAAGCTTATGGTAAATAAATTCTCGGACTCTTCCACTGCAGGTATTAAAAAACAATGTCAATTTTAGAATTTTAGTGGTCGCACAAAACCTCTCGCGGGGGAACCTTTCCCTGAATTCGCCGTTTTCACGGGGGTGGGCATCTCGGTTTATTCATAAAGATGTACAGTATCTATTTACAGTACATGGAATTTTATGGGGTTGTCACTGAACGATTTACCCTGACAAAGAGCAATATAAGAATAGTGCCAGCTGGCACTTAAAAATTATTCGGCATCTATTTAGAGTCTAATTTGTGCTACTGCTGTTTGCTTACAATATTTGTTAATTAATTTTTTATTTATTTAAATGAGATAACAGAAATTGTATAACATCATGTGTGTTATGCAGCTGAAGGTTCGATATAACAGAAGTTATTTAAATTAACACAAAGTCCAGTTCAGCTCAGGGATGAGTCAGCAGGTGCAGAGGGCAGATGGGAGTCTGGGTCACTGGGAGCTCAGGAGCAGCATGTCAAGTCAATTTTATTTATATAGCGCTTTTAACAATTGACATTGTCGCAAAGCAGCTTTACACAATAAAAGAAGTAAGTTTGTATGCAATGTGTATGAATCAAAATGATAAGATTGCATGTGTAGTTCCAAACCACCATGAAGAAGAATCCAGCTGGAGCAGGTCCTTCTCTGGATGCCTTAGGAACCTCGCAGGGTTGGCCTCTGTCTACTGAAGCTGGCACAATCTCCAGATGCCTTGGGATGGGTGGAAAAATAAAGAGCAGGTGAAAAGAATTAGCGTGGTTGCCATTCAGGATAGATGTACTGGAGTATGAGGTAAAGAAATAAATTATTATAAATTATGCCAGATTAAAGAGATGCGTCTTGAGTCTACTTTTAAATTGGGAAACTGTGTCTGAGCCCTGAACACTATCAGGAAGGCTATTCCAAAGTTTTGGAGCTAAATATGAAAAAGCCCTACCTCCTTTTGTAGATTTTGATATTCTGGGAACTACCAGTAGTCCAGAGTTTTCTGATCTTAAGGAGCGTGGTGGATTGTAACGTATCAGAAGACTGGTTAGGTATGTGGGAGCTAGACCGTTTAGAGCCTTGTATGTAAGTAATGCTATTTTGTAATTAATTCTAAACTGAACAGGTAGCCAGTGCAGGGATGATAATATTGGGGTTATATGATCATATTTTCTGGATCTAGTGAGAACCCTGGCGGCTGCATTTTGGACTAACTGTAGCTTGTTAATTGAGGATGCAGGACAGTCACCCAGTAATGCATTACAGTAGTCCAGTCTGGAGGTCATGAATGCATGAACCAGCTTTTCTGCATCAGATACAGATAAAATGTTCCTAAGCTTGGCAATATTTCTAAGGTGGAAAAAGGCTGTTTTTGTGATGTTGGAGATATGATTTTCAAAGGATAAGTTACTGTCTAATATTACACCCAGGTCTTTCACTGTCAAGCTGGTGGTAACAGTACATCCTTCTAAACGCAGGCTGAATTGTGAGAGCTGGTGTGTACTGGTTTTTGGGCCAATAAGTAATATCTGTCTTATCTGAATTTAGTAAAAGAAAATTATCGGTCATCCAATCTTTTATATCTTGAATACACTGTTAGTCTAGACAATTTGGGTATTTCGTCTGGTTTTGTGGAAATGTATAACTGAGTATCATCAGCATAACAATGGAAACTAATCCCATGTCTTCTAATGATGTTACCCAAGGGAAGCATGTATATTGAGAACAGCAGAGGTCCTAAAACTGACCCTTGTGGCACCCCATATTTCACTGGCATTACACCAGACTGTTCTCCATTCAGATCTACAAAATGGAATCGATCAGACAGGTAGGATCTAAACCATTGTAACGCCTGTCCCTGAATACGTATGTGATTTTGTAAGCGATCTATGAGAATATCATGATCTACAGTATAGTGTCGAATGCAGCACTAAGATCAAGTAAGACAAGAATTGAGATGCAGCCTTGGTCCGAAGCTAAAAACAAGTCATTTGCAATTTTAACTAGTGCAGTTTCTGTACTATGATGGGGCCTGAAACCTGACTGAAATTCCTCGAGGATATCGTTTTCCTGCAAGAAGGTGCATATTTGGGCTGATACTATCTTTTCTAATATCTTTGATCTAAACGGAAGGTTTGAAATTGGTCTGTAATTTATTATATCATTTGGGTCTAAATTAGATTTTTTAAGAATAGGCTTAATAACTACCAACTTGAAAGGTTTAGGGACATGACCTAGATATAATGAAGAGTTGATAATGTTTAGAAGGGGCGCTCCAGTTATATTTATCACTTCTTTTAAAAGTCTAGTTGGGATTGGATCCAACAAGCATGTTGTTGATTTAGCCGAGGTGATGAGTTTATACAGCTCTTCCTGTCCTGCACCTGTAAAGCACTGAAAATCTAATTGTGAAACTTTAGACTGGACTGGATCATGACATGTTGTTAGAAGTTGAATTTACATTATTTTCTTCCTGATACGATCAATCTTTTCATTGAAGAAGTTCATGAAGTCTTCACTTCTAAGCTGTGATGGGATACTCCCTGCAGGCATCTTAGGGTTTGTTAGGCTAGCCACTGTACTAAATAGGAACCTGGGATTTCTTGCTATGAATTGGCTCAGATGCTCGGCCCTAGCCGCTTTTAGAGCCCGTCTATAACTGCACATACTACCTTTATACGCGATTTCTAATTGAGTTTTTCTCCATTTTCGTTCGAGGTTACGGGTTGCTCTCTTTAGGGCGCGAGTATGACTATTGTACCATTGTGCAAGTGTTTTATCTCTGACTTTTTTTAATCTGATGGGAGCAACAGTGTCTAATGTACTGGTAAAAATAGTGCCCATGCTGCTAGGCACTTCATCTAGATCGTCTGCATTTAGGGGTCTGATAAGAAACTGGGACAGATCCGGCAGATTACTTGTGAATTTGTCTTTAGTAGTCGGATTAATATTTCTACTGAATTGATAACATGGGGAGGCACAGCTACGCTGTTCTACAGGTAGAGTATATACTAAGAGATGATGATCTGTGATATCATCACTTTGAGGTAGAATGTCTATATTAGAGACATCTATACCATGGGATATAATTAAATCTAGCGTATGATTAAAGGGGTGAGTTGGTCTATTTATATTTTGTTTAACCCCAAAGGAATTTAGCAAATCTATAAATGCGAGTGCTGAAGCGTGGTTAGCATCGTCTACATCAATGTTAAAGTCTCCTACTATCAGCACTTTGTTAACCAATAGATTTTAACAAATTTATTCTTTTTTCTCACTATTCGGGGAACAGACACAGTTTCTATAGGAGAAGCTATGTGTGCGCATCTATCAGTATGGTGAGTTGCAATGTGGCTATTATGTTTGGAATCTAAGACACGACTTACCGCCAGTCAGATGGTTCGTAGTGTCCTGGAGATGTTGTCTGAGAGGACTGCTGCTCCAGCTCTGCTAGGGTGCAGTCCATCGGTGTGGTAGAGCCTAGGACGCTCCCAGAAAACATTCCAATTATCAACAAAGGGTAATCTCTGTTCTTGACACCAAGATTGTAACCATTCATTAAAAGCAAACAATCTACTGAACCTCTCGATTCCTCGCTGGAATGTGGGAAGCGGTCCGGATACGATGATCCTTGTCGTGGGTGATGTACTGCGGACCTTCTCAACCAGGCTCCTGAAGTCCTTCTTCAGGATCTCCGTCTGCCTCAGCCTGGTGTCGTTCGTGCGAGCATGAAGGACCACAGCTCCAAAGTTCTCCCTCAGGGCCGCAGGCACCTGTGCAGCAACATCAAGAACACGAGCACCAGGTAAACAGCGAGTGCGAACCTTACCTTTAGCCGTGGTAGCACGGACGTGCCGGACGATGGGGTCTCCGATGACCAGCACGTCGTGTACCGTCTCGCGAAGAGGAGCGAAGCGGTTTCGGGTCGGGATCTCGAAGACGGGCGGAGGGGGAGAGGTCCTCGCCCGGAGCCTAGCGCGCGTCTTCCGCTGCTGCTGTATCCAGGCTTTGTGGTATCCCGGGGCCGGGGTGAAGGAAACCTGGGCTGGCTGCGTTCGTGGTGTTTTGGACCTGGACAGAGAAACACGTGGAGTAGAGGTTGTGGAAGGATGTGTGTCATGCCGAGAATTTACCTGGGACAGGTGAGCGTCGGTCCGTGACGATTCCAGCGCGGCTTTCCGCTGTCGTAGCTGGGCCAGCTTCACCTGTAGGTCGCGGATCTGCTTCTCCAAGGCCTCCATCTCCAAATCCACCGAGTGAAGCTTCAGTGTGTCCTCACCTGCACTCAGAGGCAGACACACAACCAACATGGTGTCAAGAAACGGAGATAATCGGTGTGGTAAACGTGTGGGCAAACTTGTGATAGCTGGGCTAACGGGCTAGCGATGCTAATGGGATAGCCAGCTAGACGCGGGTGCGTGGCAAAACTATTAAAACTTAGCGATATAACAGGAGTTTCGAGTGAATATATTATAAATACTTATAAATACTTATCTGTTATATGTTTGCTCTTTGTAAGAAGACAAAAAGTTAGAACGTCAGTCTGGATTAAGCTGGAAAATTGGTCAGTCTGCCGGTGCTGTAGCAATTTTAAAAGCAGAAGCTAGTGTAATATTTGCAGCAATATCAATTGATGATATGATTGGAGCTGTGTGACGCTACACAATCATGAGTCAGCAGTGTGAACGACAGGGGACTGAGCACGGAGCCCTGGGGGGCCCCAGTACTCAGTGTGGTGGTGCTGGAGATGTAGTTCCCGATCCGCACTGCTTGAGGTCTTTCGGTCAGAAAGTCCAGGATCCAGTTACAGATGGAGGTGTTCAGGCCCAACAAGCTCAGCTTCCCGATCAGGTGTGGGGATGATAGTATTGAATGCTGAACTGAAATCTATGTCTGACGTAAGTGTCTTTCTTGTCAAGATGTGACCGTGACAGGTGGAGAGTGGTGGTGATGGTGTCGTCCGCCGAACGTGAGGGGGCAGCAGGGTCTTGATGTGTCTCATGACGAGCCCCTCGAAGCACTTCATGATGATGGGTGTGAGTGCAACAGCGCGGTAGTCATTGAGACAGGACACAGAAGACTTCTTCGGCACGCGGACGATGGTGGAAGACTTAAAGCATGTGGGAACGACGGCGCTGCTCAGAGAGATGTTGAAGATGTCGGTGAGAACATCTGCCAGCTGTTCTGCACATTCTCTGAGCACTCTGCCTGTGATGTTGTCTGGTCCAGCAGCTTTACGAGGGTTGACTCTGTGTAGAGTTTTCCTCACATCAGCCGTGGTGAGACACAGCACCTGGTCGTTCAGAGGAGGGGTGGTCTTCTTCGCCATCACGTTGTTCTGCATGTCGAACCGTGCATAGAGGCTGTTCAGCGCATTCGGAAGGGAGCCGTCACTGTCACAGGCAGGTGATGTCGTCCTGTAGTGAGTGATGGCTTGTATGCCCTGCCACATGCGCCGTGTGTCACCGGTGTCCCTGAAGTGATTGTGGATTCTCTGGGCGTGTGCGCGCTTCGCCTCTCTGATGGCCCGGGACAGTTTGGCCCTTGCTGTTCTTAGGGCCACCTTGTCCCCTGCTCTGAGTCTCGGGTCCTCAGAAGTGCATGCACCTCCGCAGTAATCCATGGTTTCTCGTTGGGTCGTGAGATGATGTTCTTGGAGACAGTGACGTAATCGGTGCACTTGTTGATGTAGCTGGTCACTGATGACATGTACTCGTCCAGTTGCAGCCTCCCTAAACATGTTCCAGTCAGTGTTCTCAAAACAGTCCTGAAGAACAGAGATGGCTCCTGCTGGCCAGGTTTTCACCTGCTTCAGAACCGGGTTTGAACGCCTGACGAGTGGTCTGTATGCTGGAATTAGCATAAGAGAGATGTGGTCTGAGTAGCCGAGGTGGGGGCGGGGTTCTGCCTGATATGAAGTCCACATACTGATGGAATTTAGGAAGCACTGACTTGAGATTTCCATGGTTGAAATCTCCAGCGACAATAAACAGTCCATCCGGGTGTGTATTTTGCAGTTCACTGATCTTAGCATACAGTTCCCATAGCGCTTCCTTAGCATTAGCGCTAGGTGGAATGAAAACAGTGGTGAATTCTCGCGGTAAATAAAAAGGTCTGCATCTAACAGTCACAATCTCCAGCAACGATGAGCAAAAGCTACGCAGATACTGCAGCGCGAGACCATTTAATGCTTTATACGTAAAAAGTAGTAGTTTAAAATCAATATGAAATTTCACAGGGATCCAACCTAGAAGTGATAAAAGCATGAACTAGTTTTTCTGCATAGTTTAGTGACAATATATTCCTTAACTTGGCAATATTTCTGAGGTGAAAGAATGCTATCCTGGTAATATTGTCTACATGAGCGTCAAATGAAAGGCTGGAATCTATAATCACACTGAGGTCTTTTACTGTTGCACTTGATTGAACATAAAGGCCGTTTAAAGTTAGTGTGATCGGAAAGCTTGCTTCTAGCTGCTTGTGGTTCTAGTCCTAGTAGAAGTTAATTAGCATCCAGTATCTGGTGTATCTGGCTTTGCTGAGACATGCACTCACCTAAAGGATTATTAGGACCACCATACTAATATGGTGTTTGACCCCCTTTCACCATCAGAACTGCATTCATGTGGCATTGATTCAACAAGGTGCTGAAAGCATTCTTTAGAAACGTTGGCCCATATTGATAGGATAGCATCTTGCAGTTGATGGAGATTTGCACAGATGGATGCACATCCAAGGCATGAAGCTCCCGTTCCACCACATCCCAAAGATGCTCTATTGGGTTGAGATCTGGTGACTGTGGGGGCCATTTTTGTACAGTGAACTCATTGTCATGTTCAAGAAACCAATTTGAAATGATTCGAGCTTTGTGACATGGTGCTTTATCCTGCTGGAAGTAGCCATCAGAGGATGGGTCATAAAGGGATGGACATGGTCAGAAACAATGCTCAGGTAGGCCGTGGAATTTAAACAATGCCCAATTGGCACTAAGGGGCCTAAAGTGTGCCAAGAAAAGATCCCCCACACCATTACACCACCACCACCAGCCTGCACAGTGGTAACAAGGCATGATGGATCCATGTTCTCATTCTGTTTATGCCAAATTCTGACTCTACCATTTGAATGTCTCAACAGAAATCGAGACTCATCAGACCAGGCAACATTTTTCCAGTCTTCAACTGTCCAATTTTGGTGAGCTCGTGCAAATTTTAGCCTCTTTTTCCTATTTGTAGTGGAGATGAGTGGTACCCGCTGGAGTCTTCTGCTGTTGTAGCCCATCCGCCTCAAGGTTGTGCGTGTTGTGGCTTCACAAATGCTTTGCTGCATACCTCGGTTGTAACGAGTGGTTATTTCAGTCAAAGTTGCTCTTCTATCAGCTTGAATCAGTCGGCCCATTCTCCTCTGACCTCTAGCATCAACAAGGCATTTTGGCCCACATGACTGCCGCATACTGGATGTTTTTCCCTTTTCACACCATTCTTTGTAAACCCTAGAAATGGTGTGCGTGAAAATCCCAGTAACTGAGCAGATTGTGAAATACTCAGACCGGCCCGTCTGGCACCAACAACCATGCCTAAAAATTGCTTAAATCACCTTTCTTTCCCATTCTGACATTCAGTTTGGAGTTCAGGAGATTGTCTTGACCAGGACCACACCCCTAAATGCATTGAAGCAACTGCCATGTGATTGGTTGATTAGATAATTGCATTAATGAGAAATTGAACAGGTGTTCCTAATAATCCTTTAGGTGAGTGTATAACTGTATGTCATCAGTATAATAGTGGAAACTTAAGGCATCCCGTTTGTCCTGGTGATAATGTCACTAACCCCATTTGTTTCCAGTTTAATCCTAAATTCATGTTTCACTTTATTAATTTAAATATAGTATACACGCAGTATGTACGGCAATGTGCGAGTCAAACTAACATTGTCTAAATATTAATCAGAGGGAAGTGTTTGTGCGCGTGTGCATGAGTGTGTATTTAAATCCAATCAGTGGGAATGATAGTTTGCATTAGAGAAACCACAGTTCACTGATGAGCAGCAAAACTACACGCGCATACACACACAAACCTTGACTGAGCACAAGAGCCCAAATATGTAAATTTATCATCTAGCATATTTATTCATGTAGTGTTTTTTGTTTGTTTGTTGTTATTTTACATGCCCTTTAGTGTATATTTTTATTCATCAAATCGTGAAGTTAAATGTTGATCCACGTGGTGATGGTAACCTGTCATCATGGCAACTCACGTGACAAACACAAAGGTTCAAGAGCTGCACTCTGACTGAGATAGGGGTGGAGTCAGACTGAAAAACCTGGAAGCACTTTTTATCCTGGTATGTGTGTGCGAGCGCATGTACATACACACTGATTTTCCAGAACTGCTCTGTAGGGTTTATAATCTCCATGTGAAGCCATTTCTTGTCTTGATTGTTGTGTGTTCTCAGCTAAACAGTAAAAGTCATCTCACACACACACACACACACACTATTGACGTAGAGGTTGTTTTGCAGTTAAATGAGAACACTTTAATGTGTGTTAATGTAGGGCTCAGGCACTTGTATCAGTGTGTTCTGTCAATGCAGTGTTTGTGTTTACTGTCCTTCAGTGATGCTAATTGATTGTTAGCGTTATAATACATTGCCCCTGAAAGCTGAAGGCCGCTATAATGAACATGATAGTGTTTCACGAGTGTGTTACATAAACCTGTGTGTGTGTATCTGTGTTAATGTTAATGTATAAAGGACGTTAAATTCAAATCAGGAATATTTAAAATTTTAGTGCTATAAAAAATTTTGTTTTAAAGCTTTTCGATGTTGGATTTTTCTTTACGTGTAAAGTAGGTTCTAATTTTTGTACTCTTTTTGAACACACTTGGTTCTTTATTGTGTATTGTTTTGCTGTTCTGTAGTGTTGATTGTACAGGGTGGGCCATTTATATGGATACACCTTAATAAAATGGGAATGTTTGGTGATATTAACGTCCTGTTTGTGGCACATTAGTATATGTGAGGGGGGCAAACTTTTCAAGATGGGTGTTCTATCCAATGTGGGTTAGTGTCAGACCAATAGCGGTGGTTTTGTTTGTTAACTTCACCATTCACATAAAAGTTTGCCTCATCACTGAACAAAATCTTCTGCGTGAACTGAGGGTCCTGTTCCAATTTTTGTTTTGCCCATTCTGCAAATTGTGTGCGCCGATCTGGGTCATCCTCGTTGAGATGCTGCAGTAGCTGGAGTTTGTAAGGGTGCCATTTGTGAGCAGCTAATATCCGCCGAAGGGATGTTCAACTAATGCCACTCTCCAGTGACATGCGGCGAGTGCTACGCTGTGGGCTCTTGCTGAATGAAGCTAGGACAGCCACTGATGTTTGTTCATTAGTGACAGTTTTCATGCATCCACATTTTGGCAAATCCAACACTGAACCAGTTTCACGAAACTTAGCAGTTTGCTAACTGTAGCATGGGAGATGGGTGGTCTCTAGGATGTCTTGCATTGAAATCTGCTGCAATGACCCGGTTACTGCGTTCACCAGATATCAACACAATTTCGATCCGCTCATCACGTGTTAACCTCTTTGACATGTCAATGGCTGTGAACAAAGAGAAACTTGTAAATAACTCATGAAAGAATAAAGTTACGTTAAAACCAAGCACACCATTCCCAATAAGTTTGATGTGTCACATGACCCTTTTCCTATTGAAAAAACAAAAGTTGGATCCAAGATGGCCGACTTCCAAATGGCCACCATGGTCACCACCCATCTTGAAAAATTTGCCCCCTCACATATACTAATTTGCCACAAACAGGATGTTAATATCACCAACCATTCCATATAAATGGCCCACCCTGTAGTGTGATTGAAGAATAATTTGTCTAAAGTAATTTAGTAATTAATCAAGAGTACTTTCAGGCTTTCAGGAAGGGGGAAAAATACAAAAAAAATAAATTAATAAATTCTACTTGCTTTGGGACCCCAGTGGGTGTGGATGGGCCTGGGTGGTTTACTTATGGGAGGGTGTCGTTTGGGCTCAGGTGCTCATGTCTTCCTGCTATCTCTCTGCACCCCATTGTCCTGATCTTCTGCCATGGATTGGCTCTATGTTGCATGCCTCACTTTTTTTTTAATGCAGCACACACCAGCTTTGACACACATTTGAAAAAGATAAGAAAAATAAATAAATAAATAAATAATAGGGCAAGTGAGGCATATGTATTGTCACCTGGGGTAGAGGGCAACCTGAGTGATCGGGGGGTAGGGGATACTTTATTTGTGATAGGTGTGCATTAGTTAGCCCTCTGACAGAGAAAATATCAGCATTAGAGGAGCGCATCCAGACTTTAGAGAGGGTTAGTGAGCGCGAGAGCAGCGTTATTCCCGTAGCGGAAAGTCTGGGTGGTAACCAGCGATAACCAGCCCCCTCACTCCGGCATTAGAGCCCTCACAGCGGGGCGAGTGGGTGACGACTCGGCGGCATACTCGCTCAGCCAAAGCTAACGCTAAGGCTAGCCCACCGGAGCACACCTCTTCTGCGCTTCACGTGTCCAACAGGTTTGCTCTCCTCAGTGATGCACCCGCTGAGAAACCTGAAAGAGCTCTGGTTATAGGAGAGTCTATACTGAGACACGTGAAATTAGCTAGGCCTTTAGGGGCGCCAGCGGCAGTGGTTAGGTGTATCCCGGGAGCCAGAGAACCAGACATAGCAGGTAATCTTAGGGCTCTAGGACAGCATAGGTTCTCTAAGATAGTGGTACATGCTGGAGCTAATGATGTACACCGTCGTCAGTCAGAGATTAGTAAGAGCAACTTTACAGAGGTGTTTAAACTAGCGAAGGTGATGTCCGATGAAGTAGTTTCCTCTGGTCCCATCCCAATGAGACGTGGTGACATAGCTTACAGCAGGTTATGGTCGCTGAACCGCTGGATGTCCAGGTAGTGTTCGTAAAATAACATGGGCTTTATACACAACTTTGAAGACCTTATGAGGGCAAAGCTGGCCTGTTAAGGCGGGACGGTGTCCATCCCACTCGAGAAGGTGCTGCTCTCATTTCTTGTAGTATGGCGCATAATCTCAGAAGAGGCCTAGTTAATCGGTGACAATTCAGAGCCCAGGCCAGGGAGCAGACAGACAGGCTAAACCAACCGTCTGCTAGCTCAATAGAGTCGTCACTCAGGGTTCATCATATTGAGACTGTGTCTAAAAAAGACTCAGAAAGTCTGTTTTAGTAATTTAATTAACATAGATACCACAAACTCGGATCACACTGAATGCGCAGCCGGCAACTCTGATCTGAAGCTAGGACTGTTAAATATTAGATCTCTCGCATCTAAAGCAGTTATTGTTAATGAAATGATCACAGATCAGGAGTTTGATATATTATGTTTAACAGAAACCTGGATTAAACAGAATGAGTATGTAGCATTAAATGAAGCTAGTCCTCCTTAATACATCTACATACACCAGCCTCGGCTAACTGGTAGAGGAGGAGGCGTCGCAGTTATTTACAATGATAATCTGGACACAAATTTGGTTTAACAAAGTTTAACATGGACACAAATTTAATGCATTTGAAGCTCTCTATAGTAACGTAAAGTCAGCTCAGTCGATCCCGCTAATCATCATTTCCAGGGCCGTACTCGGAGTTTCTGTGAATTTTCAGATTTCCTCTTAAACCTGGTCATTTCTGTAGAGAAAGCCTTAATTGCTGGAGATTTTAATATTCATTTTGAGAATCCAGAAGACCCTCTGAGAACAGCGTTTATGTCCATACTGGACTCAGTAGGAGTAAATCAGTGTGTTGTAGGACCCACTCATAAAGCAGGTCACACTTTAGATTTAATATTATTATTCGGATTAAGTATAAGAAATTTATTCACAATTCCACTGTCTGAAGTTATCTCAGATCACTATCTTCTCAATTAAAGTGTCATAGTAATAATGTACGCACAGCGCAGCGCTACCTGTTTAGAGTCGACATTCCGTTAAAAAAAGAAACTCGCTCTCTGGGATAATGATCACATGCTCAGTTTAAAACAGACTGCTCGGAAATTAAACGGTAAATGACGTGAAACTAAATTATTATTTCAAATAGCATGGAAGGAGAGCATCCTGAACTATAGAAAAGCTTTTAGTGTAGCTGGATCAACGCATCTCTCCGCTCTTATAGAAAATAACAAAACCGAAATTTTTATTTAATACCGTAGCCAAATTAACCAGAAATAAGACCACTGCAGAAATCTCCATAACAACAACATACATTAGTGAGGACTTCATGAACTTTTTATAATAATAAAATTCTAAACATGCTCAGCTGATCACACCACCCTCTGTAGAGCTCGTCTGTCCTGCATGGTGCTGTTCCCAAACAAGCCGTTTCCCGTCAGCATGCTCTCTATGATACAGTAGTAGAAGTTTCTAAGTACCTTAGCGTCTAAGGTGGTAGAGATGTGGCCTCTTTCACTATGGTGTTGATGTGACAGGACCATGACAGGTTGTGCGTAATGTGAATACCAATCGGAAGCTGTCCACTCTCTCCACTGGGCTCTCGCTGATGATGGGGGTCTGGTAGTTCCTCTCCTGGTTTGTACTAAAGTCCACTATCAGCTCATTTGTCTTGCTGACATTCAGGGGGAGGTTGTTCCTCTGGCACCAGGTCTCCAGATTCCCAATCTCCTCCAGGTAGGCCGTCTCATTGTTGTCAGAGATGAGGCTCTAAGGATCTCTAAGTATGTCTGCCCATCCTTATTGTCTGTGGTCTGCCAGTTAGGAAATCTGAGATCCACTGACACAGAGATGGTCTGAGTCCCAGGTGCTCCAGCATGGTGGTGAGTGTGGAGGGAATTAGAGTTTTAAATGCTGAGCTGTAATCTACAAAGAGCATTTTAGCAGAATCCCCCTTTAGCATTAGCATCGTTGGCTGGAGCCTCAAAGCAAGTGTAGAATGTGTTCAACCCATCTGCCAGAGACACGTCCGCATTTTGGTGCTTAATAAATTATTGTCCCTGCCACAGGCTCCTAGAGTCATTTTGTTGGAGCTGTGTAGTTTCCTCCCGTAGCGCTGCTTCGCCTCCTTCACTGCTTTCCGAACATTGTATGATGCAGCCTTATGAGTTCATGTCACTCGACGAAAGTCCGATATTACAGGTAGTGGTGTGAGATCTCAAAGCATCACGGATGGTTTTATCCACCTACAGCTTCTAATTAGGAAACTCGTTTTCAGCTTGATTTCCCTGGGGCCGCCGCTTCGGGTCGCGTCCTTTGTTCTTCCTCAGGATCTTATTCGGCCAGCTTGGATCTGGGATTAAAAGCGTCGAATTGTGAGTTCATTGTAAACCAGTAGAAATAAGAGTCTAAACTCTATTGCGTCTAATGTATTCAACTGTGGAGAATTTACTCTGTTTAAAGTTAACTTAAAAAAACAAAAACAAAGGAAAAGTCAGACCAGTCGTGACAGCAGCCGACCTCACCAGCGCCATCTCATAGTGTTAACTATGAGGATGTCAAAAACAACATTCCTGCTTTAAAACATAAAATGCGTCAACATTGAGCACCATCAGAAGACATGAATGAAGAAGCAAAAAAACTAAAAAATATTTTCAAGTACAGTAAATATTCTTATGTGCACGTAAGAATCTTTCCCAGAGAAAATTACTCGTCTCATGAACCCACACAAAGCATTTAAGGTTTTTATTTTGTTTTTATAATAGTAATCATTATGCTTTTTTTGCTGTGCTTTTTTTCCACCATTGAATAATTATTTGATCCACTATTTAACCACGAATGGCTGAAATGTGGTTATGCAAAAGTTGCTGCTCTTTTTGATCTGAGTATATTATGACTGATCCACGAGAAATGCAACAAAACACAAATATATACTTGCTAAATAAATGCTGCCTTTTACCATGTGAAAGTGAGTGCTGTTGTGAAAAACAACATGGCAGAATGCAGGTTGTCTGTGAATGGCTGAAATATGCCATGATGTGAATATGCCTTTTAGCGAATGTAAAATGTTCACGTTAACATGTGCCCAGCCTTTTTACTTTACAAAAGGCAGCATTTTGATGCAGACATAGTCCCCTAGAAATGGAACAAATACAAATATATAGGCTACTCACTATTTAAAAAAAAAAAAATTAGAAATTTTTCTAAAAATTATTTTTAGAAAAAAATCATTTTTGTTTGAGGAACTTACAGAAGTGACATGCAACCAAATGCGTAAAAAGTCTAAAGACTGTTAAAAGCTCATTAATAATCATGATGGACACACTGAAATCGCTAGGAACACCAGTGTAATGCCACAAAAGGAAGAAAAAACTTGCACACGTGGACAAAATTGTTGGTACCCTTCGGTCAATGAAATAAAAACTCACAATGGTCACAGAAATAACTTTAATCTGACAAAAGTAATAATTTTAAAAAATTCTATGAATGTTAACCAATGAAAGTCAGACATTGCTTTTCAACCATGCTTCAACAGAATTATTAAAAAAAATAAACTCATGGAACAGGCCTGGACAAAAATGATGGTACCCCTAGAAAATACTGAAAATAATGTGACCAAAGGGACATGTTAATTCAAGGTGTGTCCACTAATTAGCATCACAGGTGTCTACAATCTTGTAATCAGTCAGTGGGCCTATATATAGGGCTCCAGGTAGTCACTGTGTTGTTTGGTGACATGGTATTTACCATACTCAACATGGACCAGAGGAAGTGAAGGAAAGAGTTGTCTCAGGAGATTCGAAAGAAAATTATAGACAAGCATGTTAAAGGTAAAGGCTATAAGACCATTTCCAAGCGGCTAGATGTTCCTGTGACTACAGTTGCACATATTATTCAGAAATTTAAGATCCATGGGACTGTAGCCAACCTCCCTGGATGTGGCCGCAGGAGGAAAATTGATGACAAATCAAAGAGACGGATAATCCGAATGGTAACAAAAGAGCCCAGAAAGACTTCTAAAGAGATCCAAGGTGAACTTCATGCTCAAGGAACATCAGTGTCAGATCGCACCATCCGTCGTTGTTTGAGCCAAAGTGGACTACATGGGAGACGACCAAGGAGGACACCATTGTTGAAAACAAATCATAAAAAAGCCAGACTGGAATATGCCACACTACATGTTGACAAGCCACATAGGAGAATGTCCTATGGACAGATGAGACAAAAATGGAACTTTTTGCCAAGGCAAATTTTGCTAATTATACTTGAAGCATATCAAGAAAGGAACACTGTCCCTACTGTGAAACATGGAGGAGACTCTGTTATGATCTGGGGCTGCTTTGCTGCATCTGGCACAGGGTGTCTTGAATCTGTGCAGGGTACAATGAAATCTCAAGACTATCAAGGGATTCTAGAGAGAAATGTGCAGGCCTGTGTCAGAAAGCTGGGTCTCAGTCGCAGGTCATGGGTCTTGCAACAGGACAATGACCCAAAACACACAGCTAAAAACACCCAAGAATGGCTAAGAGGAAAACATTGGACTATTCTAAAGTGGCCTTCTATGAGCCCTGACCTCAATCCTATTGAGCATCTTTGGAAGGAGCTGAAACATGCTGTCTGGAGGAGGCACCCTTCAAACCGGAAACAACTGGAGCAGCTTGCTCATGAGGAATGGGCCAAAATACCTGCACGGAGGTGCAGAAGTCTCATTGACAGTTACAGGAATCATTTGATTGCCTCAAAAGGTTGTGCAACAAACTATTAAATTAGGGGTACCATCATTTTTGTCCAGGCCTGTTCCATGAGTTTATTTTTTTAAATAATTAGGTTGAAGCATGGTTGAAAAGCAATGTCTGACTTTCATTGGTTAACATTCATGGAATTCTTATTTATTATGACTTTGCCAGATTAAAGTTATTTCTGTGACCATTGTGAGTTTTTCTTTCATTGACCGAAGGGTACCAACAATTTTGTCCACGTGTGTACAAATCATTCATGTGTTTGTGGATGGAAGGAAAGTTCGGGTTATTTATTTACGGGGGGTGTAGAGAGAGATGAATCTGTCTCACCGGAAATAATGGGAATATACCGGGAGCTCGATTTTGGAGTAAGAGTAAACCTCTGGTTGGTAACATTCCTGACATGAGGGAACTCAACGGGACAGTCTCTTTCTAATTCGATAGGAGAGTGATCACCAAAATAGTGTGCTGTATCTCCCTACTTTCTCCATTCTCGAGCTTCTTTCTGGGTGCGCTTTTAAGGAGGGTCAGGTGACCGCATGCGTAACCATGTTATGCTTGCATACATTAGCCTATATAAACATACCCTTTATGTGACTGCGCAACACACACACTAGGTTCATTAGTACAACCCAATGTGTTTAAGTATAATCTTCTCCACTCTCAAGGTTATAAACTCTCTCTCTCTCTCTCTCTCAAATGTATGTGTGTGTTCAATCACTAAAAGTGCTCTTATGTTATAAAGCCTTTTAGATGTGGATTTAAAAGGCGGGGTCTGTGGTCAGGGGGCATGGCCTAGGGCAGTATCAGATGCCTCCATTTGATTGGTCAGTTCTCAGTGTAGCGCTTTTGTCCCTCTAAAAGGATTTAGTTCAGGACACAAACAGGATAGAGAGAGATTAGCATTAAGGTTAACTGATCAGCTGATCAATGTCCAAGATCTTCATGAAGGGTTTGTGTGTGTGGGGTATGGTGTGTGTATATGTGAGTGTCTGTGTATGGGTTTCGTGTGTGAGCTGAGTGCAAAAGTTTACACTCCCACTTTAGTTTGTGCCTCGGAAGTTGTGATGAATCGGGAGGATCCTGGTTCGTTTGTAACTGTAATAGGTTTAAAATCCACTAGAGGGCAGCAGGATACCTTTAAACACACAGAGTATAAAACACATTGTACTTCATACCTAACCCTAACAGTGGCATGTGTGTTTTTTGTTTTTTTTCACAATGTACCGGCTGTGTGTGGCCTCGTTCTCCCTGGCATTAATGTCCATTCTGGTAATTGTAAGTGCTCAGTCTTGAGTGCAGGTGTGAACGGGGTCATGTGTGTCTTGATGACGAACAGTGATTCCATCACTCAAACCACAAACACAGGTTAGTGTGAACACGATGGAGTCTAATTTGACTGCTTTGTGGTCCTCACTGGGAAATCTGTAAACACATGGGAGAGCTCGCTGCCCGATGGATAAACACCATGCTGGAACACCGGAGACAGACAACTGGTTCGTGGCATTAGTGCTGTTTCATCATTCATCTGGTTATACATAATCAGCGATCAGATGACGTTAAGAATAAAACATTCTGATCAGGTTCATAAGATTGGATTTGTTTAAGATCAGTTGATTAAAACATTTGAGACAGCGCCTGAACGTGAAGGAAATATAGTTTATGAGAAAATAAAATTAAAGCAGAAGATGAATAAAATCCGATCTCAAGTGGTCACAGGAGACACATTCACATTGCCAGGTGTGAACAGATGTGTTCCTCGATGATTCACTGCATGTTCATGTCGAGCGGCGACACAGTTTATGTAGATGTGTTTTCAACTTTAAATGCACAGAAATACTGTGTTCAATCAGAAATCCCTCTGTTTCACATAACATTAACACTCATCATACACTCAATATTACTGCTGAACTGTGAGGTTAAAACCTGACAGTAACTTAATCCCCATCCTCATGTGTTTCATCCTCTTTTTCATCCTCATCTTCAACCTCAATGTGCACCTTATTCACATGTCTAACTTCATTTCTAGCTTCATGCTCCTCATGCTTCATGCTCGTCCTTATCCCAAGATTAACCCACAACCTCATGATCATCCTCAACATCAACATCACCTTTAACCTCATTTCCAGCCACATTCTCATCCTCATCTCTAAACTCATCCCTCGTTTGCATCCCCAGAGAACATACCTGAACACTCAAATACAGGTTATTCACAAATTAAACACATCATACATCCTTTCCTCTGGCTTTTCTCCAGTTACAGTGGTAATAATTAATGAGTAATTCCTGAGCAGAGGAGCTTATAGAGGGGAGTTTATACCCAAAGGTGTGGTAAAGAATCTCTGGAACATAAAAAAAAATCGAAAGCAGCAATAATATTTAAAACCATTTAAAATGAAATAAAAAAAATAAAAACCAGCAGCAGCAGAATAAGAAAATAGTAGGAATGGAGAATACAAATTAAATCTAAGTAAAAACAGAGAATTAAGCTTACAGTCCTCCTGCTGTGCTAAAAGTTTATGGGATTCAAAAATGTCTGATGATTAACAAGGTAGCCACACCCCTTCCTGTTTCTATCTGTTTTATTAACAGCGCTTCACTGATGCTTTTAACACTGCTTTAGCTTTGACTCTTCACACGACCCTGACCTTCTGCTGATGTCCAATTGTTCAGAATTACAGACATCAGATAGATTAGTGCCAAACACACACACACACACACCTTCTCTACAGCCCATCTGTAAAAATCCTCAGGCTCGTACGCTCGTGATTTTACATGTTGGTTTTACTGAGTGCAATCATAAAGCCATTTCCTCCATTAGCATCCCGCTGTTCAGCCCTAGCAGCGGAGTGTGTGTTCAAACACTCACATTACACCATTGCTGTGATTTCAGCCCAATGAACGTGTAAAGGCTGATTTACTCAGAACCACTTAACTATGTGTGTGGTGTGTGTGTGTTTAAATCCAAATGAACACTCATTTTGCAGTTTTGAATGTATTCGTACTCCAGAGTAATCTAACAGAACTCATTATGAGATTGGACGTGTATAAGAACTGAAACGTGACCTCGGAAGGTCCGGGAGCTGATCAGTAGTGCTGTATAAAGGCTTCTTTACTATGATTTAGAGATTCCGTGTCAGTGAGTTTATTCCAGTGTTTACATGAGGAAAGTTCCTGGTGTTCAGACTCAGGTTCTGCACCAGCCTTAGTGAAGCTTCTGAGCTCTACATTCCTTGTGGAACTCTCACACCCTGGGGTTGTAAGATTTTTCTTTTAGTCAACAATCTTTAAACTCAAACTGAAAACATCAGGAATAAAAACACAGAATGAAGCCTGGACGACTTTCTTTGCTGCCAAATCTAATACGAGGTGATGTAGGAGCAAGAGAGAAATGAAATTATGAAAATTTAAACGCCTGGTATGATTATATACTGTACCTACTGTAGCTGTTTGAACGAGAAGAGAGTGAGTGTTGGAATAAATCTGGTATATCAGCCATACACTACTGCATGAACAGTGCTAGCTTTAATGTTGACAATCAATTTTCTTTTTAAATGAACAAACAATTAGTAATCATCACTGGGGTAAATTGAGCAAAATGGATTTTGCACTCATTATTCCGCAGCACTTGTTCCAGCACGTCCTGTTTTTTTTTTTTTTTGTACATTTAATTTTTTCATATTGTGTTCTCGCAGTTACTGTTTCACAACAACTTAATAAATTCAAGGTCATAAACTCTTTGTGTGTGTGTGTGTGTAATAAGTTCTTAATTGTAATACATATTGGAGAAACATCCTCAATATATTTAAATAAAAACAAAATAAGTAAAAAATGCATTTGTTCAGCTACAACTGGTAAACCACACACTCTGAATGAATCATTAGCAAATGTACTATAAATAAACTTATAACAAATAAACTAAATAAATACCAAATAAATTGCCTTTGATTATTTTTACTACCACTTCAGGTATTTTGGTTCAGTCATGAAAAGATAACGATAGCGTCAGTGTGTCATTTTGTGCTGGAACTGTAATTCCAAAATGTTTTGCTATAAAATGAGTAATTGCATTGAGTAATGCTAGGGGCAGCTAACATTACATGAGCAGCAGTCAGATGATAGAAGTGTACTGTACTGTACTCCAAGCAACAAGTGAATGATTCTTGAAATAATAATAATAATAATAATAATAATAATAATAATAATTGTGTTCAGGTCAGAAAGGGTGAGTAAGGAATTCCTGAACATGATGTTAAGTAACTAAACACTTTACTGATGATGATAATTTCTTTCACTTTGGTGCATTCAGAGAGAGAGAGAGAGAGAGAGAGAGAGATGAAGTTAATACTGATGGTCAAGACTGAATAATGACAGTTTGAAAAAAAGCCAAAATTAAAAAAGCAGTGTCTTACGATAGACTGTTAAGCAGGGGCAGGTGTGCTGTAGCTCAGTGGTTACTCAGTGGTTAAGCTCAGTGGATTAGTGATTGCAAAGTTCCTAATTCGAACCCCAGCGCCACCAGTTTCGGACTGTTGGGCCCCTGAGCAAGACCCTGAATCCTCGACTTCTCAGATGCAATAAGTCAAGCTTTTATTAGATCACCCATATACAGTACAGTTCACAGTGAAATGAAACAACGTTCCTCCAGGACCAAGGTGATACATATAACATAAATTAACAAAAAAACTAACTAGCTAATTAACTAAGAAACCTAATTAGCTGACTAGCTGAGACAAACAGATTAACATTATAAATTAACTAAAACTATCCAAGTCCTATACAGAGAAAGACAACATAAAGTGCACGTGCAAATGTGCAAACAAGAGCGACAACACGGCAACATGACGCGTTTCAACACTCTGTGGTAATGAGTTGAGGTAGTGGAATGAGAAGCAGTAAACGTTTTCTTGTAGATAGCAGCAGAGAGAGAAAAGAGTTTTTGTGTGAATAACAAATATTTTTTGTTGCAATTTCAGGTTGGTGTGCACGAATTGTGAGATGATTGTTGATCTGTGTGTTTATTAGTTCAGTCGCAGTGTTATTGAAGTGATTAGAGTATCTAAGTGTGTGTGCGTGTGTGTATGTGTGTTTGTGTTTATCAGTCCAGTCCCTTTGTGTTGAGGAGACGGATGACTTCTGTTACTCAGTCTGGATGTGAGGCCCGAATGCTTCGGTACCTTTTTCCAGATGGCAGGAGTGTGAAGAGTGTGTGTGAGGGGTGTGTGTGTGTGTGTGTGTCTGATCAGCCACAATGCTGGTGGCTTTGCAGATGCAGCGTGTGGTGTAGATGTCTGTGATAGAGGGAAGAGAGACCCCGATGATCTTCTCAGCTGTCCTCACTATACGCAGTAGGGTCTTGCGGTCCGAGATGGCACAATTCCCAAACCAGACAGTGAGGCAGCTGCTCAGGATGTTCTCGATGGTCCCTCTATAGAAAGTGGTGAAGATCGGTGATGGAAGGTGCTTTCTTATGCAAGGAGCTGGTGTTGAGGGACCAGGTGAGGTTCTCCTCCAGATAGACACCCAGGAATTTGGTGCTGTTGACGATCTCCACAGAGGAGCTGTTGATGTTCAGCGGAGAATGGTCACTCCGTATCCTCCTGAAGTCAACAACCATCTCCTTTGTCTTATCGACGTTCAGAGACAGGTTGTTGTCTTTGCACCAGTCCGTTAACCTCTGCACTTCCTCTCTGTACTCTGACTGGTCGTTCTTACTGATGAGACATGACCACTTATCAGTCTGGATAAAGGGCATCTACTATAGGTGTTCATGTTATTGTAAAAATAGGTGGTGGGTTTGGGAGGTTGATTGAGTCCCCAGTGTCCATGATGTGTAGTGCATGGGATTTAATTAGTTTACTTTTATTATTTAATTAATAAATTATAATTTACACACACAACCTTCAATCAGCCTGAAATCAGAGCCATGTCTCTAATAAAGATGTGTCTCTTCACGACTTTAATGTGATGATATAAATGAATAAATGTGGTTATATTTATTTATTTATTATAAGACTGAGACACGCCTCTGTTTTACAACGACGTGTCTAAAGCCTGAATACTGACGTGTGTAACTTTGAGCAGCCTGGTGGCCGATCTTCATTGACTGCACATTCCACCAGTAATAGCAGAGTGTGAAGGTTTAATTAGCAGAGTATTGGCACAGATTTGTTTAAAATATTGCAATGCACACAACATTATGGGAGACGTATCAGAGTTCAAAAGAGGACACATTGTTGGTGCGCGTCTCGCTGTCGCATCTGTGACCAAGACAGCAAGTCTTTGTGATGTATCAAGAGCCGCGGTATCCAGGGTAACGTCAGCACACCACCAAGAAGGACGAACCACATCCAACAGGAGTAACTGTGGACGCGAGAGGAAGCCGTCTGAAAGGGATGTCCGGGTGCGAACCCGCATTCTGTCCAAAAAACATAAAACCACAGCTGCCCAACTCACTGCAGAATTAAATGTGCACCTCAACTCTCCTGTTTCCACCAAAACTGTTCATCTGGAGCTCCACAGGGTCGATGTACACTGCCGGGCTGCTATAGACAAACCTCTGGTCACTCGTGCCGATGCCAGACGTCGGCTTCAAAGGTGCCATCAGTGAGAATCTTGTGCTGTGGACAATGTGAAACATGTATTGTTCTCTGATGAGTCCACCTTCACTGTCTTTCCCACATCAGGCAGAGTAACGATGTGGAGAAGCTCCAGAAAAGTGTACCACCCAGACTGCTGCATGCCCAGAGTGAAGCATGGGGGTGGATCAGTGAGGGTTTGAGCTGCGATATCATGACATTCCCGAGGGCCAATACTTGTGCTAGATGGGCGTGTCACTGCCAAGGACTACTGAACCATTCTGGAGGACCATGTGCACACAAACATTGTATCCTGAAGGCGGTGCCGTATATCAGGATGATAATACACCAATACACACAGCAAGACAGTTGACAGAGTGGTTTGAGGAACATGAAAGTCAAGTTGAACATCTCCCATGGCCTGCACACTCACCAGATCTAAATATTATTGAGAGACTTTGGGGTGTTTTGGAGGAGCGAGTCCTCCACCAGCATCACGTAGTGACCTGCAAGAAGAACGACTCAAAATCCCTCTGGCCACCGTGCACGACTTGTATCTGTCATTCCCAAGACGAATTCACCACAAAAGGAGGCTCATACTAATGAATTATTGTGGTCTAAAACCAGCCGTTCCAGTTTTATTGTCCAACTCCTGTGTATATATATGTACATATATATATATATATATATATATATATATATATATATATACTGTATATATAATATAATATATGCATGTATACACCTTTACACTGCATGCTTCATCACTCTGGAGCTCAGGTCACAGTTAATGAACACTCTGCCTGCGGAGTTACAGAAATTAATAATACAGAGATTTACATTTCTATTTAGCGAGGAGAGAAAGGAGACGGGATTGATGTCCTCCATTACAGACACAGAGTCAGATAGAGGCAAGCATGGTATGTGTGTGTGTGTGTGTGTGTGTAAGAGAGAGTGGATCAGGTGTGATATATGGGTAGAGAGGTGTGTTAACATAATCACACACAATGTCACCATGACGGCCAGGTGTGGAGCGAGTGTGTCAAGTTCAGGCATGTGACAAGTGTCAGTGTGTTCCATTACAGATCCAGTCTGACTTCATGAGTGACTGATTTCACTAATTACCTCACTGGAGAGAGAGAGAGAGAGAGAGAGAGAGAGAGAGACTGTAAACTACATGGTAAGTTTTTTTATTTAGACTTTACATATTCTCCTCTGTCACATTTCCTCCACTCTGCTCTCTGATTAATCTAATTTCTGAATCTCCGGGTTTTTCTCTTTACATTATCTTCTCCTCCATAAAATTGTCTATTCATTTATTTTTTATCCATTCTTTTGTTTAAATTTCTAAATCCTTCCAGCTGTGTGTGGTAACCCCTCACGTTCCAGCTTTTCCTGGAGGATTAATAGACACTCCCAAGATGACTGGGAGATATAATGTCTCCAGCATGTCCTGTGGTCTACATCTAGTAGGACATCTCTGATACAGCTTTACCCAGGGCCCACTTGTGGTGAGTTTGGGCTTGCCAGGCTGAGCCTGCAAAGACTGGATTCGTCAGACTGTGCAGTGGAAACCAGTAACAGGTCCACTAGGCGAAAAAGACACACCCAGTAACTGTGGAGTCCAGTTGAGGCCCTTGGACACCATAGTCATCCAGTACATCTGGCTCGAGTTCTGTTCATCTTGACATTGTCTTGCCACTGGATCCAACTGGTGTTGGAGAAAAGAGAGAAGCTAGCAATGCACACATCATTCAAAGGCTTTGTGCAAGCAATCCACCTCCACAGTCATGTGGCAATCGGTGAGCGATGATACTTCAGGTGTGCATACACTCAGGTGGCTCAGGATACAGACCAGACACATGACTTCCAAGACATCAATCACAGCAGCGCATTAACGCATTAACCCACAATAATAATTAGGTTTCAGCATAAAAAATAACAGAAAGATGATCACTTGATGACTCACTGGATTACCTGTTGCTTTATCACACAGTTTTAAGAGTAACCTAGCAATTATTAATTTGCAGATGTTTGATTTATCATAATGTCATGATTCATGATTCATGACATTATCATGATTTGGGATTCAGCCTTGTGTTAGATGCTAGTTAGCTTTGTAGCTAAGCGTTAGCCATGAACAGAACGACACGGACGGTTCAGAGGCGATTCAGAAGGACTTAGAAGTGATTACTGCAGAGACGGCGTGTTGTGTAAGACGACATAACGTTATCAGATGTGTGTTGTTGCTGAAAGTGCTTCTGTGACTGGGTGTGAATGTGGGTTTTGGCACTGGCATTCAGTGAGTAACGTCCCTTTTCCAGTTCAGAAGTGGGAGGGACTGGGACAGTCTTTGTTGAAATGAAGCCCATGGTATAGTGAGGGGCTGGAGAAGCTGCTCTCTTATTCCCTGGCTAGCTTTAGCTTTTTATGGCTGGCAGGAATCCCATTTATTCACTTGCATTAAAATTACAAGGAGGAAGATGAGGTTCAATGATTTCACATGAAGCTCTCCTGCACAGAGAAGACAACACCATTAGATGTGAAAGGGATGCTGGGTACGGTTTCTTCTGAGGTTGTCAAGAAAATGAATAATGGAGGGAGGCCTGTGTTTACTTTGCTAAGAGGAAATCACTTTTTGGCAAACTAGCATACCCAGATCAATATCAGGTATCACTTAGATGGTAAACTGTGAAACCCAGGGTCAGTACAGATGTTATGTTGGTCAATAACTGCACCCATAATGTAAATAACTTTGTTTTCACCATCAGCACTGTTAGAATTATTTTATATATATATAGGAGTTATTTCTACTCTCTTGCTCTCTTCCTCATAGATCTGATATTAACGTGTTAAATCTTTCCTGCTGCTATCTTCCTGTCTCCTCTTGCATCTGTTCCTAAAGGTGTGAACGCTCCCACACTCACCTTCCCATTCTCTCCTTATGTCTCTCTCTCTATCTCTCTCTGTCTCCTCCCCCCTCTCCCCCTAACTCGAGCCAACATCCTGTGATCCTTCTCTGAACGGATACCTCTCTGTCTTCCTCTCCTTTGATTCTTCAGGATCTCACCAGGACATTTACAATAGTTTATGTTCTTTGTAGTAACATATGTCAGTGGCACAGGCGTTTGGTCAAACATATATAAACCCCATCTTTTGCTGTTAATAAACAGACTTTTCTGACAGACAACGTGTGTGTGTGTTTGACTGAGTCTCTCCTGGCGCCAGAAAAGCTTACCGAAGCACAGCGGACAGACTGAGCAACTCGCTTCTTCTTCTACGAAACTTTTAAAAACTTTACAAGCACAAAGAAGACTGTAGTGATCCACCACCCAGCCGGAGGTGAAAACTTACACTGAGCCCAAATTTTCAAAAGCGATATCAACACCAGGACAGTCGTAGCCAGCACAGTATAAAGAAGCTTTTTTTTCTCCTCAGTGATGCAACATCTAATCCAAGTAAGACTGTCCATCACATGCCTTCTAGCCAAATGACATTGGACCTGACCTTCACCCAGCAGGTGCTACACAGTAAGGTGCCTTTATCAAATTTACATCATAATATCATTTCATCCGCTTGTCTGTACTCTGTCCATTCGGTCATCCTCTTCTTCATCCCTACTCAGTCACACGTACTGTATATCTTCAGCTCATTCTTTACTCTTTCCATCCTCTCATTCCACTGCTTTATCACCTCCTTCACCTCTCTTTAATCTCATGTCCTTTCTATCCTTCCCTTTTTGCCTTTGATGTTTTTTTAATCCCATCATCTTCCTCCATATCATGCTGTAAATGCTTTCTATTCTCATTGGTCTTCATCCCGATCATCCTCTCCTCGAGCACATGTTCTTCTCTCCATTTCATCATTTGTCTCTCCCTCTACTTCTCTGTCTATATCCTCTTGTTTCTTTCATTTCTGTCCTCTTACATGTCCTCTTTTCATCTTTCTATCTCTCTCGCTCTTATTCTCTCCCCAGTCATATTTCTTGAATGTTATTCAGTTTATATTGCTCCTGAAAGGCCTTAAGTGAACATGTAATCATTCCTAACACACACACACACACACACACACACAGATTTAAATTGTATTTAATGTTGAACATGACTCCAAGAAAATACATCAGTTCTACAGGGTGGGCCATTTATATGGATACACCTTAATAAAATGGGAATGGTTGGTGATATTAATGTCCTGTTTGTGGCACATTAGTACAGTGGAACCTTGGATTACGAGCATAATTCGTTCCGGAAGTGGGCTCGTATTCCAAAACACTCTTAAACCAAATCATCATTTCCCATAAGAAATAATGAAAACTCAAATTATTTGTTCCACAACTCTCAAAAATAAATACATAAAAATAATTAATACAATCTATAAAATGAAAATAAAACAAATTAATCTGCACTTTACTTTAAAAAAAAGTACAAATAAATCCTGACAGATAAGTGTTTCCATTGGTGCGCGCACGCGCAATGTGTGTGTGTGTGTGTGTGTGTGTGTGTGTGTGTGTGGAATTAGCCCCTTCCCTCGCCTCGTTTCACACGGTAACATTCCTCCTCCCTCTCTCCACCTCGCTTTTTCACAACAGTTTCACAAGAAACACACGCACGCACACACACACACACGCAGCGGAAACTCCGTTTTAACAGGAAAAAAAGAAATCTCTCTGAGACTGACATGAGCATATATTAACAGACTCACTTTTTACAACAAGCGCATAAACACAGCGGAAACACCGGTTTAACGGAAAAAAAGCGAGACTGGCATGAGCGCATACTAAAGGAATCACTTAAGTTTCACAACAAACGGACACACGGAAAAATCGTTTTAACAGGGGAAAAGAAATCTCTCTGACCAGGCGTGAGCGCATACTAAGGGAATCACTGCTGTAAAGTAAAAAAACAAACAAAAAAACAAATGAACCAGCACCTTACCTTTGAAAAGAATCGCGACAGAGCTGAGTTTCTGTGTCTTTGTGAAGCCGGGAGGGGTGAAAAGGGGAGAGAGTGTCTGTGCGTGTGTGTGTGTTTCAGTGTCAAATTGCGCGCGCACGAGCAGAGTTTCTGTGTTTGCGAAGCCGTGGGGGGAGGGGGGAGGGGGGAAGGGGGGGGTAAGGTGAGAGAGTGACGCTCGGTGTCAAAATAAGAGTCGCATGTGTGAAGCATGATACTCTGCGCTCGTAAACTAATATTTGCTCGGTTTCCGAATAAAAAATTATTTAAAATCTTTGCTCGGTTTGCGGAACACTCGTAAACCACGTTACTCGCAATCCGAGGTTCCACTGTATATGTGAAGATTTTGTTCAGTGATGAGGCAAACTTTTATGTGAATGGTGAAGTTAACAAACAAAACCACCGCTATTGGTCTGACACTAACCCACATTGGATAGATCCCTCCAAGACTGTTGGAACAAAAAAAGTGATGGTATGGTGTGGTATATGGGGTACAAAGATAGTGGGGCCATTCTTCATCAGTGGAAACCTCAAGGCCACTGGATATTTTAAATTGCTACATGATGATGTGCTTCCCTGTTTATGCACTGAAGCTGGCACGTTCCCTGAGTTTTTCCAGCAAGATGGTGCACCCCCACATTATGGGCGTCAGGTCCGAGCATTCCTAGATGAACAGTTTCCTGAAAACTGGATTGGTCGTCGTGGGCCAGTTGAATAGCCCCCAAGGTCTCCCGATCTGACCCCCTTAGACTTTTATCTTTGGGGTCATCTGAAGGCAATTGTCTATGGTGTGAAGATACGAGATGTGCAGCACCTGAAACTACGGATACTGGAAGCCTGTGCTGGCATTTCTCCTGCGGTGTTGCTATCAGTGTGTGAAGAGTGGGAGAAGAGGGTTGCATTGACAGTCCATCACAATGGGCAGCACATTGAACACATTTTATAAGTGGTCAGAAACTTGTAAATAACTCATGAAAGAATAAAGTTACGTTAAACCCAAGCACACCATTGTTTTTCTTGTGAAATTCCCAATAAGTTTGATGTGTCACGTGACCCTCTTCCTATTGAAAAAACAAAAGTTGGATCCAAGATGGCCGACTTCCAAATGGCCACCATGGTCACCACCCATATTGAAAAGTTTGCCCCCTCACATATACTAATGTGCCACAAACAGGACGTTAATATCACCAACAATTCCCATTTTATTAAGGTGTATCCATATAAATGGCCCACCCTGTAGAACTGATGATGTATTTTCTTGGAGTCATGTTCAACATTAAATACAATTTAAATCTGTGTGTGCGCGCGTGTGTGTGTGTTCCTCTCCACACATGCGTTTGTTTTATCTCACGTCACAAATTCATTACAATTCAAAAGGACAAATTTTCTGACAAAGAGGAGCAATAAGTAAAATGTTTAATTGCATAGATGGCATCTGCTTAATTAAATTCACTGCTGACAAAAAACAACACAATTCACATAAAGACACGCACACACATGCACGGAGGGAGTCTAGATAAGGAGCGAGTGTATTTGAGGAGAAATGATGAGAACGACAGAAATGGCAGCGTTTCGCTGAAGGACACAATCCACCATGTCAAAGCGAAAAAGTTGCTGAGTTTGTCTTATTTTAGTGACACAAAAAAGAAAGCAGCAGATTTACAGAGCAGTCGAGCTCCACACTGGGCAAATCCTCTGCTTCAGGGGACGTGTGAGAAAACGCATGAAAGCTGAGGTTTGAACACCAACAAAAGAACAGTATCGACATAAATTTAACAATTTCTAATGTTAACGTTTGTTGAAGTTACTCCACAGGTTGTTGTAGGAAATACTGTCTTCCAAACACACACACACACACACACACACACACACACACACTGTATATACAGCTATGGAAAGAAATAAGAGAGCACAGCAATTTACTCCTGAAAACTTCTGGAACGTCATCAAGAGGAAGACGGAGGCTCAAAAACCATCGAGTAAAGCTGAGCTCTTGGCTTTTTTGTGGTGTATAAAGTTCCCCAACAGCAATGTGAAAAACTGGTGGAGAGACAAAAAAACACATGAGAGCTGAAACTGTACATCAGGTTATTATTCACCAAATACTGATTTATTAGCCAAAGCATTAACAAAATTTGTTCACAAATGATTAGCATTTAGTTTTATTTGAGTTATTAAAGCTCTGCATGATCCTGGGTTATTCTGAGGTGTTGTGATGATGTCGTTTCCTTTAAATATTCCCTCTAAATAACAATAGTTATATTTTGAATTTAGGAGAAATTTTGTCAGCAGATCACAGAAATTGAAACAAAACTGTTCATGTCACCAACACACACACACACACACACACACACACACACATTTGATACATAAGATTTGGTTGATGGATCTGTTCCTAGAGTTCGCACATGTTAGCTATGTTGGTTACACAGCTGCTATCATTAGTATTAAGTGAAAGCTTCTTAGAAGGAAAATATTTAAGAGTTTTGACATGGCTTCATTTTCATATACAGGAGCTTCTTTTGCCTTTTCCTTTCCAACAAATGACTTCTGCGGCTTCATCTGCACACCAGCAGCTTGTTTGGTCTAAGTGGAGGTATCCTTGTCTCCAAGCAGGGCTTCTTTCTTCTGC
>CM059208.1:29648904-29651404 GCA_030347435.1 Clarias fuscus | reverse complement strand
GAGAAATAAACCATGCAGCCTTACACCCCTGATCTGTCACCATGCGACTATTACACTTCAAGAGGCAGGTCTGGATTCAGCAGCAGTTTCTTCTCCCAAAGAATGAAGTTAGCGGAATGATATAATATGTGACGAGGAAGCGATATCCAGTTTTATTTGTATAGTGCTTTTAACAATCCTTTAACAAGCACTTTTACCAATTAAAAACAAAAGTCCGTGATGAACAAGCCGAGGGCAATAGTTGAAAGGAGGAACTCTCTGTTACCCCTTCTCCATGGTGGGTCCAGAGCTAGTTCAGAGCTGAGACAGAAAAAATGGCTCTCTGGCAGCACCAACACTTTTCTGGGCTAGAACAAAGAACTTATTTCAGTTCACCATTGTTGTTGTGCTTGCCACTAGCATTACTGCTAGTTTTAGCATTCCTGTTAGCCCTCTCATTGCTGCTAGTATTGTGGGAAAAGTAGAGACGTATACAGTGATGTAATGACGTGAATCTCTAGGTTATGGAAAAACAAAGCCAGTTCTTAGAAGGTTCACTATTGAACCAGATCTGAACCTTCACTAGCACCAGACATCAACTAGCACCTGGTTCTTTTTGGTGAAAAAGGGTCTTGAGTTGACAATAGGAAGACATTTTGAGAGGAACCAGACTCACCAGGGAACCTAACCATTTGGGTGATATCAGTTCATGAGACCATAAATCAGTCCCTGCTGTATCTGTGTGATACGAGGAAAGGGAACAGGAAAAGTGTTTATGTTAATGTAAAATCCTGTTTTGTTCGTTTTTGAGACTAAAAAAATAAAAATAAATAAATAAATAACTATTTGAGCGACTGATGGTCATAAGCCATAACAGAAAAACTGTCCGCATCAGTCAAGTCCAAGACCATCTTCATGGTCATCAAGTGGAACCGTCCCCAGTCACCACAAACATCCCAAGCAGACCAGACAAAGCCATCAGCAGCCTCCACGCGACCAGAACCCTGTTATATTAGTTACTGCTTTTAAAAGGTAAGCTGCCATTTCTTTTAGATTCTTCTTTAAATTCTTTTTTAACAGAGTATTCATTCAGTGTGTCGTAAAATGCAGTAATTCTGAAAATACACTTTGCCTGGCTGTGTGTTAATAATGACTGAAGTGTGTTTGATTTCCAGCTTAAAGCCACTAAGTGGTTTTGAGTGATGTTTAACATCGGTATTGGATTACATTTCCATGTTGAGGAGGCTAATCTTGTTTGGACAGACGGGCAGCGCCTGTAGCAGTGTGGTATTAAAATAAGATCATATTAGACTGTGTGTGTGTGTGTGTGTGTGTGTGTGTGTGTGTGTGTGTGTGTGTGTGTGTGTGTGTTGTACAAGCTTAGAATAATAATGGCACACTCACTCTCTACATCTCCAAGCTTGATTTAACACTGAATGTGATTTAGTTTTAAGTGCTTTGAGACTTTGACACGGTGGATTTTCTTATTAATGTTTTGAAATCCTCACTTGTTTACTCATAAAAAGGAAGTAAGGAAATAAGTGTACTCCTAGAGCATCACATTAATCAGTATAACAACTTCTAAATGAAAATTTCTTCAACCAGTACACATAACTGAGATCAGCATAATGTTTTCTAGGGTTATTCACTACAAGTTTGGGATTAACCTGTCAGAAGCAGTAGCAGTTTCTGGCAGAGGTGATTAGAGGTGAGATGGAACTATGTCAAGGGTGGAACTGGTGTGTAGTATACCATCACTCCCATGCTGTGTGTTCATACACCTGTCCTTTGATTCTAGGTTGGTCCCTGCTGACTTTGCAGGAGTGCAGGGTATCATCACCAAAAACTGAAACACTGACCACAGTCCTTTTTGGATATTACATTGACTATCATATACAGTTGGACTGAAGTCAGAAAACCAGACATGTCAGTTTGGTGAATGATCATTGTGGCACAGGAGGTGAACATCCATCTATCCATTCATCAATCTGTCCATTATCTATACCTTTTATCCTTTGTAGGGTCATGGGGTGCTGGAGGCTTAGTGCACAAGATGGTGTACTGTACACCCTGAATGAGGTGTATACTAAATACTATACTAACACATACTTACTAAATACTATACTAACGCATAGCAACAAATACTAACACACTACAGGAAAAAACACCAATCAGCTTACAACGCATGTCTTTGTGGGAAATCCAGAGAAAACCAACCAAGCACTGGGAGAACATAGAAAGCACCAAGAACTAATACTGTGGCCAGTGCAAGACGCAGTACTACAGGGCTTAAGGAACTGGCTAGAAGGTGGATCCAGGTGGTGGTGAAGCTGCAATTGTATAACCCCTCAGCAGATGAGAAAGGGTTCATGGGTGGACAATTGTAAATAAAAATGATAGTAAATGGAGATAAATATAATAAGAACGGACTAGTAGGAATATCTCTGTGTGTATAACCAGTGTGTGTTTGTGTTTCATGTGTTAGGCGTGGGGGGATCTGTTCCTGCTGCTTTAATTGATG
>CM059208.1:29586404-29641404 GCA_030347435.1 Clarias fuscus | reverse complement strand
CTCAATCTGACTCCAGTGAAATCTCAAGCAGAAGAAATATTTACTCCTGTGATGCTACAGCCATCTTGTCCATACCTTCCCTCTCACTCTTAGCAAACACATGTGGATGAGGGACGGATCGAGTATTATGTTCTTGTCCTCTGAGTGTATTACCTACATCTCCTAATGGTGCATCAGCAGCACTTTAAAACCATGCATGTCTCAGAGGAAGCACGTGATAGCCCTCACGCTTTCTGGTTGGTAGCTCTGTTCTTGATGAGGGAGTGATCTCAAGATGGAATGAAGAGATTTCCAAGAGGTCTTCAGTTTCGCCCTGTCCTCGAATCCTCAGACCTGTCTCTCCTTCTGCTATTAGATTAGATGCTTCTGTAATTTGTGTCATTTGCTAACTCCATTGAAGTCATCCTAATCAGCACCCCAGGAGCAGACATTTAAGGTAAGTTTAGCCATTATTTGTCACATATACATTACTGCACAGTGAAATTCTTTATTCTTTGCATATCCCAACTTCTTGTTAGTTGGCTGGGGTCAGAGCGCAGGGTCAGCCATTATACAGCGCCCCTCGAGCAAACAGGGTTAAGGGCCTCGCTCAAGGGCCCAACAGCAGCAACCTGACAGAGCTGGGGCTCGAACTGCCGACCTTCTGATCAGTTACTCAGAGCCTTAACAAGCCGAGCCACCACAGCCCCTATTTAGCATAACCTAAAGCACTTGCTGAAGAGATATTAGCCTTAAAAGAGGTTAAACACCCCATCAGAGATCATCAAAAGTTAGAATACTTGATAGCCACCAAACTGTTTAACCTCCAACCTCCAACAATCAGGATGGACAGTATTTCCCTCAAAACTTAAATCCCATTGTGGTTAAATTATTCCTGCCCCCTTTCTCCTGCCATTCCTGCAAATTGAGCCTCACTTTGGGAACGGGATCAAGAAAAATCTCAGATCGGAGAAAATCACCCAACTCCACCAAACTGTTCCACCAAACAGACATACTGGAATCACTGAGGCCCAGCAGGTCTTCACAAGAAGCCTGACAAGACGGATCATTCCTCTGAAGTGCTGCCAGCGTGATCACTCGTGATTGCACAAGCGAGATCAGCTCAAAGTGTGAGATTCAGCATCAGGGTCTACTTATCTGTAGGAGTTAGAGTTCGTAGAGTTATTTTGTAGTAAAGTGATTAATGCTGTAACCAGACTTTGACCTTAACTGTATGCTGTTTTATACAAAGCGCTGCTTTGATCTTTGTTTCTCTCAATCTCCTCACATCTCCCTGAGCTTCTTCCTCCATAATTTATCACACTCTGAGCCAATAAGATCCGTCGATGAACAGCGTTATTGTGATTCTGTAGTTATTTGGAGGATAACAGAGTAAGCGCATCACGTCGCTCTTCTTTCACTTTTCAATCCATCCATTTGAAGCCTGGGACTGATTAATTGGAGCAGGAGCTCCTCATAAATCCACAGCGGTTATTTACAGATCTGTTCCCGAAGCTCTTCCTTTTCAGATTTCCTCTTCAGTCTCCCTAAAGTAGCTGTTATGAATATTAATCCACATCACATGTAGTGAAGTTATAGCTGAGTTTTATTTCTAGCTGATTTATGGCAATTTATCAAATTAATGAATACTCAAGTTATTCTTGTTAATTCCAGGCTCTATCTCCAGCATCACCTCCAGCATGTGTGCTTTGATAGTTTGAGATCCCTGAAGTCATTAAATCAGACAGAGCGCAGGTTCCCAACTGTGCTCCTGCACATGTTAGTGTTTTCCTGCTCTGTCATACACACTTCCCTTCAGAAAATGCTGTTAATTATCTGATTAGTTAAACACTACGGTGTGCAGGACAGGGCTTCTCCAGGAGCAGGGTGAGGAACCTGTGAGATGGAGGACACCAGGTTAGAGAGCATTCACGGAGAAGGCAGGATCTGATCTTGAGATATGAAACAAAATGTGCGAGTGCCAGCGTGTTATTGGACACGATACTGGATCTGACCACTGTGAACCAAACGTCTGATCACATGACCAGCCTCAGGGAGAGAATCCCACTATAGACTGATTAATAATCAGATTCACTTTGTTCACAATCACACTGCCCTTTACATAACACCTTTGTGCTCGAATCTCTCTCCTAATTAAGAGCGATTGAACCACCCACGTCTACTTTCATTTAATTGTGTCCTTATTAAATTCTCTACATTATTTTCAGTTTTGTAATTTGTATATATATATATATATATATATATATATATATATATATATGTGTGTGTGTAATTTTATGCTTTTTTTATGCAATTGCTGATACCTTACTTCCCTTCTGACTTCCTGTCTGTCTTCCTGATGTGATCATCTCTTGTCTGACCTTCTGACTGACTTCCTGTCTGATCTATTAGTCTAGTTGCTCTGAGCTGTGTGTGTCCAATCCCATATGCTGTGACGCACGTTTCCGTAAAAGCAAAGATGTTTTAAAAAGCACAAAATTTTTCACAGGATCCCTGACTTAATGTGTTTCAACACCATGGAGCCATCAAAGCCAGCTCACACACACACACACACACACACACACACACACACACACACACACACACACACACATACACACACACACACAGACAAACACAGACACACACACACAGACACATACAGACAGACAAACACAGACACACACACATACATACAGTACATACAGACACACTCCGACACACACAGATACACATACACACACACACACACACACACACACAGACAGACAGACAGATACACACAGACTACCCCCCCCCCCACACACACACACATACAGACAGTACATACAGACACACACACACACACAGACAGACACACACAGATACACATACAGCAGACACACACAGACACACACACATACAGACACACACACATACAGACACACAAAGACAGACACACACACAGACAGACACACACAGATACACACACACAGACACACAGAGACACACAGACACACAGAGACACACAGACACACAGAGACACAGACACACACACACACACACACACACAGACACACACACACAGATACACACACACAGACAGACACACACACAGACACATACAGACAGACAAACACAGACACACACACATACATACAGTACATACAGACACACACACACACACAGACAGACACACACACACAGATACACAGACAGAGACACCGACACACACAGACACAGACAGACACACACACACAGACACATACAGACAGACAAACACAGACACACACACATACATACAGTACATACAGACACACACACACACACAGACAGACACACTCAGACACACACAGATACACACACACATACAGACACACACACACACAGACAGACACACACAGACAGACACACACACAGATACACACACACAGACAGACACACACAGATACACACACACACAGACACACAGAGACACACACAGACAGACACACACACACACACACACACACACACACACACACAGACACACAGATACACATACACAGAGACAGATACAGACACACACAGATACACAGACACACAGATACACACAGAAACACACACACACACACACACACACACACAGACAAACACACACAGATACACACACACGCACACACACACACACACACACACGCACACACACACACACACAGATACACACGCACACACAAACAGACACACAGATACACACGCGCACACACACACACACAGAGACACAGACACACACAGACAGACACACACAGATACAGACACAGACACACACACACAGATACACAGACACACACACAGACACACACAGACAGATACACACAGACACACAGACACACACACAGATACACACAGATACAAACACACACACAGACACACACACAGACACACACAGACACACACACACACACACAGACAGAGACACAGACATACACAGACAGACACACACAGACACATACAGACAGACACACTCAGACACGCACAGATACACATACACACATACAGACACACACACACACACACACACACAGACAGATACACACACACACACACACAGACACACAGAGACACAGACACACACAGACAGACACACACAGATACACACACACACACAGACACACACAGACACAGATACAGACACACAGAGACACACACACAGACACACACAGATACACAGGCACACACACACACACATACACAGAGACAGATACACACACACAGACACAGATACACACACACACACACATACACAGACACACAGATACACACAGACACACTTACAGACACAGACAGACACACACACAGACAGAAACACACACACAGACAGAAACATACAGATACACACACACACACACACACACACACACACACACACACACACACACACACACACACACAGATACACACAGACAACCCCCCCCCCAACCACACACACACACACAGATAAACAGATACAGACACACATACAGATACACACAGACACACACACAGACAGACAGACACACACACACAAACACACGCACAGACACATACACACAGACAACCACACACACACACATACACACTCACACAGATACACACACACACACAGACACACACACAGATACACACAGCCACAAACACACACACACACAGACAGACACACAGACACACAGACAGACAGACAGACACAGATACGCAGACACACACACACACACACACACAGAGAAACATACAGACAGACACACACAGATACACAGACACACACACAGATACACACAGACAACCACACACACACACAGCTCTCAACAGTAAAAAATGTGGTCCCTTCAGAGATTCTTTTGAAGCAAACAGTATAAAAGAGTGTATGCAGACAATCTGTGTGCGTGTGTGTGCGTCCGTATGTGCGTGCGTATGTCTGTGTGTGTGTGTGTGTGTGTGTGTGTGTGTGTGTGTGTGTGTGTGTGTGTGTGTGTGTGTGTGTGTGTGTGTGAGTGTTAGTTATTAATACCATCATTGGCTCGGCTGGAGAAAGAAATAAAACGAAGCCAAAAAATCTGCAGCACACTGAGAGCAGGAGCACTTTAATTAGGACACAACTAGGAGATCCACTTCATACACACAATGAACAGCCTCTGTGTGTGTGTGTGTGTGTGTGTGTGTGTGTGTGTGTGTGTGTGTGTGTGTGTGTCTGTGTGTTTTCACTGTACCTGATTCACAGTGACAAAAACATAGAGGAGTTTCCTTAATTAATACACTGACCTTTTTGCCTTGTTTCATTCAGAGAGCATTGTGATTAATAGAGAGAGAGACGGAGAGAGAGACGGAGAGAGAGACAGAGACGGAGAGAGAGAGCAAGAGAGAGACACATGGAGACACAGAGAGAAACAGAGAGACAGAGAGAGAGAGAGAGAGAGAGAGAGAGAGACCTTGAGGGATGTGACCTTAATAACCTTTAATTAACGTTCCTGTGCTTCGTGCTAATGAGTCGAATATCAAATAGTGAAATTTAAATGAATATCAGCAGTGTGATCTACACACACACACATACACACTAAATATGTGTCTTTGTTAATTCCTTGATTGGAGTTTTGTTCTTCCCTCATACTAATAGACTCGAAATTATCCCACTGAGAGAGAGAGAGAGAGAGAGAGAGAGAGAGACAGCTAAAGAGACAGACAGACAGGCAAAGGGATAGAAAAACGGAGAGAGAGACAGACAGACGGACAGACAGAGACAGTCTGTGTTGTGTCTTCGCTCCTCTGATAGGATTTCGTGCTAATCTTATACGCTAGCTGCCATTTGGCTCATTAAGCAGCAGGATAAAGAAAAGTCATTCTTTACTCTGTGTGTGTGTGTGTGTGTGTGTGTGTGTGTGTGTGTGTGTGTGTGTGTGTGTGTGTGTGTGTAAATGACGTCTCGTGCTCCCAGAGCCGCTCTCTCACACTCTGAGTCCTGGAATACGGCGTGTACCATCAGGGAATTAAACCCTCCACAGATGTGATGTGCTTGTGATTCAGTACATTCAGGTGGTCATGTGACTTCATGTTGTTTCCACATAACGTTGCTGAGTCTCGGCCTGAGCGACTGAAGCAACCCCAGATCATAACACTGTCTCCAGAGGCTTGTACAGTGGACACTATGCATGATGGGAGCATCGCTTCATGCACTTCCCTTCTTACCCTGACGCGCCCATCACTCTGGAATAGACTCAGTCTGGACTCATCAGGTCACAGGACTTTTATACATCACTCCAAAGTCCAGACTTTAAGCTCTAGCAAACTGAAGACTTTACTGATGAGTCTCAATAACAAGTGGTTTTATTATGGACACACAACTGTTTAGTCCCGATCCTGTGAGTTCTCATCACACTGTGTGTGTGTGTGTGTGTGTGTGTGTGTGTGTGTGTGTTTGTGTGTGTGTGTGTGTGTGTGTGTGTGTGTGTGTGTGTGTGTGTGTGTGTGTGTGTGTGTGTGTGTGTGTGTGTGTATTAGAATGATTTTACTTTCACTATTAAACACAGCTTTGATTTCTACTGGACTTTTTTACCATGTGACTTCACCAGATCTTTATTCATTATTGTTTTCGAACACATTACATCCATGAAGTTACGGTTCAGCTGGATCATTCCAGGACTTGATAATATGTTGAAGAGTTCTTAACCAGTACTTAACCAGTTCCAGTATTTTTAATTCTCTTTAGTTGTTTGTGACGCTGTAACCAGATCATCAGTTTTTCTTCCTTCACTGATTTAAATTTATCATCATAACAATACAAATATGATTTTATAATAAATATAAAAATTGCTGCAGATGTGTGTGTGTGTGTGTGTGTGTGTGTGTGTGTGTGTGTGTGTCTTTTCTAGTGTTCGATTTCAGCAGCAGATCAGGATTGAAGTTGAACTCAAACACCAGCGTTCGAGCCTCGGATTTGGATCTGTGACCTCTGTGTCACAAGCGCTTCGTCCTCTCAAGGCAAACACACTCGCGCTGCATACACTCACCTCCACTGAAATTGATGTCGAGTCTCCTGAGACCCCAAAAAGTAGAAAAATATGGAAAAAAAGGTGTGAAGGTGATAGAATTTATTTCACAAGGGAAAAAATGAGCAGATCAAAGAAGAGAGAAAAAGACGAGGAGAGATTTGAAGAAGAAACAGATATGACATGTCATTTGACTTTAATATAAATGTAATACAGATTAAAAAGGTCATCAGTGTTGTGTTTAATTTATTCTGTTTGAAGAGGACACAATCACAGGAGGGTGAAGTTCAGGAGGTTACAGAGGGACTCGATCACACCATTAAAACATACATAAACATCATCAATAGCAGCAAAACCTCATTTTAAAATAAATATTATTGTGTAAATATCAAGATAGATATTCCAGCCTCCCAGGAACTCCTTTAATGGCCCAACCATGTGGAAATGGCTTGGAGCGAGGTCAGGAATCTCCAGAAAGTCCCTGGAAGTTCTGGAAGTTCTCCAGAAAACATAAGTCCCGGTTTGACCCGAATGCCCCTCGTAAAAAATGCATTTTCCTGGACTTTAATTTTCAATATTTGGTATTTATTATAAACGTCACAAGCTGTTTCTGATTTCCTAAATTTCAATAATTAAAATGATTATTCTAAATGATAAAATGTTCTATAATAATAATAATAATAATAATAATAATAATACATTTATTCAACTGATAATTAAAATTGTACTTATAATTCATGAATAGTTTATTAATAAATTGTTTAGTTATTAATTTCTAACATATTTTCAGTGTTCTATTTGACATTTTGTTTAACGTACAGTACAGCTGATTTCCATTTAAGCTTAACAAACCTAAATTATTTTCTTTCCTCCTTATTCATTAATTATGAAGAAATCATCCTCATTATTTCTCTCTAAATTGCTTTTTAAAACGATCTGATTGTGTAAAAACCCAGTGCTTACTCAGACAAAGTGAAATTGATCCTCAATATTCATGTTGAACATCAAAACTATCATTACTAGCAGTTCCTGTGATCTGTGAACAGATGAATAAAACAACACAACCTTGTGATAGTAACGCGATATAAATTCATAAAGAGCGCAGATTTATAGCCAGGGTTTGATCCTGATATACATTACAAGCTTGTGAATATTCATGAGCTCCACATTTGCATAAGGTTCTTTACATTGTTATTAAAAGTTCCTGTTTTTGCTCTGCAGCATCTAAAGTGCAAGTTTAGAGGAAAATTATTTTTAAATAAATAAATATGTGGAGGGACATTAATATTGGTGGTGAAATCTGTTTTTTTGCTTAATGATCTGGTTAAGTTTATTCATTATTTCTGTTACTGCTGTTTTAAAATTCGCTCTGAATGATTCGTATCATTGCTTTCCCTCCATTAGACACGGATCAAACCAAACCCATCAGTTTATCCACGCTGCCGCTGTGAACACACGTATTAATCACATGTTTACTCTCAGCACCGGGGTTTGCTTTAGTCATTAATCCCATACGACTGTAAAAAAAGTACACAAATTACACTTCACACAACCCGCAATGCAGAAACACAGAGTGTTAACCTTTTAGAAAGCAAATAAGTCAACTGCAGGGAAGTGTTGTTGTATGATTTATAACTCTCCATGTTTAAACAAGATAAACAGAAATTTCACATTGTTATCGTTACCTCATCTAAAGCTCACATCAGACCTGTACTGACTCTCCGGATCACACACTGATTAGCCAGCAGGACCAGTTCCTATTTCCTGTTTACTTCCCTGCCCACTTCTTTAAATGATGCCTCAAGGACTTATGATGTCCACTAAATGCCCTCAAAAGATCTAACAAGGTTAATTGTATGGTCCAGTGTAAGAAGAAAAACATCCTCACATTTCTTTAAAAATGTCTTCTTGTACAAAGTAGAAATGTTTACGATGTGTACAGTACGACCAGCTCAGTACCAGATATGTACAAAATATCCCTGCAACCTCGTGTCTGTAGCACCATGGAGTTACCACAGGATTCATGCAGTAGAACATACACAGAGGTTTCCCAACATAATCCTCCAGTTATGATCCAACCTTGCAAGGCAGGATACTAGGAACCAGGAACTGAGGAGACTATGGAGCCAGAGAACAAGTCGATGGAAGCAGGAAGTAAGGAGACATAGTATGATCAATTCCTGATTCCATAGTCTCCTTACTTCCTGCTTCCATAGTATCTATGGAACCAGAGAACAAAAGACTATGGAACCAGGAATTGATCATACTATGAAAGCAGTAGCACAGGAGGGTGTGAAAACCAAGAACAAGGAGACTATGGAACCAGAAAACATGGAGGCTGTCGAACCAGAGGAGGAGGTGAGTCAACCTGTAGTCACTCTGAAAGGTGTCTGCCAAATGCCATAGATGTAACCCGAACAAGGGACCCATTAAAGAATTCAACATCAGTGGACTCTTGGATGGAGATCTTGGAACCAAGGTACAAGAGGCTGGAGATTCAGGGAATAAATTAACTAGGACACCAGGAGATTAAAGGGAAAAAATTAGGAAAGCCAGAAACATGTAGATTAGAGGATCAGGAAAGGAGACTGCTCTGATAACCAGTTCATCTGGATGTCTCTCCTTAATAAAACCAGGGGAACCAGTCACTTGAAGCTTGAGAGGTTAACAAGAGATAACAGATTATTCAAAGTGACTTAACTTTCTGTCTGTTACTCAGAACCTCATGTTCACTGAAGACACTGATGAGGATGGGTTCCCTGTTGAGTCTGGTTCCTCTCAAGGTTTCTTCCTATTACCACCTCAGGGAGTTTTTCCTTGCCACCGTCGCCCTCGGCTTGCTCATCAGGGACAATCTTATCATTTTGATTCATATACATTGCATAAAAACTTACTTCTTTTTATTGTGTAAAGCTGCTTTGCGACAATGTCAATTGTTAAAAGCGCTATATAAATAAAATTGACTTGACTTGACTTGACATGAGTGAATGGGACACGGACGTTTGATACAGAGAACATGAGAACATCTGTATTCAGAGTTTAATGATCAAAAGTAAGTATAATGAGATTTATTGTATAATAAATCATCACTTTCTTGTGTGTAATGTGTGAATTAATTCAGCAATTATTTTGGCATTTAGTCTCCTTTAAGAAGTTTTATTGTGTAGAGAGAATAAAATAATATTAATTGAAATGCATTTTACACACACACACACACACACACACACACACACGCACACACTCGATGTTGGCACAGCTGGCATGTTGAAGAGCATCAGGAATGATCAGCTGCATCTCCAGAGTCACTGTGACATTCAGTATGGAGATTAATGCAGGCTGACAGTAATATTGATCAGACTCTGCACACTTCACACTGAGAGCCCTCAGCGCATGTTCTGAGAGGAAACTACAGGAGGGACGACACACACACACACACACACACACACACACACACACACACACACACACACACACACACACACACTCATTATCGCTGATTCATGATGACAGTGTGTGCAACAGAATATGCTTAGTTTCCCATTTCTGATGCCCTGCTCCCTTTTATCCCTTCTTCATTTCTACTGTATATGAGCTTTTTATGATGGTTTCATCTGGATACAAACTTAAGAACTGGAAGAATTTGGAATTCTATAAAATTCACTTCAACAACAGGACAAACTGAGAAAGCTCTAGTCCTGAGAATGCAAAAGGATCTGAGTAAAAATGTTGGCTACGTCCCAAACACCTGCAGGGACAAAACTGATTAGCATGGGGATTTGTGTGAGGATTAAATACTGGAATCGATATCTATCCATTCCATCCATGATCTATAATGCTCACCCTCTTTAGGGTCTCTTGGTGCCTGGAGCCTCTCTACGGGATCTCAGGGCGGGGTACACCGTGGATAGTATCCGTGGATAGCTGGGCACAAAGACATACATACATACATACATACATACATACATACATACATACATACATACATCCACTCACACGGTATGGAAGCACCAAATAGCCTAACATGCATGTCTTTGGAACATGGGAGGAAACTGGAGTACCCAGAAGAAACACTTTAAAACCCTTAGGAGTCGGCGGAGCCGCTGGCGGGTCCAAGTGCATTTTTTTCTGGTAACCATAAAAAGAAGTTAAAATGCTCCGTCATTTTTGATCATATATATAAGTGTAGTACATCATTTACATCTGCAAAGGGTCTACTTTTATTTATGTATACTCACTATATGAACAAAACATTGTACTTTTGTAAAATAAAGAAAATAAACAGGGTGTGCTTTCAGCCGTCTCAGTCTCCGTGAATATCTTTCTGAAAGCATCATTAAAATTAACTGAAACTCTGCGAATACTTCACACACCGACATGAGAAATATATTTTATGTAATCCGTATGAATCCGAGGATAGGCACAGTCTTTCCGTCGCACTTCATTATCTGATAATGACCGGAGGCAGGACACGCCCACATGCTATTCACAGGGAAAACAGCTGTAGAAGCACGCTATCTTCAAGACCACGCCCCCTGCACATGCACACACAAACCAGACACACACACACACACACAGATTCAAGCCCCATTTACACTGCAGGTCTCGATGCACAAATCAGATTTTTCAGACCGTCTGTTTACACTATGACCCATATCTGATTCACGTGTTTACACTTGCCATACCGTCTGAAACATCGTGCATACTTAAAGGGAGGTTCTTGCACTACACACTAGCCAAGATGGACGAAGGCGAAATGCTAGCTCTGCGATATATGCAAAGTTCGCGAAATGGAGAAGGAGGGAAAGGGCCATCATTGCAGCCTGCGCATATGCTTCATTTATTGTGTCCTCAACCATACAGAGGAATGTCTGGGTGCAAGAGGTGTCGGGGTCGGTCTCTGGTGGCTTGCAACAGGTGCAGGCTACCGCACACTGGCGCATCTGTTTGGGATGAGCAGCGCTTTGGTGTGCCTGATTACATCATTAAACCGAGAAGAAGTCGCAGTTTTAATGACGTACAGAACGCAATGCCTCAGAAAATCCGACCTGTCTGTTTACACGACAATCACATTAGCACATATCTGATTTATATCTGATTCGAAATATCAGATATATATATTCGAAATATCGAAATGCATGCGTTTTTTTCCTGTTTACACGGACATAGAAAATATCCCATATGTTTCACATATGAGCAAAAAATCGGAATTGGGTCACATTTAACTGACAGTGTAAACGTAGCTTCAGTAAGTTTCCTGCACGTGTGGAAGATGTCACGCGCTGTACAGGTTACTGAAGCTCTACAGAATGTTCTGGACGGTGTGAGGAGTTTATCTTTTATTCAGAACAACACTGAAACTCCGACAGAGAACGGGTGTGTTTTAAAGAGTTATTTGCTCCACCAGAGGAGGAGAATCCAGCAAGCTGCTACCATGAGTGAGTTATTAAGTCTCATATAATCCTTATTCTGATAATATAAATCTCATCTCATTTTATTTTTACTTACATGGTTTAGGGTAGCACGTAGAAAACACTGCTATTCGGGCTACCATACTGCCTTATGTAGCTTAGCACAAACCTGCTAGCTCCCGGTGGCTAAGCTAAAGCCTTATGGAATGCTTGTCAGTATCAGCGGTGGTGTAAATATTCCAATTTATTTTACCCAGTTTTGGATACATTTAGCTTACAGTAGCTATTTGGTTCAGTTTCTGGTTAGCTTATGACACTGCTATCTATGATGTTATTTAGCACAAACACTTTAGCTCCCGGTGGCTAAAATACTATCTCATGTAGCTTATTGATATTCAGATATAAGAATAAAAAGCCCCCCGCGTTTTTGTATTTGTTGTATGATATTACAAAAGCTTATGTTGTCTTCATGCATGGCCATTAGTGATTGATGATGATGTACAGTAGTTTTTTATTGTGTTATCATGCTCATGTTGTATTTTTCTTTTTTTATAAACAGTTGTGACAGTGAAAATGATCAGCCACCTGTTTGATAGAAAGCAAGGGCTCTGGATTCTGGATGGAAGGGGTCTGGATTTTGGTCATTTTAAACTGAATGGACACACAATAAGCATCTGTCTATACCTGTGACTGTGTACAACCAGCGCATGGACTGACCTCGGGTTGCAGAAGTGCAGAAGAAGATGACCTGTGTCTGTCCGTCTCCATTCAATCCTGAACATTTTCTTTGCACTATGTAAGTGAGTAGGTTATGTATAGGGTGTAAAAGCGAGTTATTCTGCCCAGTCAGTTAACTATATTCTAAATAAACTACAAACAAAAAATATAGTTGCAAGCAACGATGAGTTTCATGTGCCTACGTGAAAGTGTGTATGAGCTATACAGCAAAATCTTGTGTCACAAGACTCTCAAGCATCCTGATGGCAGCAATTCCAACCTGTCTGCCAAGTTTCAGGAGTTTTTGAGCATGTTAAGACCCCCGAAAAGTCCAAAAGGTTGGAAAAAAAATTATCCTTAGGAAAACAAGAGTTATAGTGCTTGGGCCCTAAATATATGTTTTTGTCCTGAAATTATTTTCTTTTAGCATTTCCCTGTGTCACATTCCTGACTGAAAGGCTCATTATGCAAATCATTATTCGGGTCTTTGTCTTCGCTGGTGTGTAGTAGAGCATTATTCATGATCATTCACGCCTCCTCGCATACGGCCGTTCCAAAACAAAAAGTGTCTTAGAAAATGTAAATGAATATATTGTTTTCTGTGAATGAGTGATCAAGATGATTATCATATCATTTTGAAGTAAAAACTCTAGACTACAAGATCCAGGTAACCACAAAAATATATATAAAAATATGAACAAATGTTATGAATGTGTTTTGTGAACTTATTTCAGTGATAATTTTTTGTTGTTTTCAATAATCATGTATAACTGTTATTTTTTCCAAAATACAAACTTGTACATACATACTGCTCACATATTACTGTAGCCCAGTTTGTGCTGAATACAGTGTAGTTAGCCTTTAGACATTTATATGTTTATAAGTAACTGAAAAATATACAAATGTCAGGACACGTCAGAACTTCTTCAGGGCCCCAAAACACCCTCAGACTTCTAAGGGTTAAGCACACAGAAAGAAGGTGCAAATTCCACACACACACACACACACACACACACACACACACACACACACACACACACACACACACACAGATCAGAGGCGAGTTTCAATCTCCTGACTCAGGAGGTGTGAGTCACTGTGTATAGGTTATATTACTGTAACCAGGAAGATATCATCTTTACGACCTTATGGCAGCGGGAGATTTAAATCAGTCGCTTTTAAAGTCATCCCTGAAATGACCACCAGATGGCGCAAAGGGACATTTTGCAAAAAGATTGAAATCTCCGCTGCAGAGGATGCGCCTACAGTATGTTCATGTTTCATGAGAATTACATCATCTGACATTAGTTTTCCATTAGTTTATATAAAAGCAGACATTTCACGTTCTATAAGTATATATTTTTCACATCTGTGAGGCGAGTGTACACAGAGTTTTGGTTAATTTTTTCACACGCTCAAGTTCACAAAATCATAATGTTTTGTCATCACACATGTAATGCAGTGAGCGCACTATTCAGCAAAAACACTTGAAAAAACATGAGCATTGTTCTAGGTTAACGTTAGAACAAGTGTCCATGTAAAGTTGCATGTTTCAGATGATTATCCATATTTGAGATGAGTCAAAATATTAACATTGATTATCAATTATCCCCCCCTGCAAAGTAAGGAAAATAAAGGTTCTCCTGAAACAGAATGCAATAACTAGTTTTATTTACTTATTTTTAAAATTGCATAAAAAATCATAGATTGTGTTTAGAGTGATTAGAATTTACTTGAAAGTATCTGATAAATTGCAAACTGTAATAAAACAGTATTAGACACATATATATGATGTTGTAGGATAGATATTCAAAAAGCTATTTACACACAAGTCCAAAGCAAATACAATTATTAATATATTGCGTAAATTTAACTTCATTCAGCTGGTTAAACTATATGAAAAACAATGTGCCTACCGGCTCACTATTATTTTTTGTTCAAATTTAAAGATAAATTTACTGAATATATTCAGATTTTGTAAAATAATGAAAACTCATGTCTCCGTTTCCTCTCTAGACCTTCACAATGAACTGAAGCACAGCACGTCTTCTTTCCTTGCTTTAATCTGTAATATTTAAGTATAATATATTTCATGTAAAGGTCTAAATATTCCTTTTTATTTATGGACAGGTATATTATATTATAAAAGACATCATTAATTTACTTTAGTTAAATGTACACATTTACACCTTACAGCATGGACACACTGAAATCGCTAAAAACTACAGTCTAATGTCACAAAAGTAAACAAATCGTATGATCAATAAAAAATAAAGGCTTTGAGAGAACCATTTTGTCGTATTTTTGTGTTCAATGGATGATAGATATATACAATAAAAATACTAATGTTTTAGTTTAATCCAATGTCACCAACACTGGACAAAGGTGAGTGCGTACAGGCACGAGTCGAGCGCACAGAGAAAAGAGATGTTGCGTGCACGCGCGGAAAGCGTGTTGAGCACGCCGATTATAATGATCATAACTGCATACTGCATTTCATTCTTATCATAAGAATGCAAAAACACCAGCTCTGCTGACTGACATCAGTTTATGTTTGAATTTTATGGTCATTTAGTTTCATTTATTTCAGTTAATAAATCTACTATAAATGTAAAAAACACACACACAAAGGAGAGACACTGCACACGCAGAACCGAGCTGTTGAGCGCGCAGGGGAGACACACCTGATCAAATGCAGATGCATGATTCTCAAGAATCTAGATTATCCACAATCCATTCTCACTGTCCACATCACCATGACGTACATAGCGTACATAAATACAGTCCATCCACACGTACAGTAAAGGCATTACAAAATGACCAAGATCAGTTCACTAGATTCGTTCTCTAGACATCAGGACACTGAGATGTGCTGCAGTTCCAGTCGTTTACTTAAAACTTGCATGTGAATGGAGCGCTAAGTGCGGGGGTGGGGCTCCGGCGCGTGAGGAGACGAGAATCTGACATACATCTGTTTTTTTTTATTTTAACATTAATTTCATAACAGACATTTATTTGGCAATAAACTTTTTTGAAAAAAACTTATTAATTTCACCACAAACGAGTTGATGGAAATGAGCGGCTGATCCTGTCTGTTTATTTATTCAGGTTCAAATCAGTACGCATGTGCTTTGACTAAAACTGCGTGCCGTGCACTATGTGCTACTGGAATGTAGAAATTTACATTTTAAAAAATGTTTTCATTATTTATTAAAGAAAATTATGATGATCATAACAGCATACTGCATTTCATTCTTATAATAAGAATGCAAAGACACTTATGATCATTTAGTTTAATTTATTTCAGTATAAATCTAATATAAATAAAAAAACACAAAGTATAAGATGATACAAAACCCTTTTGTGGATTTTCTAATTACACATGATACAATCTAAAGTACAGATATTGTAAAGATACAATTACACATGATACACATGATACAGTACAACCTAAAGTCTCATGGTGTAACGTTTACTTTCGTTAAATTTGATGTAAATAAGAAATTACTATATTTAATTTAAATTCTAAATTTGTACTGTAATTTTAGTACTGTGATTATGTGTTAATTAAATGACAATGTTTGGCTTGAATTTATATGCTACGGTATCATGTGCAGCTGTCGATGAGCTGCGGCTTATTAATGCTTGAGAGAATGAATTTGTCACGAGCCAGCCCATCCCACCTAGCTCCTCACATCCCTAACTCCACCCCGGAACTTTAGGTGCGCCAGCGACACACCTGTATCTGATTAGGAGTCATCCCTAGGCCTTAAAAGCAAGCCGAGTGCTTCAGTCTGTGCCGCAGTGTCTCGCTCGTGTGCCTCGCGTTCTCGTGTTTATTCTAGCTTTTGGAAAGTTTGTCTCGTTGCCGACCCCGCTGCCCTTCGGATTCCTCTTTTCGCCTTCTCCCTCGGATTACCTCGCCTTTATCTTGGACTGAATTTCGTGTATGACCCTGACTGTGTAAAGAATCTGGTTTTGGACTTGCCCCTTTGTATCTGTTAGCTCCCGCGGCTGGATCTTCTGGTTATCGACCCTTACCTGGTAAAGAACGCTGATTCTCATTCCTCACTCCACGGCTTGTGACACGCTCCCGGTGCCGCACAAAAGTGCTTCCGTCTTCTCGCAAGGATCCTCGCAACACGCACCGAGCTCCTACTCCTCAAGAAAAGAATCCAAAGCACTCTGCCCTCCTCTCTCTGCTCGCGAAGCAGATCCACGTCGGAAAACCAGCGCTACAGCTTGATTGCGCAATCCGCAAAGCCGATCCGCGTCGGAAAAACCAGCGCTACAGCTTGATTGCGCAATCCGCGTCTGTCGCTACAACCGGGAGGAATTCGTGCGTCTCCACTTCCGGGTTAACGGAGGATTCCTTGACTTCGTCACCCAATCCTTCGTCACGTCACAAGGTATTCCCCGAAGCATCCCGTGAGCGCATTGACTCTCTCTCACACACACACACACACACACACACACGCACGCACACACACACGTGCTGCTCCCCTGCTGCTGCTACTGACTCTCTCACTCACTCACACGCACGCACACACACACACACACGTGCTGCTCCACTACTGCTGCGTACTGACTCTCTCACTCACACACACACCACACACACATACGCTCCTCCAGCCAATGTTGTCCTAATCTCTAATATTATTCCTTTAAGGGAATCTGTGTCTGCTATTGGGTTCTTTCCTCCTCTGCCTCCCCCCGTGACAGTACACTGCGGCCATGGCGGACCCAGCGGACACTTTTCATCCCAGACCAGGTCTTCGCACCAAGCTCCACTCCCGAACTAGTAGCCTATCTGAAGCCAGGCTTCGCCAGACTGTCGCCCAGCAGGGAGCTCTCATTAATTCTCAACAGCAAAGTCTCCAACAGATGTCCCAAAATTTGGCACAGATGTCGATTCAGTTTCAACAGGTATGCTCAGCCTTTCCGTCTACCGTCACCCCCCCCGGTTCAGCGTGAACCTCGTCTACCCAATCCTCAACCCTACAATGGAGACCCTGGTACCTGCCGCTCGTTCTTATCACAGTGTTCTCTGCTGCTCGAGCTCCAGCCCTCTGCCTTTCCTACAGAACGTTCCAAGGTGGCTTACATAATCACACTCCTTACTGAAAGAGCCCGTGAGTGGGGGACGGCCGTCTGGGACGCTAATGATCCTTGCTGCACCACTTTCAGCACCTTCACTGAGGAGATGAGAAGAGTGTTTGACCGCTCCCTGATGGGAAGAGAGGCTGCCAGACAGCTCTTGGAGAGCCGCCAGGGCACCCGATCTGCTTATGACTACGCTATTGAGTTCCGAACCCTGGCGGCCGCAGCTCAGTGGGATACTTAGGCGCTTTACGACACTTTCCTGAATGGGCTTTCTGAGCCGGTCAAGGACCAATTGGTTTCCCAGCAGCTTCCTGAAGACTTGAACGGGTTGATGGACCTCGCGGGGAGGGTGGATTCGCGTCTCCGACGTAGACACCGCGCCCCTAACCAGCCCCGGCATAGGGCAGGGACCTCACCCACACTGACCATGCCTGTCGCCGCTTCAGCTGACCGGAGGAACGACAACGCCGGATTCAGGCAGGTGCGTGCCTCTATTGTGGCCAGGTTGGGCACTTGCGTCTGCAATGTCCGTTAAAAGCCAGGCCCCCCCAGTGAACCTAGGCACACTGGAGGGGCACACCCAAGAGCAGTTGCCTAGAGGCCGTCCAGTCATTCCCGTCACGCTCTTCCTAGACAACCAGCCTCACGTAGCTCAGGCCCTCGTCGACTCCGGCTCCGACCAGAACATGATTTGTGCCACGAAGATCAAAGAACTGCGCATTCCCATCCTCTCACTGAACACTCCATTGTCCGTCCGCGCCCTCGATGGAACGCAACTCCCCCCGATCACCCGACGCACCGTTCCGGTTACCCTGAGGACCTCCGGGAACCACTCGGAAGAGATTTCCTTCCTCGTCATGGATAAGGCTCAGTGCCAGCTCGTGCTTGGACGTCCATGGCTTGTTCGACACAATCCACACATAGATTGGAGAAACAATACCATCCTCGGTTGGAGTCCTCTCTGCCTGGCCTCTTGTCTAAGATCTGCTCTGTGTCCCACCATAGCCTCAGGCCCCCCTGAGGAGTTTCCTGACCTCTCCATGATCCCCCATGACTATGTCGACCTTAAGGCCGTGTTCAGTAAGTCTCGGGCCATCTCCCTTCCTCCTCATCGTCCGTACGACTGCGCGATTGACCTCCTGCCTGGCACAGCTCCACCTCGGGGACGTCTCTTCTCACTTTCCCAAAACGAAAGGAAGGCCATGGACCAATACATCTCTGAGGCTTTAAGCGCCGGCATCATCAGGCCGTCCTCGTCCCCTGCGGGGGCGGGCTTCTTCTTTGTGGCCAAAAAAGATGGGACCCTACGCCCTTGCATTGATTACAGGGGCCTGAATGACATCACCATCAAGAACCGGTACCCTTTGCCTCTGATGTCCACAGCCTTTGATCTCCTGCAGGGGGCCCAATTCTTCACAAAACTGGATCTTCGCAGCGCGTATCATCTGGTCCGAATTAGAGAGGGGGACGAGTGGAAGACAGCCTTCAACACCCCATCGGGACATTACGACTACCTAGTCATGCCGTTCGGATTAGCCAATGCTCCGGCCGTGTTCCAAGCCCTAGTTAATGACGTCCTTAGGGACTTCATAAATATCTCCGCTTTTGTATATCTCGATGATATCCTCATCTTCTCGCGTTCATTGGAGGAACATAAGATACATGTCCGTCAAGTACTCCAAAGGTTGCTCGAGAACCATCTCTTCGTTAAAGCTGAAAAGTGTGAGTTCCACAGCGGCACAGTCTCTTTCCTCGGCTTCATTGTTGCCCCATCCAGGATACAAATGGACCCCGCCAAGCTGAGAGCAGTCACCGACTGGCCTGCTCCCACAACACGCAAGGAGCTCCAGCGCTTTCTGGGATTCGCTAATTTTTATAGGCGGTTCGTTCGCGATTATAGTTTGGTAGCCGCCCCGCTCTTCGCCCTGACTTCAGCCAAGACCCCGTTCGTTTGGTCGGAGCAAGCAGCCAGGTCATTCCTAGACCTGAAGAGGCGGTTCACCTCGGCCCCAGTCCTTTTTCAGCCGGACCCGTCCCTTCAGTTTGTGGTTGAAGTGGACGCATCTGACTCGGGTGTAGGGGCAGTCCTCTCCCAGAGAACACCCAAGGACAACAAACTACATCCGTGTTGTTTCCTCTCCCACCGACTTTCCCCCGCTGAGAGGAACTACGACATCGGCGACCGGGAGTTACTGGCAGTCAAACTGGCTCTGGAAGAGTGGAGGCATTGGTTAGAGGGCACCGAGATCCCATTCCTGGTTTGGACGGATCATAAAAATTTGGAATATCTCCGGACAGCCAAACGGCTAAACTCCCGCCAAGCAAGATGGTCCTTGTTCTTCTCACGTTTTAATTTCTCCCTGTCCTATCATCCGGGATCTAAAAACACAAAACCGGACGCCCTCTCTCGCCAGTTCTCTCCAGCCAATGATCTGGAACCTGAAGCCACCATTTTGCCTCCCCATTGTCTTGTGGGCGCAGCGCTACTAGAGGTGGAATCGAGAGTCAAGAACGCGCTCCATCAACAGCCCGGTCCCTCACAGACACCACAAGGCAAGCTCTTTGTCCCGGAAACTGCGAGACCCCATGTCCTGAAATGGGGACATAGCTCCAGACTGGCCTGCCACCCCGGTGCAGCACGTACGTTGGCCCTGGTTCAACAACGGTTCTGGTGGCTCACCATGAAGGAAGACACTCGCCGCTTCGTTAAAGCCTGCGACTCTTGCGCCAGAGGCAAGACCAGCAACAAGCCCCCCGCTGACTTCCTTAGACCTCTCCCGGTTCCTCACAGGCCCTGGTCCCACATCGCTCTTGATTTCGTCACTGGACTCCCCGACTCCGAGGGTAACACATGCGTGCTCACGGTGGTGGATCGCTTTTCCAAGGCGGCCCATTTCATTCCCCTACCTGGACTCCCTACAGCTAAAGAAACTGCCGAGCTGTTAATCACGCACGTTTTCCGGCTTCATGGACTTCCGACAAACATTACATCTGATCGGGGCCCCCAGTTCACAGCCCGGTTCTGGTCCGCCTTCTGTAAATTAATTGGCGCTACCCCCAGCTTATCCTCTGGCTATCACCCACAGACAAACGGCCAGGCGGAGCAAGCCAATCAGGACCTAGAAACGGCTATTCGGTGCACAATTTCTAAGGAACCCCATTCCTGGAACCGGATGCTACCATGGATCGAGTACGCCCATAACTCCTTGCCCACATCAGCCACGGGCCTCTCCCCTTTTCAATGTTGCCTCGGGTATCAGTCTCCGCTGTTCCCATCTCAGGAGGTGGAGGTGGAGGTACCTTCAGCTCAAGCATTCATTCGTCGGTGCCGAAGAACGTGGCTGAATGCAAGATCTAGGATCCGCCGGGCAGTATCAGCCTTCAAACAACAGGCCGACCGGCGTCGCTCCAGGGCACCATCATACCGCGTGGGGCAAAGAGTGATGCTGTCCTCTCACTACATTCCCCTTAAGACAACTTCGCGCAAACTGTCTCCTAGATTCATTGGCCCATTCACCATCACCAGAATCATTAATCCCTGCATCGTCAGACTTCACCTGCCCTCCACCATGCGTCGGATAAACCCTTCTTTTCATGTATCCCAGATAAAACCTCTGGTCTCATGCCCATTGAATCCACCCACCCGCCCAGCTCCTCCTCCCCGACTTGTCGATGGTAGTGAGGCGTTCACCATACACAAGCTTCTGAAGGCCAGACGCCGAGGCAGAGGGCTACAGTATCTGGTGGACTGGGAGGGTTATGGCCCAGAGGAGAGGAGCTGGATTCCTTCCAGATATATCTTGGATCGTTCCCTTATTGATGACTTCCACCGTCAACACCCCAACGCACCAGCTAGTAGGAGGGGGGGTACTGTCACGAGCCAGCCCATCCCACCTAGCTCCTCACATCCCTAACTCCACCCCGGAACTTTAGGTGTGCCAGCGACACACCTGTATCTGATTAGGAGTCATCCCTAGGCCTTAAAAGCAAGCCGAGTGCTTCAGTCTGTGCCGCAGTGTCTCGCTCGTGTGCCTCGCGTTCTCGTGTTTATTCTAGCTTTTGGAAAGTTTGTCTCGTTGCCGACCCCGCTGCCCTTCGGATTCCTCTTTTCGCCTTCTCCCTCGGATTACCTCGCCTTTATCTCGGACTGAATTTCGTGTATGACCCTGCCTGTGTAAAGAATCTGGTTTTGGACTTGTCCCTTTGTATCTGTTAGCTCCCGCGGCTGGATCTTCTGGTTATCGACCCTTACCTGGTAAAGAACGCTGATTCTCATTCCTCACTCCACGGCTTGTGACACGCTCCCGTTGCCGCACAAAAGTGCTTCCGTCTTCTCGCAAGGATCCTCGCAACACGCACCGAGCTCCTACTTCTCAAGAAAAGAATCCGAAGCACTCTGCCCTCCTCTCTCTGCTCGCGAAGCAGATCCGCGTCGGAAAACCAGCGCTACAGCTTGATTGCGCAATCCGCGAAGCCGATCCGCGTCGGAAAAACCAGCGCTACAGCTTGATTGCGCAATCCGCGTCTGTCGCTACAACCGGGAGGAATTCGTGCGCCTCCACTTCCGGGTTAACGGAGGATTCCTTGACTTCGTCACCCAATCCTTCGTCACGTCACAAGGTATTCCCCGAAGCATCCCGTGAGCGCATTGACTCTCTCTCACACACACACACACGCACGCACACACACACGTGCTGCTCCCCTGCTGCTGCTACTGACTCTCTCACTCACTCACACGCACGCACACACACACACACACGTGCTGCTCCCCTACTGCTGCGTACTGACTCTCTCACTCACACACACACCACACACACATACGCTCCTCCAGCCATTGTTGTCCTAATCTCTAATAAAATTCCTTTAAGGGAATCTGTGTCTGCTATTGGGTTCTTTCCTCCTCTGCCTCCCCCCGTGACAGAATTAAGACCTGAGGCCTCAGTCTGTGGTTATAGACCATAGACTGCTCATCAGGGACAGTCTTATCATTTTGATTCACACACATTTACATCTCATACAAACTTATATAATACTTTTGATTGTATAAAGCTGCTTTGCGACGATGTCAATAGTTAAAAGCGCTATACAAATAAAATTGAATTGAATTGAATTGAATGGTTATAGCGCCACTTAGCGGCGTAAAGAAGTCCAGTTCTGTTTGAGTAACATCTGTAGCTAGAAATACTACTGTGCAGTGGAGTGAGCAGGTTCTTGCTGTGGTGTCCTGCACCAAGACTTTTTCCTTGAGCGCTGTGTTGTTGTGTGGGGCCTCTGTGACACGATCTTATTTGTCTGATGTATCCCATTGGTGTGTGATTGGAATATGATCTGGGGTGTTTGGAGGCCAGGTTAGCGGCCTTGGTCCCTGTGCCTGCTGGGTCCCATACATCATGGTCTCTGTGTTCTAGTGAGTTTCTATTGTGGCCATCATTGACTTTTCTGGTGATTTGTGCAGCATCGGATGTGGGGCTAGACATAGGTTCCATCACGCAGTGGTGATCCTCCAGTGCCCATGATCCTGTCACAAGTTTACTGAGGTATAACTGATAATCAGTCTTACTGTGTTAATGTTATGATCTGTGTATATCAGTCAGGATTTAGGCCTCATCATAGCATAGACAGAGCACTAGTTAAAGTGGTAAATTACCTCCTACTGGCGTCTAATCAGGGTTGCTTGACCTTAGTGCAGCTTTCGACACCACTGGTGAGACTACAGTGGATCCTTGGATTGTTAGTAACTCGGTCTGTGAGTGTTTTGCAAGACAAGTAAATTTTAAAATAAATTTTAACTTGATAAATGAACGAGGTCTTGATATAAGAGTAGTAAGCATGCGCTTTGCCTGCCGAACGTCACATGATCACAACTGTGCCAATGATTATTCTCTCTCGCATGCTGTGGGATTGTGGGTAATCGTCTCCCATGCCAAGTCTCAGTATGCATGTGTCACTCGTATAGTCAACATCTGTGCGTAAATGTGCTGTTTACTATAACATCCTGACCACGTGTTTGTTTGTTTTTGTTTGTTTGTTTTTTTGTGTCAAAGTGTAGTGACTGATCTTTAGTAACTGTACTGCAACAATGGCCTCCGTGAAGAAAAAAAAAAGTTTAAAAGGCTGTAGCATGCCGGAGATGAATCTGTTTAGAGGAGTGATTCTAGTAGTGTGCGCGCATATGTGTGTGCGTGTGTGTGTGTGTGTGCTCATATGTGTGTGCATGCAAGAGCATGTGGTTTTGTTTGTGTTTGCCAGAGTGTGTGAAAGTCGCCCTACACAGTTCCCCCCAACCCCCCCCCCCCCTCCCCTTCTGCTTTTGTCTAACACCAGTCACAATTTTTTTTTTTTAAGTGCAGGTTAATTTGTTTTGTTTTTACTATTTATTTTGTATTATTTCTTTTATATGAATATTTTGGGGTTGTTGAACAAATCATCTGAGTTTTCATGATTTCTTATGGTAAAATTCATTTTGATATACGAGTGTTTTGATATACAAGCACGCTTCTGGAACGAATTATGCTCGCAGTCCAAGGTTTAACTGTATTCTCCTTGATAGATTAGAAAACGTTGTAGGAGTTAAGGGAACAGCCCTCTGGCTCAGGTCTTATTTGCCTGATCTTTATCGCTTTCTAGATGCAAATCGTGTACTAAAGTGGAGTTTTGTGTTTTACAGGGTTCTGTTTTAGGCCCACTGTTATTTTCTCTCTACACGCTTTCACACAAACACACACACACACACACACACACACACACACACACACACACGCTTTCTCTGGCTATCATAATTCGCAAGAAAGATATTAGCTTCCACTACTATGCTAATGACACACAGTTACAATCTAGCCAGTTGAACACACCATACATATGGACGTGGTTCCAAATCACATGCTCTTGCCCAAAACTGTGTACCAAACATTCTGATACCTTGACTGTTTACTATTCAGCACAATTTACTAGGTGGATGTTTACTTAGGCAGGTAGATGTGGCTGCTTCCTAAACTGCTGAACTTTGCTGCTAAAATAATTAGTAAATAGCACACCACAATATCTTTGCATTGGATTACCATTAGGTTAGCATCAGATTGCCATTATCTTAGCATTGATTTACCATTATTCAAGCATTGGATTACCATTATCACTAATTTGATCTATTTTGAAATAGCATTTTTGGGACAGAACCATAAAGAAGCAGAAATATTTTTACCCTGAACATAACACACATTTTCAACAGGCAGAAACCATACACTTTCAAGTGCAACACACACACACACACACACAAACACACACACACACAGAGTGGGTGGCTGCCTGATGTTTTGAAGATGATCAAATTGCCTCCTCTACCTTTGTCTGTCTCTCGCTCTCTTTACACCCTCCATCTCTCGCTCTCTCTCTCTCTCTCTCTCTCTCTCTCAGTCTCTTATTCTTTTACTCTGTCTAATAAGACACAGCCAATTAAAGCCCCTTACAGTGCAGTTCAGATTGATCCCCCTGCACAGAAAGGAGAGTTGAGGGTATTTATGATCCCTCTCTCCCTCGGTGCGATTGAGGACAAGACCCGACTGAACGCAGCGTATTGACTTCCCACTTGGGGGCTTTCATCTAGGGTTATTGCGCAGTGTGTGTGTGTGTGTGTGTGTGTGTGTGTGTGTGTGTGTGTGTGTGTGTGTGTGTGTGTGTCGGGGAGTGATGAGGGGGTGAGGGTTTGGTGGTAGGTTGGGAGGTAGCAAACAGATAGCTCGTCTGGGAAATGAGAGGAGGAGGAAATCTCTCTGTTCTCAACCAGCAGGCGCTCCATTACAGAGAAAGAGAGAAAATCAGAAAGGAAAAGAGGCAGAAAGACAGAGAGACAGAGAGAGAGAGACTTGGCTTTTAAAATGCCTTTAATGTATCAGTCTATCATATTTACATATTTTAAGAACAAATCCCTTTGACCTCTCACCAAAAACTTCGAACCCTCCAGTCCTGCTCCATGTTCCAGAGTAATCCTGGAGAACATCTGTATGAGGGTAGTAAGATGCTTTTTGCCCTCATTGTTTCCTGAAAATCGATCTCACCACCATTCACTATTACTGCACCCAAAGTACATCACACACGCCTACTGTACGTCACCTAGGTTACTCGCATATACTTAAGTTAACACTGAAAACACAACACTGCTGATGAGTAGAAGAACATAGTCACTTAAGGCCAGCTAGTATTCACCACTGAACACACACTCCTTGTGACAGATTTTTCACACCATGCTCTTCATATTATCATTACTACAGTATATAATTTTTCCTAAAGCCAAAGAGCGGCCCCTAACTAGGAGCAGCCTTTTTCTCATGAAAATTGTATAACAGGTCACCTTGAGATGCATTTTCTGCCATTTTACACAAATTAATTTTAGACAATTACAATTGATTACCATTGTCCATATGAGTGACCACAGAAATGTCCATATGCGTGTCTACAGGAATGTTTTATATGGAAATAAACAGAAAATGAGGTGTTGTACTATATGTTGTGGTTTCCAGGACCTCCAGCTGTTGGTGTGATGTTTATGAACAGTCTGAAAAGCTTGGATGATCTGATTTGGCTTTTCTGTCCTTTGTGGGCAGTGGTCCATCACCCTGGTCTCAGAGAACCCCCTGTACTGTACACTAGTTCTCTCAGCACCCAGCACACAGCAGACATTTGGTCTCCATGGATATCATTCAAGGTACAGTAGGTGATGGCGCTTGAAAGAAGGAGCTGTCCTGTGTGAATGAGAACTTTCTACCAGCAGGTAGATCAAGTGTTTGGGAGAGAACACAATACCCAGAGGAAATTAAAGAGGAAGAGATGGATGCTGGATTACTTCTTTGGTGCCCTGACTACAATCCTAGACCATGCTAGCCATTGCTAGACCAATGCTATCTAATCATCAGCTTTGTACATAATGTGAAAAACTTGAGGCTCAGCAGCTGGTAATTGAGGAGCTGCAGCAGAGACTTAAAGAGAAATAAAGTTACACTAAAGCACTTGTTCAGATTGGAGGGATTTTCTGCATCTGCTGAAGATATCGGTTCTATACAAGGTACATAGTATCATATCTCAGGCAGAATGTTTTAGATTTAGTCAGCAGGAAACAGGAGGGATGTTAATGTTAGTAGTAACCAGCTAGCTCATTGCCGAACTACATTGGGCTACACCTGTTCCATTAGCTAAGGCAGATACTTTCCCTTGTAGTGGTGCAACTTGGTGTGAAGAGATTTCAACATGAAGATTCCATGAACATCTTCAATAGAATACACATTCAAGTTTAGAGGATCTGAACCGTTAGCAGTGTGACATGTTTGACAGAACATGGTTATTTGTAGTGTATATCCCGAATGCTAACACAGCTTCAGGACTATCGGGCTCAACACCACCCACCATTAATAAGTCATCCGTGTCCATGGTGTACCCTGCCTTGTGCGCTAAGTCTCTATACACAGGATAAAGTAGTATAAAAGATGAATGAATGAAACGCACAAACCAAGGATTTTGAGAGCTTGTGGTGGCGCCCCTATGTAGAAATGCACTTTCTGGCTTCCATCTGAAGATTTTAAGTTTTGAAAAGTGTCACCACTCTAAAGATTCTGTGCTCTGCAATGGTCTATATGCTTAAAGCATTAACAAGATATTTAAGTCCATGTACTCGGCTAGAGGGAACAATGCTGAGTAAGCACTACGGCCTTTTGCGGTCAGATTGTGTGGATCAATGCTGTTAATAGATGATGATTTATCCAAATAACGCTCCCTGGCGTGCATCTTGAGCTCGTCTCAGTGTGGGATCATCACAGGCTGCTTCTGCCTCTCCGATACATGATTTAATGGTCTACTGACCTCTTTACTGTATCTCTCTGTTTGCTTTTTTTTATCCCATATCTCTGTAACTCGAAAACCGCACCTCTGTGACGTCATAGACAGCAAACACACTGAGTGAGTCCTGTGTCGACAGCGGCGCTGACCTGGATGACCTGCCCACCGACACATGACCTGCTCTCTCACGTCCTCCACCTGTGCTCCGTTCTCCACTCACTCTGTCTCTCTCTCTGTCTCTCACTCTGTCTCACTCTGTCTCTATTTCTGTCTCACTCTCTGTCTCTCGCTCCGTCTCACTCTGTTTCTCTCTCTGTCTCACTCTGTTTCTCTCTCTCTCTCACTCTGTCTCTCTGTCTTGCTCTGTCTCTCGCTCTGTCTCACTCTCTGTCTCTCTCTGTTTCTCTCTCTGTCTCACTCTGTCTCTCTGTCTTACTCTGTCTTGCTCTGTCTCTCTCTCTGTCTCTGCCTTTCTCTCTGTCTCTCGCTCTGTCTCACTCTGTTTCTCTCTCTGTCTTTCTCTGTCTCTCTCTCTCTGTCTCTCTCTGTCTCTCTCTTACTCTGTCTCTTTCTGTCTCACTCTGTCCCTTTGTGTATTGCTCTCTCTCTCTCTCTCTCTCTGTCTCTCTCTCTCTCACTCTGTGTTGCTCTGTCTCTCTGTCTCACTTTGTCTTTCGCTGTCTCTCTCTCCCTTTGTCTCTCTCTCTCTCTCTGTCTCTCTCTCTCTCTCTCTGCGCATGCGCTGGGTGTGAGGGAGCGCGCGAAAGACTGTTTGGCGTCCTGCCAAGTTTTTCTGAAGACTGTTTATTCATTCATTTATTTATTTACTTTTCTTTAATTAGTGAATGTTTTTCATTTAAAAAATATAAAGTTTAAAGTGAGAGAGAGAGCGGGCGAGGCACCATGGCTTTTGAAGCCGGTATAGAGACTTTGTCTCTTCGGCATGGCGTCAGGTGTGTCCCTGAGGACGGCGTGCGGATCGAGGACGTACTGTTTGCAATAGGGGAGCGGATCGGGTGTGAGAAAATCTACTCTGCCTCCCGGATGAACAAGGCCGTGGTGGTGTTCGTGAACAGGGTCGACCTTGCGAGCGCACTGACCCGGGGCGGAATCTGTGTAAGTGGAGCCGCGGTTAAAGTCACCCCTGAGCTGTCCGCACGGAGCCGTGCAGCCGGGTGAGCTTGAGCGGCGATACGGCCGGGAAACAGCGGCGGCGGAGCGAGGACGGGTCAGTCCCGAACACAGCACCACCACAGAGACACACCGCGCCGGGAGCAGATAACACCACCGACAATACTGTAAACAATACCAGTACAGTACCCACCGCAGACAGTGACTCCGCCCCTAACACCGACTCCGCCCCTAAAATCTGCCCAGAAGACGTAAAGCAGCCACAAACCAGTACACCACCACCGACACCAAAAAAGATCAGTACAGAAAAACCCAGGAGGAAGAGAGAAGAGTCGTCCACTACAGAACACACCAGTAAACGCATAACCCGCAGTCAGACCCTCAGTGAAGCAGCAACGTCCAGTACAGCAAATTCAGACCCAGACACAACCATAGACATCCAGGAACAAGCAAACCAATACCTTCAAGTACTCGACCAGCTACAGATACCGGACATAAAAAAGAAATCTAGTGAAAACGTTATTAAAAAAAGGCAAAAGCAGCAGGAAAAAAAGCTCAAAAACCCACTGACACTCAGAAGGAAGAGATAATGGACAGAAGCTGAACAAAGCAAAAACTATAAAGACTGAATGACTGAAACAAAAAAAATTATATATTATATATTATATTAATTATATATATATGTCTATATATTGTGTATGGGTGCATGAATGAGTGTGTCTGTGTGTGTGTGTGTATGTATGAGTGTGTGTATGAAAGTGTGAGTGATTGTGTTTATGTGTGTGTTTGTGTGTATATATGGTGTGTGTATGTATGTGTGCATGTGTATATGTAGTGAGTTTAAAAAAAACTCTCTTTCTCCTTTTCTCTCTCTTTCTCTCCTTCTTTTCTCCCCCTCTCTCTCCATATATGTATATATACACACGTGGACAAAATTGTTGGTACCCTTCGGTCAATGAAAGAAAAACTCACAATGGTCACAGAAATAACTTTAATCTGACAAAAGTAATAATAAATAAGAATTCTATGAATGTTAACCAATGAAAGTCAGACATTGCTTTTCAACCATGCTTCAACGGAATTATTTTAAAAAATGAACTCATGGAACAGGCCTGGACAAAAATGATGGTACCCCTAACTTAATAGTTTGTTGCATAACCTTTTGAGGCAATCACTGCAATCAAACGATTCCTGTAACTGTCAGTGAGACTTCTGCACCTCTCTGCAGGTATTTTGGCCCACTCCTCATGAGCAAGCTGCTCCAGTTGTTTCCGGTTTGAAGGGTGCCTTTTCCAGACAGCATGTTTCAGCTCCTTCCAAAGATGCTCAATAGGATTGAGGTCAGGGCTCATAGAAAGCCACTTTAGAATAGTCCAATGTTTTCCTCTTAGCCATTCTTGGGTGTTTTTAGCTGTGTGTTTTGGGTCATTGTCCTGTTGCAAGACCCATGACCTGCGACTGAGACCCAGCTTTCTGACACTGGCCTGCACATTTCTCTCTAGAATCCCTTGATAGTCTTGAGATTTCATTGTACTCTGCACAGATTCAAGACACCCTGTGCCAGATGCAGCAAAGCAGCCCCAGAACATAACAGAGCCTCCTCCATGTTTCACAGTAGGGACAGTGTTCTTTTCTTGATATGCTTAATTTTTCCATCTATGAACATAGAGCTGATGTGCCTTGGCAAAAAGTTCCATTTTTGTCTCATCTGTCCATAGGACATTCTCCCAGAAGCTTTGTGGCTTGTCAACATGTAGTGTGGCATTTTCCAGTCTGGCTTTATGTGCAACTGTAGTCACAGGAACATCTAGCTGCTTGGAAATGGTCTTATAGCCTTTACCTTTAACATGCGTGTCTATAATTTTCTTTCGAATCTCCTGAGACAACTCTTTCCTTCACTTCCTCTGGTCCATGTTGAGTGTAGTACATACCATGTCACCAAACAACACAGTGACTACCTGGAGCCCTATATATAGGCCCACTGACTGATTACAAGATTGTAGACACCTGTGATGCTAATTAGTGGACACACTTTGAATTAACATGTCCCTTTGGTCACATTATTTTCAGTATTTTCTAGGGGTACCATCATTTTTGTCCAGGCCTGTTCCATGAGTTTTTTTTTTTAATAATTCTGTTGAAGCATGGTTGAAAAGCAATATCTGACTTAACATTCATAGAATTTTTTTAAATTATTACTTTTGTCAGATTAAAGTTTTTTATGTGACCATTGTGAGTTTTTCTTTTATTGACCAAAGGGTACCAACAATTTTGTCCACGTGTGTATATAAATACACACAATATATATTTGTATATAAATTGTAAAATAATCTTTAATTTTGTTATAATAAAGTGAGTTTAAAACCTCAAAACCTCTCTCTCACTCTGTCTCTCTCTGTCTCTCTCTCTCTGTCTCACTCTGTCTCTGTGCATCGCTCTGTCTCTCTGCCTCTCTCTCTATCTCTGTCTCTCTCTCTCTCGTTCTGTCTCTCTCTGTGTCTCTATCTCTGTCTCACTCTGTCTCTCTCTCTCACTTTGTCTTGCTCTGTCTCTCTCTGTCTCACTTTGTCTTTCTCTGTCTCTCTCCCTTTGTCTCTCTCTCTCTCTGTCTCACTCTGTCTCTCTCTCTCTCACTCTGTCTCTCTCTCTGTGTCTCTCTCTCTGTCTCTCTCTCCGTCTTGCTCTGTCTCTCTCTCTGTCTCACTCTGTTTCTCTCTCTGTCTCACTCTGTCTCTCACTCTGTCTCTATGTGTATCGCTCTGTCTCTCTCTCTGTCTTGCTCTGTCTCTGCCTTTCTCTCTGTCTCTCTCTCTTTCTGTCTTTCTCTGTCTCTCTCTCTGTCTCTCTCTCTATGTCTCACTCTGTCTCTGTGTGTATCGCTCTGTTTCTCTCTGTCTCGCAGTCCCAACTGCACTGTTTATTTAATGAAAACAAAAGAATAATAGATAATAAAATATACAACGTTGAATTCAGAAAAAAAGAGACAAGATGCAAAGGAGCTTTTCACGCTTCCCCAGAGAGAAAGGGAGGGAGAGAGAGACACACACACAAAGAGAGAGAGAGAAAGAGAGAGATTGCTTTGCTGTGTTGTGATTTGTTTCAGCTCCCAAAGTTCATTTCAGGTAAAAAAAGAAGAAAAAAAAATCAATTTTCTGTTTCATTTTCAAGTTTTCATCTGTTCTCCCCCACAGACATTGCAAAATTTTAACACACACACACACACAAAGAGAAGTAGAAGATGTCGTGTGTGTGTGTGTGTGTTTGTGTGTGTGTGTGTGTGTGTGTGTGTGTGTGTGTGTGTGTGTGTGTGTGTGTGTGTGTGTGTGTGTAATGCTGTACATCATGATTTCTGCAAGTTGTAATTTCTGCACTCGTTAATGCCTGAGCTCGTCATTCACAACCAACACACGATGACACACACAGCTGAGCACACACACTCCTGAACACACACACACACACACACACACACACACACACACACACACACACACCTACCTGAACAGGAGAAGGTGTTATTTTCATTTATTAGAAAACAGGTTTTTCCAGCCACACCTGTCCTTACAGGACAGATGTACAGTAATCCAGATGCTCTCATACCCATGCTCTCAGAGGAGACATCAGCACTTCACTGCTTCTTCTCTCATCATGCAGCTGGAGTTACAGAGTTCAGACTGATCTCATGGACTCAGCACTCTGTCTCCACAGGCATGTGACTAACATGTGACTCAGGGAGAAGGATTTCTTTTAATTAAAAAATGAATCCATCTAAAATCTGTACACACAGACAGCCATACTGTATAAACGTTAGCTTTAGCCTTCGACCTCTCTGCTGATCTGATGTGGGGAATGTATGGAAGGAGTCTCCAGTGTCAGTGGTAAATCTGTAGCTTCAGACACATCATGAGTTTGTGGTTTCTCAGTAACACGATTAGCTGAGATTCTTTTGTGTACTGTAGATATTCTGTAGTTTATAGCTGCTAGAATGTTCGAGAATCTGGAACTAATTCATCTTACATCATTAAATGTAAATATAAACAGATAAAATATGACATCCTGGTTTTTCAGATGATGATGACCTTAAACTCCATCTGTTTCACTCCTCTTTCAACTGTACCATTTTACTGTCTATGCAAATGAGCTGCTACTGAGCCACGCTGCTAGTGTTTTCTGATCTCAGTGCTCATGAGGCACAGACAGATGAAGTGCAGCAGATTCAGTTCTAAGCTGGGCAACAATTTGTAAAGAGACTTTTCTTTTCCCTATATAACCATTTGCATCATATTTGATACACCAGGTTCAGAGGCCTCTATCATATCAACATGATCAAATATTTCCTTAAAAACCCAATGTATATGACCTGATACATATATTCTTCCCCTCATGGATTATCATGCCACTGCAGGCATTGAGAGTTTTTTTTTTTTTTAACTTGAAATGATGCACACAGGTGTGGCAGAAATATCTTTTCAATTTTTCAAGAATTTATAGTAAGGATAACATTTATATTATACATTTTTAAATAAGCATTTGTTGTACTGAAATATAATTACTTAATTTTTTGTATATTACAGTTAAATCATGTTAAAAATGTGTGTATCAAATTTGATACTGTGGTTATATAAGGTGCTTTATCCTTAAACGTTCATGTCATATTTCTGTAATATAATCTACATCATGTCTATCACAATACAAACATACACTATTTTGGTGAGATTAGAGGAAGAAGAGAGAAAAAGAAAGTACAGTGGTACCTTGGATTACGAGCATAATTTGGGCTCATATTCCAAAACACTCATAAAACAAATCATCATTTCCCATAAGAAATAATGAAAACTCAAATAATTCGTTCCACAGCCCCAAAAAATAAATACATAAAAATAATTAATACAATCTATAAAATGAAAATAAAACAAACTAATTTGCACTTTACCTTTAAAAAAAGTACAAATAAATCCTGACAGATAAGTGTTTCCGTTGGTGCGCGCAGGCGCCGTGTGTGCGTGTGTGTGGAATTAGCCCCTTCCCTCGCCTCGTTTTACACAGTAACACTCCTCCTCCCTCTCCCCACCTCGCTTTTGAAGTTTCACAACAAACACACACACACACACACAACGGAAACACCGTTTTAACAAGAAAAAAATAAATCTCTGAGACTGGCATGAGTGTATATTAACGGACTCACTTTTTAAGTTTCACAACAAATGCATAAACACAGCGGAAACACCGTTTTAACGGAAAAAAGCAAGACTGGCATGAGCGCATACTAACAGAATCGCTTAAGTTTCACAACAAATGGGGACACACATAAACATGGAAACACTGTTTTGACAGGGAAAAAAGATGAGAGAGTGACGCTTGGTGTCAAAATAAGAGTCGCATACATGATACATGATACTCAGCGCTTGTAAACTAATACTTGCTCGGTTTCCGAATAAAAATGTATTAAAAATCTTTGCTCGGTTTACGGGACACTCGTAAACCATGTTACTCGCAATCCGAGGTTCCACTGTATATTGAAAATGTAATCAACTTGATAATAGATGGCAATTCAAGTGACATAGAGCAGCTAGGAGAAGATGAGGAGGAGGAGGATGTGGAGGAATGAACTCCTCAGGCCATGCATGATAGTTCGATGGCAGTGATGAAGAGGACAATCAGGATGAAATTGTAGCCCAGACAAGTATGCAAGTTGAGATCCCAACAACAACAATCAGAAATGAATCAGTGGAAGGCTTTGCAAAAAGGAAAGAATATACATGGAGAAAAATAGAATATCAAGCTCCTGATATCTGTTGATTTCATTGCATGTGTTGAGGAAGGCACAGAGGACAGGTGTGACTGGACACCATACATGTATTTCAAACAGTTTATCACTGATGAAATTATTAAAGAAACTCCAGAACAAACAAACCTGTACAGTGTACAAAAACAGGGCAAGTCAATAAAAACAACTGCCAAAGAGATAGAGCAGGTTCTAGGGATATACATGCATATGAGGTTAGTACAGATGTCCTGTGTGAGAGCCTATAGGGAGATGGAGACAAAGCTCCCTGCAGTTTGTGATGTGATGTCTCGAAATCGCTTTCTGAAATTCAAAAGTGATTAAAAAAAAATCTCATACAAAATGATATGTAAAAAAAATTTATTTTTTTTGGATTTTGTTAAGTAAGTAAAGCCTTTATTTGTCACATATACATTACAGCACAGTGAAATTCCTTCTTCGCATATCCCAGCGTAACTGGGGTCAGAGCGCAGGGTCAGCCATGGTACAGCGCCCCTGGAGCAGTTAGGGTTAAGGGCCTTGCTCAAGGGCCCAACGATGGCAACCTGGCTGATCTGGGAATCGAACCACCAGTCTTCCGATCAGTAACTCAGTGTCTTAGCACTCTGAGCCACCACTGCCCCTAACTGTTAAAGGGGATAATAAACATCCCAGTTCCAAAAAGTAGAATTTTCTAGCTATTTTTTGATGTGTTGGGCTTTACAGGGAAAACTTTAAGAGGAAAAACAGTAAGTTTGGAGAATGTGCTGTAGCGCCTTAGGAAGAGCTTGATCCTGGTCAGGGTGGTTGAGGACCTGGAGTCTATCTCAAGAGCTCTTCATGTAAGGAACAAATGGACCTTGTACGGGTCACGCTGCTCTATCTCAGCACTGGTTCAGTCTGATTCAGTCCTTGAGATGCAGTTTGCCCTAGTAAGAAAAAAGTATGCTAAGTATATTCAATCCTAGCATGCCAAAGCAGACTTTAGTGTACTTTCTCCAGACTAATGACTAGTATACTTGGATTTTTGCTATTTTGGAACAACCAATTTTGTACTACGTGTATTTAAGTTGTAATTAAATTATACAAAAGCACAGTTTTAAGTGTATTAAGTATACTTTTGTGTGCTAAAGTGGAACAACTTCAAGTATACTTAGTACACTTAAAGTATATGGCTGTGTGTGTACTAACGTACACACCTGACAATAATTAATGAAATTTAAGTATATATTTAATGTATTATAAGTACATTACAGCAATTCTTACTGTGTTACAAACACAAGAGTAATATACTCTGAATATATATTACTGCAGCAGTAGCATGCTGTTATACTTCTGGCCAATTCCAAATACATTTTCTACACTATAACATGTTTTTGAAACACATTACATCAGTAATTATGAGGCAGATTTTATTAATGACTTAATTTGCACAAGATTACCAAAAAATAAACAGTACTATAGTTTATTTGGCAGGTTGTCTTACAAACACACAAACTAAAATCTAAACTGTTGTCTGAACAAAGACAGACGTTAGTATTAGAATATACAGGTACAGTATTAGAATAAACAGGTACGGTATTAGAATATACAGGTATAGTATTAGAATATACAGTACAGTATTACAGTATCTCGTGTTCCGGGTCTTGTCTTCTCTCTGCGCTCCCTCTACCTTCCACTCCAGCCAAGCCTGACGATCTCCCTCACATCTCCAATATTCCTGCCGAGTACCACAATCTCAAGGTGGTCTTCAACATGACTGGAGTCACGTCGCTTCCTCCTCATCGGCCTTATGATTGTCCCATTGACCTCCTTTCTGGCACCGCTCCTCCAAAGGGTCGTCTCTACTCTCTGACACACCAAGAGCAAGAAGCCATGAATGAGTACATCACAGGGGCTCTCGCTGCTGGTATCATCCGTTCCTCCTCCTCACCCGCTGGGGCGGGGTTTTTCTTTGTCTTCCAGAGCCTGATAAACGACGTACTCCGTGACTTCCTGAATCTTTACGTATTCGTCTATCTGGACGACATTTTAGATTTTTTCCCGCAACCTGGAGGAGCATCGACGTCACGTTCGCCAGGTGTTATAGAGACTTTTAGAGAACAACTTATACGTCAAGGCAGAGAAATGTGAATTTCACACAACGTCGACCACCTTTCTAGGCTTCGTCATCTCTCCCTCGCGGCTAGAGATGGAACCGGCCAAGGTTCAGGCGGTTTCCAACTGGCCAACCCCAGCCTCGTGACGAGACTTCCAATGATTTCTGGGCTTCGCCAATTTCTACTCTAGGTTCATTCGAGGGTACAGCTCCATCGCCGCTCCTCTAACATCTCTGACTTCCTCCAAGACATGCTTCCGTTGGAACAAGGATGCGGAGAGAGCCTTCTCCGACCTCAAGAGAAGGTTCAACTCAGCCCCAATATTGATCATCCCCGACCCATCCCGGCAGTTCGTGGTGGAGGTAGATGCGTCCAACTCCGGCGTTGGAGGGGTCTTGTCCCAGAAATCGCCACAGGATAACAAACTGCACCCTTGCTCATTTTTCTCCCATCGCCTGTCCCCAGCCGAAAGGAACTACGACGTGGGTGATAGGGAACTACTAGCCATCAAGTTATCGCTAGAAGAATGGAGACACTGGCTGGAAGGGACCGAGCTCCCGTTTCTAGTATGGACCGATCACAGGAACCTTGAATACTTACACATTGCCAAAAGACTTAATGCCCGACAGGCCTGCTGGTCTCTGTTCTTTTCTAGGTTCAACTTTGTCCTGTCCTACCGGCCAGGCTCCAAGAATACCAAACCTGACGCTCTCTCACGTCAGTTTATTCTTCCCCACGACTCCATGTCATGCGACACAATCCTGCCCTCTTGCTGTCTAGTAGCAGCTGTGGAATTGGAGACATTGACCCATTACCCATACCGCACAGCCCCTGGTCTCACATTTCACTGGACTTCGTAACTGGTCTACCTTCGTCAGATGGGAACACATGTATTATGACCATTGTTGACCGTTTTTCCAAGTCCGTCCACCTGGTTCCGCTTCCCAGACTCCCCTCTGCCAAGGAGCCAGCGGAACAGCTGATCCTCCATGTTTTTTGTCTTCATGGTCTTCCTACAGACATAGTCTCAGATCGAGGCCCTCAATTCACCTAACGCTCCTGGAAGGCTTTTTTTTTTCATCGGAGCCACTCCTAGCCTGTCTTCTGGCTTTCATCCCCAATCCAACGGCCTAACGGAGTGAAAGAATCAAGCAATGGAAGTCGCTCTCCGGTGCATGACCACACACGATACTACCATCTGGAGTAAGTTCCTCCCGTGGGTCGAATATGCTCACAACTCCCTGCCGTCTGCTTCCACGTACCACCATACCAAGGCGCCCAGGTACCGCGTAGGGGAGAGGGTCATGCTCGCTACTAAGGACATCCCTTTAAGAACACTCTCACGTAAACTCTCCCCTCGCTTCATCGGCCCCTTCACTATAACCAGAATAATCAACCAGTGCGCTGTCCGACTCCTACTTCCCTCTTCCATGCGACGCATTCATTCCACCTTCCACGTGTTTCAGCTTCTATGCATCGTAAAGTGTCCTCTAAGGACTAAGGCTCAACGCTCTTGCAGACGTATCTAACGGCTTCGAACTTTCACTTTCACTCGTCGAAAACGGCTGTGCTTCTCGTCTCTCCACAGCACACAGCTTCAGGTTACCCAGCCCAAGCATCTCAAAATCATCTCTGCTCCTCTGCATTTGGATCCACCTCTTCGCCCCTTCGTCGCTCATTCGTGACAGTATTAGGACATACAGGTACAGTATTAGAATATAAAGTACAGGATTAGAATATACAGTACAGTATTAAAATATACAGTACAGGATTAGGATATACAGGTTCAGTATTAGAATGTACAGGTACCACTGCATGAAAAGAGGTGTATCTGTACTGGGAAACTCCCGTATACACCACTGATTTTCGGAAGTATCTAAAAGTACCACTGACCGTATACATCAAATTCCACCAAGCTAGGATACTTCCGGATTGATACCAATTTGGATGTATCTCGCTGAGGAATCCTTCCATGGTACAGCCATTTGTTGCCATGGCAAATAATCCACTCAAGGATTTTGTCAGGAGACCTTCACACCTCAAGCCCCATTTGCATTTTACACCTTTGCACAACTCTGCTCTTCGCTATTGGTTTATTTATCTCTACTTTGATTGGTTGTTTTTAAAACACTCCCAAAACCCTGACATCTATTGGGACATTACCCAGTCACTCATTTTTATTTAGCCCAACCCAAGCCCTCATAACTTCGTGACTTGATTGGTTATTGGGCAGGTATGTAGATACACCCCCCCCCCCCCCCCCAACAGTACTATACATCCCCCACATCATTTTAAAAAATGACAATAGAATTTATTTATTAAAATCAAATCAAACACTAATAAATATACAAAGCAAAGTAAGAATAAGAGGTAAAAAACTAAATATGGAAAAAAAATGAACAAATGTGCATTTATGAAGGTGCAATTAAATTGAAAGCAATACTAAAACAAACATGCACCAGTGCTTGTTAGATGTACAAAATAAATGTCCTTATAGCTTGGTCCAGTTAGATATTACACGCTGGCGGCATAGCATCCTCCTCATCAGACATCAGCTCCAGCATTGCAGTCTGCCACAGTTCTCTCTCTGCATCTGTTTGAACGACTCTACACCTGGACTCCAGCAACTGCAAAACACACCATACGTTAACCCCTAAAAACACTCTGAGATGTACCAAACTTAATACATACAGTAGATGATGTACACTCACTCATCTTTGTCGATTTTTAGCCCTTAATGGAGTCTCTTAGCTGAGACTTTCCTGGCCGAGACAAAGAGTATTTGCAGTATCTCATAGTAAGTCCTGTAAAATGCTGGATACATTTTTTTTTTTAATCAGATAAGTGACAGAAACAATTCAAATTATTAGAGGGACAAAAATTAAGGGACATGAAAATAATTACAATAACAATTTCTGATTACCCTTTATACACTCAGGGTCTGCATCTGCAAAAGTCTTCTTTAATTCCTCCAGCAGATATGTCATCACCGCCTGATTATCAAGTGAACTTATTCTGTGTGGAAAGAGAGTCGTGTCATTAATTATGTTTAAAATGATTATGTAAAACCCCATACAAAACAGGTAAAGAAACAACATTCTTACCCAGTTTGTAGATCGTATTTATGTGGGTTGTTTTCTGAATTATGGAGGCTCCTTACAGCTTCCTGTAATGTTCAATTAAAAACGCTTTAATACATACATTTTTAAACAACATCATATAATTCTGGCGTGACAAACTGTTAAATAAACTGGACACCTACAACAATGCACGTAACAAAAAGTAGATGTGTACCTAAGCGCTTAGGCTAACTTGGCAAGGTATAAATTACTATTATATTGTCAGCTAACATAAAGTTCAACTTACCGCAATGCCCACGTTATGCGCCCTCTTAGCTCTTCTATGCACATGGCTTGACTCTTCCTGCGGTCTTCTCTCATCGAACTTGCACTCAAGTGCATAAAGACGCTGGATAGCCTCTTTGAGAAGAGCAGTGTGTGCTGCTTGCTTCTCCTTCAAACCCTCAAGCTGAAGAGACAAAGGCACACCATGGCCAATCCCCCCACCCGACTATGATAAGAAGGACAGCACCTCTTTCTGCTAGTCATTAACATACAAAAGGCCTTTACACCTCACAGCCATCACCTCTCACTGCTAGCTGTGAGGACTTCTAGAAAGTTTTACAGATTCCCGTATACATCCACATACATGAGGTATCTGGTCGTTTCACAAAATTTCCTTTTGCATTCTCCCTTTCCAAGCACTCTGCCTCAGACATCTGGCAAACTTAAAGTTTAGCAGAGATTTCCCATACCATATTTGTCCGGATACAGCTCTTTTCATGCAGTGTACAGTACTATAATATACAGGTACAGTATTAGAATATACAGGTAGAGTATTAGAATGTACAGGTGCAGTATTAGAATGTACAGATAGCATATTAGAATATACAGGTAACGTATTAAAATGTACAGGTACAATATTATAATATAACATACAGTATTATAATATACAGTACAGTATTAGAATACAGGTACAGTATTAGAATGTACAGGTACAGTATTACAATATACAGGTACAGTATTAGAATGTACAGTACAGGATTAGAATATATAGGTACAGTATTAGAATATACAGGTACAGTATTAGAATATACAGTACAGGATTAGGATATACAGTACAGTATTATAATATACAGGTACAGTATTAGAATGTACAGGTAGAGTATTTAAATGTACAGTACAGTATTAGAATGTACAGGTATAGGATTAGAATGTACAGTACAGTATTAGAATGTACAGGTAGAGTATTAGAGTATACAGGTAGAGTATTAGAACGTACAGCTACAGTATTAGAACGTACAGGTAGAATATTAGAATATACAGTACAGTATTAGAATATACAGGTACAGTATTAGAACGTACAGGTAGAGTATCAGAATATACAGTACAGTATTAGAATATACAGGTAGCGTATCAGAATATATAGGTACAGTATCGGAATATACAGGTACAGTATTAGAATATACAGGTACAGTATTAGAATATACAGGTACAGTATTAGTATATACAGTACAGTATTAGAATATACAAGTAGAGGATTAGAATATACAGGTACAGTATTAGTAGATTCAGTACAGTATTAGAATATACAGGTATAGTATTAGAATATACAGTACAATATTAGAATGTACAGGTAGAGTATTTAAATGTACAGTACAGTATTAGAATGTACAGGTATAGGATTAGAATGTACAGTACAGTATTAGAATGTACAGGTAGAGTATTAGAGTATACAGGTAGAGTATTAGAACGTACAGCTACAGTATTAGAACGTACAGGTAGAATATTAGAATATACAGTACAGTATTAGAATATACAGGTACAGTATTAGAATATACAGGTAGAGTATTAGAATGCACAGGTAGAGTATCAGAATATACACGTACAGTATCAGAATATACAGGTACAGTATTAGAATATACAGGTAGAGTATCAGAATATACAGTACAGTATTAGAATATACAGGTAGCGTATCAGAATATATAGGTACAGTATCAGAATATACAGGTACAGTATTAGAATATACAGGTACAGTATTAGTATATACAGTACAATATTAGAATATACAGGTACAGGATTAGTTTAAACTTGCTGTGTTGATTCTATCTGTTACACAGAGACTGAAAACAGGGCGGAGCTAAGGAGCATTATACCAGAAGTGAAGTACATAAGATTTAGCAATAACACATTAGACAATATATTCTATAGTTTAAACTATGTACTTAATTACAAACTACCTTAAAAAACATGGAATTTACCTTATGCCAATGAAAATAAAATAATAACGATACAAACTAAGGCACGCAATGATGCAGATTACAGCCGTGAATACAAACTAGGAGCGGATGAACTGTGGAGCCAATCAGAAAACAGACAGTCCGAATCCGTCCGCCTCCAGTTTCTGATTGGCTGGTGTTGTCCCGGTGGTGTTGTTCTACTCTCTGGTTGGCTGCAATAGTTGAAGAGTTCTAACGCTGCTGCAGGTGCAACTGTAGCTTTATGATAGTGAGCGCGCAGAAGAGAGAGAGTTCAAACACATCAATTATCTATTTAATTTAATTTTTTAATTTTTAATTTTCTAAAAAAAAAATTTTTGTGTCCATTAAATAACCAGTGCAGTTGGGACTGAGAGACAGAGAGATTCAGCGTGCAAAAATGAGTCTAAAAGTGCGCGCACATGAGAGAGTAGTGCATAAATACAAGCATAAATAATTACATATGAATAAGTACATTTAAGTTTAACTGAAAATATTCTGAGACTACCGTATATTAAAATTTGTATTCTAATGTATACTTTCTGCACATTATACAATGATTATTACGAGCATATTTAAAAAAAAATATAACAAAAATAAATTGGAAAAAAACTTAGTTTAAATAAGTGTGCTTAGGAACTTAGACCAACCTTTCACTTAAAATGTTACGGATTGACAGACTCAACAGACAATGATCCTGAGAGAACCCAAACGGGCGTTTTATTGACAGGTTGTGAGAAATGACAATCACTGCAGGAGGAAACCGGATAGTCTTAACTTTTAGTGATGATGGAGCTGGTGGAACAGTGGAGACGAACAGGTGACACATAGAACACAGAGTACACACAGACCAGGAGACGAGACGAGACGAGATAGGTACATTGCGGAGTCTGTTTTCCATTAGTGAGGTCAGACGCTGAGTGAGGGGAAGTGAGGTGTATATGAGGTGTGTGTGGTGATAATGTGACTCAGGTGCTCAGAACTCGGGTGATTGGGAACGGAAGCTGAAGCTGAGGGTGGAGCCTGGTGTTTCCGTGACATAAAGTATATTTTCCTATAATATATTTTTGGAAAGTGTATTATAATACAATTATTTTGAAGTATGTTTAAAGTTTAACTTTGTAAAAGCATGTTTTTGTTACTATATTTGCACTTGTATATTTTGTACTATTGAAGATTTCGCTATATTTGTAATACACTAAAGTGTATTTTTTTTCACTGGGGTGGTCATGACGAGGAGCATTTAATGAGGCGTAAATTCCAGGAGCAAACTAACGCAAGTGTGAATAATATTTATTAGACAAACAAACAAACAAAGCACAAACAGTGAGGCGTATAATGTGCTGGGGCTGATGGGTAATGTAGTTCTAAATGAACTAGAAGGAAATACTGTATAATGCGGACTGGACTGGGTGCATTGAGCCTGTAAATATGATTACGTTCGTCTTCTCTCTCCTCACTTCCTGCATGACACACTTAAAAATATATGTTTTAGCAGGTGAAATATTCTTGAATCTAGCCAAATCTATAATTTCCTGAATTACAATTTACAACAAAGCAAATATAAGATTTTAAAACTTATTTCTAATCAAATGTTGCCAAATTGTAAGCAAAAAATTCTTGTTCTATTGGCAGAAAATGATTCTTCTTTCAAGAACTAAATTACTAAAAATTAACAAAAATGATCTGCAGTGAAAACGTTTTGGCTACATTTTTTGGGGGGGAATTTATTTGAAGAACGTGTACATAAATGTTCGATATTTTCACTTGCTAAGATCTCGTGTTTTAGCTGTGTGGTGTTCTTCCCTCAGCACAAACTAATGTTAGAGCTTCTTATTTTTACTTCTGAGAGATTTTGTTACAATAATAAATAAATACATAAATGAAAAAACTAATTAATTATTACACCATTTAAACATCTTGAATCACTAATACATGTGTGTGTGTGTGTGTGTGTGTGTGTGTGTGTGTGTGTGTGTGTGTGTGTGTGTGTGTTTTTGCTGTGGTGTAACTCTAAGTACCCCCTGATGATTATTTTTCTCTAACATCACGTCCCAAACTGTTTTATTGCTCTACAGAACTGCACTTTCTATCCATTTACAATTACATCGGTCAGACGACTTCCTGTTGTCACTGACGTTATAGAAGCTATAAACACTCGCTCTTTCTCCAGTCTCTCTTTATTCTCTCTCTTGAGAGCTTGTCATGTCACAGATAAACTACAAAGAAGTGTAAACTCCTCTGTCCTGAAGCTGTGGGAATCCAGAATCCAGCAGCAGTGTGCTTGTGTTCAGACGTATCAGATGTACCAGACAGCTCCGAGACACGAGACAAATCTGAGACGAAATGTTTGTTCAGTTTATTCAGTCGAGATGATTGTTTACAGTCAGGCTCAGAGGAATGTTTGTCTTCTAACAGGTAAGACACAGAGAGAGAGACAGAGAGAGAGAGAGAGACAGACAGAGAGAGAGAAAGATGGATTCTGAATAAATCTGATCAGACTACTAGAGAAATCTCACATTTCACTTATAACATCTGAATCGACTCTCAGACATCACAGTGATTAAACCTTCTCCATGTGGAGGTGAACTGGACTGTCAATTACACAAACACACCATCAGAGTTACCACACCATTATACACCTGTCTGTCTGTCTGTCTGTCTGTCTGTTCCTCACTCACTGATGATCCAAAACTTATTATTTCATTGTAAAAAGATGTGGAGTGGATGAAAGGCAGGAAGAATGAAGAGGTAGAGGAAAGAAAAAAGAAAGGATGAATTAAAAAGGGAGGGAGGTACAGAAAAGCAGGAAAACAGGAAGGGTGGAAAAGAGAGAAAGAAAGAAAGAAAGAAAGAAAGAAAGAAAGAAAGATGAGAAGGATGGAGTGAATTTCCTTGCATGGCTTTTTGATTCCTCACACACTTTTACAGTAGAACATTTATTATTATTAGATTTGTGCGAGCCAATCCAATCGCATCGTAATCAAAATGCCAGCAGCACATCGATCACCACGGCAACAAATAAAACATCGCACCGGACAAAAAGCACACAACCGGGGATTGTGCTCAGGCCTCGCCGCTCCGTCCTCCAACCATGATGGAGCTAAAACTGGATTCAGGGAGACAGGAAGAGGAGACAGAGAGAGAGAGGGAGGGAGAGAGAGATGCATAAAAATAGGCAGAAAAATACAGAGAGAGAGAGAGAGAGAGAGAGAGAGAGAGACAAATACTAGATTGATTGATTGAGATAATACTTTTATTGATCCTGAAGGAAATGCAAGATATAGATGTGTGTGTGTGTGTGTGTGTGTGTGTGTGTGTGTGTGCGTGTGTGTGTGTGTGTGTGTGTGAGACAGAGAGTGAGAGAGACAGAAGGACAGAGAGGGAGACAGAGTGTTATGTTGGGTTATGAGCCGCTCCGAGCAGGAGACGTGTGTCCAGAGTGTCCAGGACGTTACGGCGCTGTTGAAATCTGTATGAGGTTTAAAATATGCTTTGGTGCTGAATTGTAGGTGAAGGTGAAATTAGTAGAACCCATAACAGAACCCATAACAGAACCCATAACTCCACAGACGGCGTGTCTCGGGTCTGACCCGAGCCTCACTCCAGGTGAGTCAGAAGCACCTCTGATCTGATATCATTATTTTGTGGAGCTGAAAATAAAGCACCCCGGACCGGGCCCTCGTTTATCAGCTGTGTGACTGGACGAGGTTTACACATATATTTCCTGCGAACGCTTATGACTGCCCTAGTGGTAGAACCATGTAACAGCAGATAATCTGACTACACAAAGCTTCTTCATCACGTGGTGTCGAGCGTATCAGCACACCTGAGGAGGTGTTTATTGACCTCAGTGCTCATGATAGATGAAGCAGAATGTGTTAAAATTCACATAAAAGGAACGATTAAAGGAGAATTAGAGTTACACCCTGTTTGATCATTTCCTTTTAGCTGATTTCTGTTCTAGAGCTTTTACCTGCAGGAACTACAAAGAGAAACTGGAGACTCATAGAAGTGTAAAAAGTGCAGCACTAACACCCTCTGTTTCACTCCAAATACACCATTTCAGTGTCTATGTAAATGAGGTACTGCTGAGCCACGTCCACCAGAGAACAGCCGAGCTGAGGAACAATCTAGTTGAGAAGCTCCTCTGTGAAGTTTTTCACATTAGGTGGAAAATCTGATTGGTTTCTTCTACTCCAGCCAATACACTCATGGAAAAGGAAGAAAAATCAGGGGATGTAGTCCTTTAGCAAGAGCTTGATCCTGGTCAGAGTGGTGGTGGACCTGGAGTATATCTCAGGAACTGTCCATCTGTGAACCTTGTACAGATCACACTGGTTTATCTCAGGGCTCAAGTTCTGGCTAAGGAGACAAACTTACTGAGATGCAGCTCGGTTAGAATGAGGGGCATTTAATGATACTCCTTGCATACAAGATGGAGAGAAGGAGAGAAGAAAAGTAAGCATCATGAGGTGTGAGCTGAAACTAAAGTTCTCCAACATTCCATCAGTTTGTTTTGGTGGTAAATGTTTTGAGTAATCCGATCTGAGAGTGAACAGAGTCAGGTTCAGCATCTGTATCAGCAATGAGGATGGAATACACTCCCCATGTAACACACACACACACACACACACACACACACACACACACACACACACACACACATCACATTTAAACACGTGAATCCACAGTGAGGAACGTTCCTCCATCACCACACCTCTCTTATTTTTTATTGTGGAGTCCTGACCTTTCGAACCTGAAGCTTATCAATAACACACCACATTTACTGTATTACTGCTGGAGATTGGAAATGCATTTCTAGTCGTGTGTGTGTGTGTGTGTGTGTGTGTGTGAGGGAGAGATATTACACACTACAAGAGGTGATATATAATGATGATATATAATGGTGTGTGTGTGTGTGTGTGTGTGTGTGTGTGTGTGTGTGTGTGTGTGTGTAAAATAGCGTTTGGCAGAAGCTGGTGGAGATGTTTATACAGAACGCTGTGTTTCAGTTTAAAAGCTCATGATCTTTCTTCGAAAAAAAACCCAAGGCTTTCCCATCACACCCAGCCTGGAGCGTCTCACTCGCTGCTCTTCATCTGCTCTAGTGTTCGGCTATGTCTCAAATCAAACCTTCTGCTACTAGATACGGGGAGAATTTCCCAGAAAGGCATTGTGAAAACTGTGTAATGTTAAAAACACTGCAGTTACAAAACACTCTGTTCAGAATGGAAGTGTGTGGCCTTTATAAAGGGCACTTGATCAACTCTCAACCCAAGGGCACAGGGGCACAAAATGCTCATTCACATCTGACAGCAAAGCATGTAGCATTTAGCAAAGGGATGATACCAACATAGTGGGAAGCTAATAAAGCCAAACCAGACCATTTTACCCAGAATTCCACCTGTGTCTCTAATACGTCTTCCCATACCACGACACAAAAGAGACAAAAAGAACTACTGTAGATCTTTACTGGAGTGAACTGTAGTGAACTAGAATACTTATAAACAATAAAATAAACCTAGGAATAGGGGAGACTGGGGGAAAACAGTGACTGGGACTAGTGCACAGTCAAATAGTGGACATGAGGAATAGGGGACAGTAGGAATAAGGGAGATTGGGAATTGAGGTCTTTGGGGGAAATGAACACTGAAATAGTGGACAACAGAAATAGGGGACACTGGATTATCGCCCTCTGGGAAAAAAGACACTGGGAACAGTGGATGCTGGGAATAAAAGACATTAAGAACTGTGGACACTGGAAACACAGTTCACTGGGATTAGTGGCCATTGGGAACATTGGTCTCTAAAAATAGTGGACCCTGGAATAGAGTACACTGGGAATAGTGGACACTGAAAAAGAGTGCACTGGGAATAGTGGACACTGAAAGAGAGTGCACTGGGAATAGTGGACACTGAAAGAGAGTGCACTGGGAATAGTGGACACTGAAAGAGAGTGCACTGGGAATAGTGGACACTGAAAGAGAGGACACTGGGAATAGTGGACACTGAAAGAGAGGACACTGGAAATAGTGGACACTGAAAAACCATCAAGCCATCCGTCTCCTCAACAAAAAGGGGCTCACGCACGCACGCACGCACGCACACACACACACACACACACACACACACACACACACACACATTATCACTCAGATTAACTCAACTACCTCAAAACAATGAGACTGAACTTACTAATCAACACAAGTGCAAACACACTGATCTGCACCACCAAACTATTGTACGCACCAACGTATTAATGCTCTTTTTGCACAATATTCATAAAATGCCAATTTGCAGAAACTATTTTTATCTTTGCTGCTACTTACTGAACGTTTCTCCTCCCACTACCTCAACTCATTACCTCACTGCTACAGAGTATTGTCATGCCATGTTGTCACTTTGTCACTTTGTCGTATTTGTTTGCACATTTGCACGTGCACTTTATGTTGTCTCTTTTTATATAAAAACGTAGAGAGTTCTCTGTTTAACTTAAAATGTCAATCTGTCCTGTTCCAGCTAGCCGGCTAAGTAGGTCCCCAAGTTAGCTAGTTAGTTTTTTTGTTAAGTTATGATGTTAATTTATATTGTCATGTCAATCTGTCTTGTCTTAGCTAGCCAGCTAATTATGCTTCTTAGTTAGCTAGTTAGTTTTGTTAATTTGGTCCTTGGTCCTGGAGGAACTGTGTTTCGTTTCTCTGTGTACTAACTGTACATGGTTGAAGTGACAATAAAAGCCTACTTGACTACTTGACTTGACTTGGGACTCTGGGAGACAAGGCCCTGAAATTACGTGATTCTTGAAACATAAATCCCAAAGAACAGTTTTCATAATAAAAATTTACTGTATAGAAAAAAATGTGTGTGTGTGTGTGTGTGTGTGTGTGTGTGTGTGTGTGCGTGGGTGTTCTCTCTTTCTTGTGCAGTCCACGTCCCCATCTGTCTTTCAATTAAACTTCAGTCCTGAGTGAGTAATGAGTGTGTGGATTTCCGGTGTGGAACTGAAGCGTACGCTGTGATAAAGCAGCGAGACGTTTAGAAACGGCGGCGGCGGTGGCGACGACTCACTCCTTATCTGCCGGCCTTCTCTCCACAAAGGGAGCCGCTATCTCTCCGCACTAATTAGGGAGCTGTTAACATGTGCACTTCTCTCTCTCTCTCACTCTATCTCTCTCTGACAGCTGCTTGGGAATTTATTTCAATTATGCCTCGTCCTCGTGTTAACTCTCTCTGAAACTCGCGCTGTGTTCCAATAACGCGCTCTAATAATGTTGTTAACGTGCCCTCCTCGATTTCCGCTCTATATCTCCCCTATGCCAAGTCCCCCTGGTCATTATAAGCGCAGATTTCTTACCATGTTTGCGTGTTACGCCTGACTCGAGTGAAGCATTATAGACTTCAGGAGATCAATTTACCCAGAATGTACAGCAATTTATTTTATTTTTTTTAAATGGTGGACATTATTTTTAGCTTGCTGCCAGGTTAGCATGCTAGTTATTCAGCCACCTTCAAAATACTCTTCAAGTATCCAAACATGTTTTTAATTCTTTTTTTATTATTATTATTTAGTGATACATAATGATTTATCAAACCAGTTAATTAGCATGTTAGTGCTTGGAAGACCAGCTAGTTACAAGGATGTTAGCTTCAGACGGTGTTTTAAAATGTTACCAGTTTGTTTTATCATGCTAGTGAGCTAGCATGTTGATAAGAATGTGTGAAGGTACTGTAACTGACACACACACACACACGGTGCCAGGTGAAGTGCCCTTGCTGAGGATGTGTGTGTGTGTGTGTGTGTGTGTGTGTTAACACTGTGAGCGAATGCCTCTTCTTTTCCTGACAGGAAGTTCACTCTGTCTTTTCCTCTCGTTGCTCATTTCTTTGCTAATGAAGTTCTATGTGCCCTGTGAGAGGAGTGTGTACTCTGCTTCTTCTTCTCCACTTAATGGGCAGTGCGTTCCCTCCATTTAGAAAACAATAAAGCCGCCGTCTTAAGCACACGCGCTCTCTAATTACCACCATATCTGACTTTATGAGGCGGGATGAGCTCGCCATTTAGTGCCAAATAAAACTCCTGAAATAGAACCATGACGGCAGATTCACAGCACACACCCAGTCGAGCTTAAAACACAATAATAACGACTTTCCTCTTTTCTCTTTTATATCGAGATGGAAGTAAACTGAACATCTGGAAGAGAAACAAGCAGAGATAAAATAATGAGTTATGTAGCAGATATGAGCAGAGGATTAGCCTCTAATGTAATTCAGGGAAATTAAATTGTCAGGATTAAATAATGATTCGATAATCTAGGGGGCGTGGCAACACAAACATCAGGTGACAGGAGATATGTAGGCGGAGCCAGGGATGCCATAAAGGGGTGGGGGAACTAAGGATAATTCCAAGAGCCTATGAGTGAAAGGGTGCCATTAGAAATGCTGTGGCAGTTGGAAAGGGTTGTCTTTGTCATATATCCTGTTTGTAAAGACCAATAATCTCTAGTACTGCACCTGGGCGGATCTTATTGCAAATTTATTTAATCAGGAGCACGATTGGAGAGCTTAGCATGATGTATTAGATATTTTGAATGGTGGCCTCGTACCTCTAGGGTCCAGGGTTAGAATCCCACTAAGCTCACCTTGTCTATTGGGTTTCTTCCAGGTTCACCAGTTTCCTCCCACAGTTAAAAGACATGCAGATTAAGCTAATTGGTATTTCCAAATTCCCCTTGTGTGTGTGTGTGTGTGTGTGTGTGTGTGTGTGTGTGTGTGTGTGTGTGTGTGTGTGTGTGTATGATGTACCATTAGCACCATGTCCAGGGTGTTCCCTGCATTGTGCCCTGATTCCCAGGCATAGACTCCAGGCCTCCGTGACTCTGTAAAGGATAAACCACTATGGAAAGCGAGAGAGAGAGAGTAAAATAATTTTCATAAAATTAGATGAGTTAATCGGGTGTTTTAAATAGCTATATGCTAATGCTATCTTTGCATTAGCATTCACTGTTAATTAGCCAGCCAAGTTTGAGAACACTGAGAATAGACCCTGGCTCTGGGAAAAGATGACTTTGGGTTAAGAAGATACTGGGAACACTGGTCTTTGCAAATAGATGTAGAAACATCAGGAAGAGCTCCAGTTCCTCTCACGTTGGACGTGCTGTATGAACTCGTTTTCCTGTAAATCAGATTCAAACTCTCAGTTTTGACACGTTTAGTTTTCACAGGTAACCACATGAACACACCTGGTCTTATTCTGTAAACACATAACTAACCCAACCAGATGAAGAACCGTGTGAAGGGTGAGTACGGATCTCAAACTACACTCAATCCAAAATATCAGTTCACTCTGATGTCCTCCACAACACACACATTTAACTCCTTTATTTACTCATAAATAAAGGTTTTTTTAGGGTTTGATCACTGTGTACGATGTTTTGATGTTTGTCCTGTCTTGAGTTGTATCAGTTAAAAGGACAAGAGGTATTGTTTCTGAAAGGTCAAATGACTTTGATAAAAACATTGAATGAGTGTCCCAAACACAACATTGCAAATACAACCTCAGAGCAAAACAACCACTATATTTGGAGCGTTTATGTTGATTAACATCCGTTTGCACAACGTCTGTGCACATCTATGGTCCCTTTAGTTTCTAACAGGGTTCAGAATTTCCTAAGGGACACAACAGCTTCCCACACACAGCGTGTGTATCTCATGTCACACATCTCTTAGTGTTGTAAAGTTTTCTCTGTTTCATTCTCTGTTTCATTTCATTTCATCTCTGTTTTCAAAAACATTACTGAGGGGTGCAGCTGCCAAATTACTCTACTGTAATATGGGGTTCATGATGGTCGTGGTTATGTTCGCTCATTTACTAGCATCAGTAGTATCATTGATCTCTAGTGGTCTGGAGGTAAACATGCAGCGTTCTCACCTCAGTGACCGGGGTTTGTGTTGTACTGGGGTCTTTTTGGTTTGGTATTAATGTTGGTTTAAGGCCGTTTTTGTAGCATTGTGTTACCAATTATATAAACATCATGTAGTCAATGTATTTCCCAAGTCATTTCATCGACTTTCAAAGACAACAGAGCACTAAAGTTGTCCCACCATCCATTATGTTTCCAAATTATGTTTTGACAACCAAAAAAAGTTCCTCCCGAGTTCTCATTAGTTTGTCTATCTAAGGCGGTCGTGTCTGTTGAGCCTTACCTCCACAAATCCTTCTCCCCATGTTCTCCAGCTTTGCCTTCTTTCTGGTTTCAGTTCCCATTGACTAAGATTTTTCACACCTCTGCCTGTTCATGTGATTTATGGTTATGGATTTCACTGTGCTGACCCGTGCTGCTGATGATTTGACCTACATGTTTGGACTGTCCTGGAAAAGATCATCACCGTGTTTGTGTAGTCCTCTTCACCTCCACGCTGCACTGTACAGGGCGGTGCTTTTCTCCTTAATAGTTCTGTGTTTAACGGAGCTACTCACTTATTTGTGTTTATTAATCACACACCACATAGTGTAAGTGTGAAGTGTGCACTAGCCTGGACTCAAACATAACGTTACATAACATACTGTTTACAAAAGTGAAGACATTTTTAGCTTACTTGATTATTCTCTTGGTTTAAAACGTTATTCAATGCAATGTAGCTGATGCAGTAATACATATAAAGGTCATATTTGTTTCTCATTTACTTGTTTGTTTAATGCCTTCCTACGAATAAAAACCACAATTGTGTTGTGAAGATGAAAAATGAAGGTGATTGGGCTCTTTCAGATTTATCACTCCCACTTATCACATCAGCAACAATATTAATATTTAGCAATAAGAATTTCAGCTTTGATTATTACTGTATCCTGACACACTGATATATCATCAAACTGCTGGTCTGCTGAACCCCAGAGACTCCTGGCTCGTTTTCTCTTATTGTTTCTCTGGAGCTCATTGTTCTCCTTAAGTGCCTTATAGAAAGAGAGCGAGAGAAAGAGAGCGAGAGAGATGATACTGTAGATACTGTACAGTGTTCATACATCCTGTTTGTCTTGGTGATGATCATGGTGGCTCAGATTGAAGAAATCGTGTATGTTGAGACACTAACATGCTGACAGTGAAATCACCCCCAGCAGATCACTGGTTTCAACCAGAAGACAATCTTCATAAGCTTATGGTCCAGACCTAACTTTATGCAGTTCCCACATTCAGTTCCCATTGTGAGTTTCGTATTAGTCTCTAAAGGTCCATCACTTGTCGACTGGCTGACTGTCATTGCTTTTGACCTTTACCTTTCATCTGCAGGTGCTCAGACCACAAGATGTCTCAGGTTACATGTCGGACCGGGTCTCTAGATGCTCACTTCCAGGTGTCTCCAGGCTCCACAGATGAGTCTCCAGATCAGGCCAGGTACACTTCACCATTTTTAGATTTCTCATGGAGATGTTGAGGAACACTCATTGTCCAAAATCTCACCTCTGTTCACCAAGCATGGTCCAGCTGAGAGCACTATGTGACACACGGCGCAGGTGGCAGGGTATACAAGCCATCACCAACTACAGGACTTCATCACCTGCCTGTGACAGTGATAGCTCCCTTCCGAATGCGCTGAACAGCTTCTATGCACGGTTCGACATACAGAACGACGTGACGGCGAGGAAGACTACCCCTCCTCCGAACGACCAGGTGCTGAGTCAACCCTCGTAAAGCTGCTGGACCAGACAACATCCCAGGCAGAGTGCTCAGAGAATGTGCAGAACAGCTGGCAGATGTTCTCACCGACATCTTCAACATCTCTCTGAGCAACGCCGTCGTTCCCACATGCTTCAAGTCTACCACCATCGTCCCCGTGCCGAAGAAGTCTTCTGTGTCCTGTCTCAATGACTACCGCCCTGTTGCACTCACACCCATCATCATGAAGTGCTTCGAGCGGCTCGTCATGAGACATATCAAGACCCTGCTGCCTCCCTCACTGGACCCCCAGCAGTTTGCGTATCGTCCAAACCGTTCGACGGACGACGCCATCTCCACCACACTCCACCTGGCACTGACACACCTGGACAAGAAGGACACTTACGTCAGAATGCTGTTCATAGATTTCAGTTCAGCATTCAATACAATCATCCCCCAACAACTGATCGGGAAGCTGAGCCTGTTGGGACTGAACACCTCGCTCTGTAACTGGATCCTGGACTTCCTGACCGAAAGACCTCAGGCAGTGCGGATCGGGAACTATACCTCCAGCACCATCACACTGAGCACTGGGGCCCCCCAGGGCTGCGTGCTCAGTCCCCTGCTGTTCACACTGCTGACTCATGATTGTGTAGCGACACACAGCTCCAATCATATCATCAAGTTTGCTGATGACACGACCGTGGTGGGTCTCATCAGTAAGAACGACGAGTCGGCGTACAGAGAGGAAGTGCAGTGGCTTACGGACTGGTGTACAGACAACAACCTGTCTCTGAACGTCGATAAGACAAAAGAGATGATTGTTGACTTCAGGAGGACATGGAGCGATCACTCTCTACTCAGCATCGACGGCTCTTCTGTGGAGATCATCAAGAGCACGAAATTCCTGGGTGTCCACCTGGAGGAGAACGTCACCTTGTCCCTCAACATCAGCTCTCTGCATAAGAAAGCCCAACAACGTCTTTTCTTCCTGAGAAGGCTGAGAAAGGCACAGCTTCCACCACCAATCCTCAC
>CM059208.1:29576404-29583904 GCA_030347435.1 Clarias fuscus | reverse complement strand
CCTGCGATGGATTGGCACCCTGTCCAGGGTGTACCCTGCCATGTGCCCTAAGTCTCCTGGGATAGGCTCCAGGCCCCCGTGACCCTGAATACAGGATTAAGCGGTATAGATGATGAGTGAGTGATGAGTGAGATTATGGGCCAAACTTCAGTGAGTGATGATGGTAGAATAATTATAAAGGTCTCGACTAAAACAACATGCATGTTGCACTCTAACTCGTTACTTTTATCAGAAAGTAACGCTGTAATGTAACAGATTACTTTTTGAAGATGGTAATTTTGTAACGTAATTACACTACTGATCCTTCACTCTGTCTCCACCGGATTACTTTCTTCCCATAGTTCATCTCTTCCCCAGGTAAGTGACAAACACACACACACACACACACACACACACAGGTTCTCCTTCCTTGGTGTACTGTTAGTAGGTTCGGATCCCTGCACACCAGAAACAGCTGCTGTTTTGGAGACGCTCTGACCCAGATGTCTAGACATCAATCTGGCTCAAGTCAGAGTCACTACGGTTCTTGCCGTACTTTGAGACTTGACTGTTATGGACGATGAGTGTATGTACTGTATATATGGGGTGTTAATTCAATGTTAGGGGTAAGTAGCGTTACTTTTTGTTCTCTTGTTCTCCTTTTAGACTTGTTTGTCTTATCTGAACAGGTCATGTGCCAGTCCCATGCGACTGACTCCAGTCTGTAGAGAGTCTGCTGTGCTCTTAAAACTTCATTAAATCCCCCAAACCCTGCTCTACCCTGATACACTGAAAGCGTTCTTGAAAAAAAGAGTTCCTCGGATCATTACTGAGCTCCAAAAATGTTTCTGAATTATGGAGAAAGTTCACAAGTTCCTGCAAAGAGCTCTGAAAAATGTTTATCTCTCTTACACACACACACACACACACACACACACACACACACACACAGTAATGGCAGTTTTACTGCCACTTTATTTCTCTCTCTCGGATCCTCCAGGGGAAAGAAACTCCATCGCTAATTACACTCGTCTACTCAAGATTAGCCAAGAACCAAATTACCCACTTACACTCTCTCCCTCTCTCATTCATTCCCTCTCACTCTCTCACTCTCTCCCTCTCTCACTTTCACTCTCTCACTCTCCCTCTCATAATTTTCCTCTCCCACATTTTTCTCTTACTTATTCCCTCTTTCCTTTATTTGTCCCTCATTTATTCCTCCTTTCCCTTTTTCCTCGATATTGCCTCTCTCTCTAACACTCTAAACACTACCTTTTAAAGACTAAACCTTAAATCATCAAAATTCATACCTGACCAAGTACTCCTTACCCCTACCCCTGTACCTACCTACCTACCTCTAACCCTTACACCCTGTGCCTTACCTCTGTCCCTACCCCCTTCCCCGTCCATAACCCCGTCCATAACGCCCGTCCATAACGCCCGTCCATAACCCCCGTCCATAACCCCCTGTCCCTTACCCCCCGTCCATAACCCCCCGTCCCTTACCCCGTTTTGGCCAGGTTACACTGTGTGTGCTGCGATGATGAAATCAGATGGTGTGTCTTTTCATTTCTTCGTTTTCTTTACAATGTTATTTTGTGTTCCTGTTGTTAAACATAATTTAAAGTCTGGTGTATAAATTTCTGCACTTTTATGTCATGTTCTTCACGAGCACTAGATGAAGGCAGCTAATTTCTCCTTAAACTCCTTTTATAGACTTTCAGAGAGATCGATAAGTGCAATCTTTCTGCATGTTCAATTAGAGCGCTGCGCAGGAATTCGTCCTGTAGCTGGGCTTTAAACCTCACGCTCTACACCAGGCAATATGAGATCGATACACTCGACACTACACACTTCTGCTTCGTAAACTTTTTATATTTCATCTCTGTTACACCACACACACACACACAAACAGTTTTTCTTTTTGTAATTTACACTTTATTCCATTACATTTAAACTTACAAAAAGAAAATTAAACAGGTTCTGTTGATTTTTTAAATATCTGTCAGATGTTACTCTGGCTTTATACTGTGTTTGATGAATTTGTACAGGGCTTTATTCATAATTAATAACATATATATCTTTCTAAAATATCTTAATATAGTAAATAAGAACCCTCCCTTAACCCTAATCCCTAAACTTTACTCTCACCCTTAACCCTAAAGTTTAACCGTATCTCTAAAACCCCTTCACCCTAACCCTGTCCTGAAAACCTACAGCTCCAGTCCTGCAGTCCTAATTAGAATTCTACACTTCAAATCAAACCCTACATTTGATCATTAGTCTTATTGATGTACATGTTTATGTTTTTATTCCCTAAAGCTTTTTTCTAGGACTCAGTATCTATTTTTACATTTTCTATTTTTCTATTTTAATTAGATATTAATTGTAACTTTATAAATTGCAAATTGTGGATTTATAGAATTGTATATTTTTGTCTCTCTCATTTATCCTAATTTTTTTTTTGGTCACAAACAGTCACACAAGATTTTCACTGTGGTATGGTCATGTATGTGACAGATAAAATTTGAATTTAAATTAACTCTAAATTTTTCACTAATCCCATTTTCATACCACTTCTCACTTTCTAAAAGTTAATTAACATAACTTTTACAGAGTGCAGGATAATTCCTGACTCACCCCGATATCTGTGTACCTATCTAGCCCTAGGTTCTAGTGTTAAACTTTAACTGATTGATTGATTGATTAATTAATTTATTAATCAATCAATCAATACTCATCCCTAACAGTTAGCATACACTTGTACCTTTCAGCTGTAACCCTAAACTCTACCCCTAACCCCTAGCGGCCTGAGTTAAGGCCCCTGTAAGCTGCTGAGGGTGTTAGAGGAGTACATGGTGTCGCTGGTGAACAGGTTTCTGCTCTAATGGATCCTCTGAAGCCACCTCTGTAATGAAGCCATTAATATTCGGTTCAATATTTATGTATTTGCTCTGGGAGTGTGTGCATCACATCTGAATGGAAACGAGCAAGTCGAGGATTCCTCTGGGACAAAAATAAATCAATTTTAGTAATGAATCGCTCAACATGCTCAGCAAACTGCCCTCAGATAATCATCTCAGGAAAAAAAGGAGAGTATCCTTTCGCTGACGAGATTAGACTTATTGAATAAAAAGGGCTCTTCAGGAGAGGGCTTCATAAATCTGCAACATTATACGGAATTAGCTGCATCAGACTTTAACCCTCGCCGCTTAGCGCACTGTCCTGCTGGAGCCGCATCTCACCGTCAAAACTTCGGTGAAACAAAATGTTTTTGTTTCCACCCTGGAGATACAGTATATATATAAATATATCTTATAATGATATATATTTTATCATTTCTTTCTGTTTGTGGTTTATAGACGAGAGCTTTGCCGGAGTTTAATCAGGAGTTCACGCGCATTCACACTTCAGTGATCAGTCACCACGTTCATATTGTATGTGATGAACAGAAAAAATCAGAAATACTTCAAAATACTATGACTAAACAGTTTGTTAGAAAAATGTACAATAATTAAAGAAAATACAGCTGCTGTCCAGCCCTAAATATATACACACCCCTATAGTCACTTTTAGTTTTGACTATACACACACACACACACACACACACACACACACACACACACACACGCACACACACACACACTGTGTGTCGAGTTCATGTGTGTAAATGACGTCTTGTGCTCCCAGAGCCGCTCTCTCATACTCTGGAGTCCTGGAATACGGCGTGTACCATCAGGGAATTAAACCCTCCATAGATGTGATGTGCTGGTGATTCAGTACATTCAGGTGGTCATGTGACTTCATGTTGTTTCCACATAACGTTGCTGAGTCTCGGCCTGAGCGACTGAAGCAACCCCAGATCATAACACTGTCTCCAGAGGCTTGTACAGTGGACACTATGCATGATGGGAGCATCGCTTCATGCGCTTCCCTTCTTCCCCTGACACGCCCATCACTCTGGAATAGACTCAGTCTAGACTCATCAGGTCACATGACCTTTATACATCACTCCAAAGTCCAGGCTTTATGATCACTAACAAACTGAAGACTAAACACACAGCTGTTTAGTCCCGATCCTGTGAGTTCTCATCATACTGTGTGTGTGTGTGTGTGTGTGTGTGTGTGTGTGTGTGTGTGTGTGTGTGTGTGTGTGTGTGTGTGTGCGCTCTAGCTTTTACTATTAAACACATCTCTGGTTTCTACTGGACATTTTGTACTATGTGACTTCAGCAGGTGTCTAAGTCTCCATTACACACACTCGGGATGTTTTTCTGACCGCTGTTGAGGCTGATGTTTAAGATTCTGCACTGTGTAAATTAGTTGTATTTATGATTTTATTTGGATTATGCACTGAATGATCTCATTGATGTGTTACTTCACATAATACAGATTTCTTCTTGTAATTGAGTGTTTGATGAAATAACACTCAAGAACATTCAAGTGAAAAACAATTAGGAATAGTTTAAGGAAATAAAAAGAAAAACACTCCTAATAGACTGGTTGCATAAGTAAACACACCCCTTAACTAATAGATTGTTAAAGTGTGTTTTGTTTGTAGTGCAGCACTCGGTGTGTTGTTGATTTTATTCACTCTTTCTTCTGAACCGGCTCCAGATCTCTCAGATAGCGAGCGGATCTCCTGTCAGCCACCATCTCTGAGTCGTTCCTCAGGTTCATCAGCAGCTTTAGACCTGGGCTCTGAGCGATCCATCCCACACCACAGATCTTCTGAAGCTGGTCCTGTGCTGAGGTGATTCTCCTGCTTTTGGCTTCATCACTTCAGATGTGTTTCAGGTTGAAACCAGATTGTTTTTCCTACTTGAACTTGTTGGTTGGTTCATCACATTAAAGACTGGAAGAGCTATGACACGAGTCACATGACATCACATGACCTTGCAGTGTTAATCACTAGCTGGGTTAATTATTGGTAATGATTATATGATTAATGAAGTATATTAATTTACAAAAATATAAAAATAGCAGAAAAGCTTCCTGTGATGTTGGAGGGTCAAAGCTGAGATGGTCTGATGGCCCCGCCCCTCGCTGCAGCAGATCCGTCTGTTATCTGCATGATTCAGGGAGAAAATGTCGAGTAAAAATCTGTCTGTCAAAATTCTTTTCTTCCTTTTCGTTTTCGTTCTTGTCCTCCACTCAGTGCCTCTCCATCCCGCACAACTGTCTCCACATTTTCCTCTCTGCTCTTTCTCATTTTTATATCTGTGTGTTTTGGGTGATCTAATAGCTTGTGAAGTGGGTGTTTTACAGCGCTCTGTGTGTGTGTGTGTGTGTGTGTGTGTGTGTGTGTGTGTGTGTGTGTGTGTGTGTGTGTGTGTGTGTGTGTGTGTGTGTGTGTGTGTGTGTTGCACTCATTTTTGTTACAATGACCAGATTTACGGTTCCTCTCAGTGCAGATGGAGCAAATCTGATGAATCACGGTCCTTGTGAAGAAAAACATCACACACACACACACACACGCACACACACACACACATGCATGCATGCACGGTCTTGAGACACACAGACACATAATACACACTCATAGTGAGAAAACTCAAGGCTAAATTCATACACACCTCTAAAACAATATGCTGAGACTCTGAGTTTTAATCTTCTTAAAGTTTCTGATTTTCATTTTAAGTCAAAATTAAGATTTTATTTGTATTATTTTTTATTTTTATTTTTTTAAGCTAATTTTATTTTAGCTTTAAATTCATAAAAACTTACTGCTACAATTTAGAGATTTTTGGTTTGTGCGATTCCATCTGTATTTATGTGAGTGTGTTAGTGAGAGTGTGTTAGTGTGTGTGTGCATTTATGCAACTGTGGTTGTGTGAGTGTGTGTGAGTCTGGTTGTGCAAATGTCTCTTTCTGTCTCTCTCTCTCTCTGCCTCTCTTTCTCTGTCTCTCTCTCTGTCTCTCTCTGTCTCTGTCTCTCTCTGTTAGAGAACACTCTACTCTGTTTGGAGCTAAACTGGATTTAATCTCTGACGTGTCACGTGATTGTCTCAGCGTCCTCAGCGTGTCCTGGTTCCTGATTGTCTCTCCACAGTGCGGTTGCGTCCCGATCACAGGCCGAGCTCTGATGCGTCTGTCTTTGCTTGTTTCGGTTAAACTGCGTTTCTAATCCTTGGCAGTTGCGTAGCAGCATTTGTTGGAAACATGCAACCGGCCAAGACAAAGCCAACTGCGCTGGTGTATCGCGCGTCCCATCTGCCGAGCGCAGACGAAGCTCCAGCGCCTTTCTGAAGGATCAGAGTGTTTAATTGCTCCTGAGGGAGCGGAGCTTCAGAGGAAGTGCAGGTTGGACTCGGAGCCTCAGGAGGGAGCAGGTGGTGAGGAGCGCGCGGGTCTCAGAGCGCCGCCGCCGCCGCCGCCACGCCTCAGCCGCTAAAGATAAACACCCAGTCAGACCAGTACGCTGCTTCCCAGTGCTCCCATACACTCCTCACACACTACTCCACCAGTTTTACACTCGCAGCAGTGACCTTCTCTAATCTCTCCTTCTTTTATCTTCCGTTCTCCAGATTCTTCTCTCCCACTGACTTCCTCTTATATTACTTTCATTTTTATCCTTTATACTTTTTTGCATTTCTTCTTTTCTGCATTTTTCCTTTATCATTTACTCAAATGCTTATGTTTTTCTTTTTTCCTTTCACCTTTAATTCTTCTGTTTTCACTTGCTCTATTTTCATTTCACTTCCTGCTTTCTTACTAATTTCTTTTTCTTATATCTCCTGTAATTTTTTTACCAGCTCCCTTACTGATTGTTTCTCCTTTAATTTCTTACCTTCCTGTTTTCTGCTCCATTTATCTTTCTTTCTCTCTTCTTTGTTTTTCCTGAATCTATGAAGATGAACAGAACGAAGTCACTACACGAGTTTCTAAACGCCAGAGTCGAGTGGCCTGAATCTGAGTCGCTTCATTTCTTTGTCTCTCGTTTTAGTTTTCAGTGTGTGTGTGCGCTTGTGTGCGTGCGTGCGTGTGTGTGTGTACTGGATTACTGATCCACTCCACTTTTATTCTAGCTCTGAGTTTGGCTCTAATTTAAGTGTCAGTTACTGAGAAACTCTTTCATTTGGAGATTTAAGAGTCCTAATTCTGCAGGGTGTGTGTGTGTGTGTGTGTGTGTGTGTGTGTGTGTGTGTGTGTGTGTGTGTGTGTGTGTGTGTGTGTGTGTGAAATCCTGGCTCTTCATTTAACATTACAGAGCTACGGGATTAAACCCTGTGACATTAAACACTCTCTCTGCGTCTCGGGCTTTAATGCCAAAGTTCAGGGGAAAAATATATGACCCTCACCATCACCACCCCCCCTAAACACACACACACACATACACACACAAAGTGTAGCTCGTGTGTGTTAATGATGAAGCCTCTGCAGTGTTTAGACTCGTCCTGTAATTAACAGCGTCTCTCTGAACGCGGCTCGTTATCTAATGAAGCGTCGTAAAGCACCATGAAGCATCGTTAGCCTCTCAGCCAGCTAGCGGCCCGCGGTAGCGCATTAGCGTGTGATGGT
>CM059208.1:29491404-29571404 GCA_030347435.1 Clarias fuscus | reverse complement strand
TGTACTCTCTGGAACCACTAGAGAGAGAGAGAGAGACCATGCGTTTGACATTTAAGCTCGTCTAAAAGGCAGAGTCTCTTCCTGACACACACTGAATTAAGGGCGCTCAGATTAAACAGCTCCTGTGTGATGAACGGAGCCGGAAGTTGCCCGGCATTCGCTCAGACGCTGATGACCTTACTATCAATCCTGCGTTTAATAGGCAGCTTGTAAAAGGGGGTCAGCATAAAGGAAATACAGTTCCTATTTCGAGTGGTGGAAATGTCACTTCCCCTCAGATCAGCTGTGTGCAGAAGGACGGAGGTTTTATTCCTGTTCTTCAGGAGCTCGAGGTCAGGAATCGGTGTGTGATGGCCGGACGAGTGAATGGGAAAAGTCAGAGACAGCCACATGTCACTTCATCAAAGTACCACGGAGAGATAAATTCACAGAGGCGGAGAGACGAGACACACACACACACACACACGGACAAATTCAGAGAGATGGACAGAACAGAGAGAGAGTAAATATAAATATTCTAAAATTGGATGAGCAGACGCTTCATCTGATGTCATTTCACACTGACTCTGATGAGTTGGCACAGATCTCTGTGTGTGTGTATGTGTGCATAAGCGTATGTGTGCGCGTGCCCAAAGGCCATCGGGGCAGGTTGCCATGGCGAGGGTGGTTGCTAAGTGAGATGGATGGGGTCTCACACACTCAAACAAAAACCCCTCGCTTACTGTCACACACATACACACACACCTCAGAACCTGTCACACACACTCCATGCTGTCATCTATCTCACAGTTAGCTAGCCTCGCACGCACACACACACACACACACACACACGCGCACACACACACACACACACACACACACACACACACACAGACTTGTGTTCCTGGTCAAAGGATTCCAAATGACTTCTTTTCTTCTCTGCTCCTCTTTTTCTTTCACATGCAAAGTGACCCTGTCACTTACACTCTGTCTGTCTGTCTGTCTCTCTATCTGTCTTCTCTTATCTGAGAGTCTCACTCTCTGTAGGTCTTTCTCTCATTCAGTTGGTTTTTCTTGGAATATAAATGACGTCAGCACTGTAAGGTTTTTGAGGGGAAGTGATGTCAGCGCTCTAAGGTGTTTCTAGCATTCAAGGTTTGTTTTAGAGACGTTTAGCAAAACATTTGTGAGGCCTGCTGACATTTTAGGGAACTAATTTAGATAAACAAAGTCTACCACTGAATTAGGGAAACGTACAACAGCAGGAACCTCACAAAACCTCAAATATCTACAAAGTCAGCAGGACATTCTGCTCCGTCAGGGAACTTAAATATCAGTGAAGTATGGTAACGGTTCAAGAAAACTGAACGCTGGTGAGTCAGGAACCTTGAATGCTAGGAAGCCTGCCAGAAAGATGAAAGAAGTCAGACAGTGGTGGCTCATTCATCTTCTATAAGACTTATCCTGTATACAGGATCACAGGAGGCCTAGATTCTATCCTACTTTGGGCACGAGGCAGGGTACACCCTGGGCAGGGTTCTAATCCATCACAAGGCCAAGAAACACACTACGGACAATTTGGGACACTAATTAGACTAATCCTCATGTCTTTCAAGACTGTGGGAGAAAACTGGAGTACCCAGAGGAAACCCACTAAGCATGGGGAGATGAATACTCTCCTGGAATAATCCCAGGATCAAGCAGACTCCAGGTTGAGGCCTGATCTTCAATTACCAGAGAGTGAAGTGCTTCACCCTAAAGTGACTACACACGTGCAAGTTAATAAAGTTGCTAGTTGGTTAGATCCTCCATCAGGGAATCCATATGGAGTAAATTTACTTTCATTGTTGAACCATGTGTCTTGATTAACCACTGATCGTCTCTTTTTAACAGGTCTGATCACCATCGTTCCACTCCAGATGACCTTTACTCGCGGATCTCTGGTACAAACACCGTAATGCTCATGTAAAGTCATCAATATAATGAGTTTTATAAAATGCACCACTACACAATAGAAAAGCATTTTTCTTTGAAATAGGAAAATATTGATGTGCAAACGTGCAGCAGAGGTGAGATTCTACTCTCCATAAATCACCTGCTCAGTGAGCCACAAAGACTTTACCATCCCACCATCATCTTCCTCTGTCAATCCACATCAGTTACTAACAACATTACACATGTGATATTTAACAAAGCTGAAGATCATCCTTATCTTTCATGTTACTTAAATTAAAGTCAGGTAAATAGATTGTGTGCTTGTCAACTTTAGGTCATGAACGATCTGTCACCGTAGTGATGGGGTCATGGTAACAGATGGTTCTGGTGCAATTTGAGTTATCGCCAAACGAGCTGTGATGTGATTGGCCAAAAGACTCCAGAGGCAGGTGAGGATGTTAATCAGCTCATTTACATACAGAATCAGCAAATAGCCAATTAGTGTGATTTGAAAACCATCAGTTTCTCTCTCTCTCTCTCTCTCTCTCTCTTTCTTTGTGGGTTGATTATAACTGAAGGACAGTGCTAATATATGTTGTATTTGCTGGAGAACAGGAGAATCTCAGGGGCTTGATGATGAACATCATTTGTCTCTAAAGTGCCTAAACACAGAAAACTCAACAACAAATTAACAAATTAAGCTGTAGTTCAGTTACCTAAAGGCTGATTCTTCATGTTCCTCAGCAACATCCTGTACCCATGGACACAGCACATCTCACACAGAATATGGACCAGAATTCACAGTGTTCAGTAATGTGTTCAGCAGCTTCTGTGAAGGTTCTATAAAGTTTCAGAGAAAGACAATGCCTGAAGTATTAGATTATATAACTCCCTAAATATTCCAAACTGTTCTGTGTGATTGTTTCCGCCCCAAGCTGCTCCAGATCTGTCTCCTGAAGCTTCTCACAACTGCAGTACAGGTCCTTAATGTTACAATGTTTTACAGTAACACAGTCACTCTCTGTACCCGCTCTCCCTCAACAAGGTCATGTCCCCTATACCCGATCTCTCTCTCTCTCAGCCAGGTCATGTCCCCTATACCCGATCTCTGTCTCTCTATCAGTGAGGTCATGTCCCCTATACCCGATCTCTGTCTCTCTCAGCCAGGTCATGTCCCCTATACCCGATCTCTGTCTCTCTCAGCCAGGTCATGTCCCCTATACCCGATCTCTGTCTCTCTCAGCCAGGTCATGTCCCCTATACCCAATCTCTGTCTCTCTCAGCCAGGTCATGTCCCCTATACTCGATCTCTGTGTCTCTCAGCCAGGTCATGTCCCCTATCCCCGATCTCTGTCTCTCTCAGCCAGGTCATGTCCCCTATACGCGATCTCTGTCTCTCTCAGCCAGGTCATGTCCCCTATACTTGATCTCTGTCTCTCTCAGCCAGGTCATGTCCCCTAAACCCAATCTCTGTCTCTCTCAGCCAGGTCATGTCCCCTATACTCGATCTCTGTCTCTCTAAGCCAGGTCATGTCTCCTATACCCGATCTCTGTCTCTCTCTCAATGAGGTCATGTCCCCTATACCCGATCTCTGTCTCTCTCAGCCAGGTCATGTCCCCTATACCCAATCTCTGTCTCTCTCAGCCAGGTCATGTCCCCTATACTCGATCTCTGTCTCTCTAAGCCAGGTCATGTCTCCTATACCCGATCTCTGTCTCTCTCTCAATGAGGTCATGTCCCCTATACCCGATCTCTGTCTCTCTCTCAGTGAGGTCATGTCCCCTATACCCGATCTCTGTCTCTCTCAGCCAGGTCATGTCCCCTATACCCAATCTCTGTCTCTCTCAGCCAGGTCATGTCCCCTATACTCGATCTCTGTCTCTCTCAGCCAGGTCATGTCCCCTATACCCAATCTCTGTCTCTCTCAGCCAGGTCATGTCCCCTATACTCGATCTCTGTCTCTCTCAGCCAGGTCATGTCCCCTATACCCGATCTCTGTCTCTCTCAGCCAGGTTATGTCCCCTATACCCAATCTCTGTCTCTCTCAGCCAGGTCATGTCCCCTATACTCGATCTCTGTCTCTCTTGGCCAAGTCATGTCCCCTATACCCAATCTCTCTCTCTCTCAGTGAGGTCATGTCCCCTATACTCGATCTCTGTCTCTCTCAGCCAGGTCATGTCCCCTATACCCGATCTCTGTCTCTCTCAGTGAGGTCATGTCCCCTACACCCCCTCTCTGTCTCTCTCAGCTAGGTCATGTCCCCTATACCCGATCTCTGTCTCTCTCAGCCAGGTCATGTCCGCTATACCCAATCTCTGTCTCTCTCAGCCAGGTCATGTCCCCTATACTCGATCTCTGTCTCTCTCAGCCAGATCATGTCCCCTACACCCCCTCTCTGTATCTCTCGGCCAGGTCATGTCCCCTATACCCGATCTCTCTCTCTCTCTCTCTCTCTCTCTCTCTCTCACTCTCTCTCTCAGCAAGGTCATGTCCCTATACCCACTCAAACTCTATCTCTCAATAGATTAAGTCCTCTATACCAGCTATCTCTTTCTCTGTAACGTCATGTTCTCCATATCCGGTCTCTCTTTGTGAGGTCATGTTCTCTAGACCCTCTTTATCTCTCAACAAGGTCATGTCCTCTATACTCTCTCTCTCTCTTGATGAGGTCGTGTCCTCTACAGCCACTCTTAAAACTCATATCATCATCTTTCTTCCTTATGTCTCATCATCTGAAACTAAATTCCTGCAAATCTCAGCTTGCTTCAAATACTTGGACATCCATTGCCCTGTCGAAATCTTATGTAGGACTCTAAGGATCACTTTACCTGAGTCTGGTTTATAACGTTGGGGGGGTCTGGTCTGACTGAGGTCACTCAGGCGCTTTTTGATTGGAGACCCACATGTTCTACCTCATCTCCAGCACGGGTACTTACAGGCCTAGTTTCAGTGCAAAACTGACAGCACACGTTATGCATCAAGTGTGCCGCGCTTATCAACATTAGTTTCTATGGCTGAGGAGGAGACAGAGAGAGAGCGAGAGTAAGAAGCGAGAGAGAGAGAGAGAGGGTAGAGAGTCTCCTTGGTGACTCATCTTGTCCATCACGTTTCATCTTGTATTAGTGAGAGACAGGTGCGGGTGGACTCTTGAGCCCACGGCAGTTCCTCGCCCAAATGTAATTTACCAAGCACTGCACTCCTGCGCTTCTCCGCTACATGAAAGCGTTTGCGAAGAGCACAAGCCGAGAACCGGAGTTAATTAACTGCCGATCTGGAACCTTTGTTAATGTTAATAGTTTTAGGAAAGCGTGTGGACGTAGCAGGTGTAATTTCACACGATTCTCACAGTGCTCACGGCGCTGCTTTGAAGATAGCACGCTTTCCTCATTCTCCAACAATACACACACACACACACACACACACACACACACACACACACACAGTTTTTGCTCTTTATAAAATACAATGATTTTCCAGTACTCTGTGTGGCCGAGCTTTCACACACTCGTCTTTAGGTCATGTTTAATCCTTTCACCTGTCACCCACATGCCTCTCTCTCTCTCTCTCTCTCTCTCTCTCTCTCTCTCTCTCTCTCTTACTTTCTTTCATCCAATTTTTTCCAGTTTGTCTTCCTCTTTTTCTTCATTTATATTTTTTCTGCCTATCTGTTTTTCCTCTCTCTCTCTCTCTCTCTCTCTCTCTCTCTCTCTCTCCATGTTCATTAGATAACACGTTTCCTCTCTATTTGTCTGTCTAACTTTTACTCTTCTTTCTTTCTCTCTTATTTTCTTTGTCATTCTTTTCTCCTGTCTCTCTCTGTTCTCATGATTTTTGTTATTTTCTCTGCCTCATGGACCCCCCTCTCCCCCCTCCAACTTCTAACAATTGTTCTTGTACTTTATGTACTTGGGATGTTATTTGTTACCGAATGGATTCCTTCTCTTAGTCATCTTCTCTATCTTTCTACATCTCTTTCTATCACTGTACCCTCCCTAACTGTCTCTCTCTCTCTCTTTCTGTATGTGAGGATCTCTCTCTCACACACACTCAGAGGGCTCAGGTGTGTTAAACTTCATTTCTGCTCTGGTTTTTTTCCGCCTGGTGAAAAAAAAAACAAGAATGAGGGATAATAGGGAGAAAAAGAGCAGGCGGGATAGACAGATTTGTTGGCAGTGAGCGAGGGATCGAGGAATGGGAGTGTTATCTTTCTTTCCTCTGTTCTCTACACAACCAGCGCTCGACTTAATTTAGACAAAAGAGGGCTGGGCTCTTATCGCCATGGAGACAGGTGCTTCTAAAGTGACAGAGTAATGGCTGACTACACAAACGTACACGCACACACAGAAGAATATGATGATGTCATCACTAACCCTGTCGCTGTGTGAGATTTATCTCGTCAGCAGTAATTAGCTGAGATACGGGCATCACGGCAGTGTGATGGGATCGTTATCACGGCTCGGCCAAAAGAGAGCGACGACTCGCACGACAAAGTACAAACCAGGACAAAATAAAAGTCTTTTGTTTGCAAAAAATCCTGGAAACCAACACACACACACACACACACACACACACACACACACACACACACACACACACACACACACACACACAGAGAGAGCAAAAAGTTAACAATGACATTTTCTGATAACACACTTACAAATGTAACTTTATAGTTTCATTAATATTTAAAATATACATTAGACATCATTATATCTACAAATGCATTTAATTACTATTCAATTAATTATTCAGATTTTATTTTTATTCATTATTTAAAAAATTAAGTCAATTTAATTAAAATATCGTAATAAAAGTTACTAAAATGCTTTTATAAATGAAGGATAATGTTATTCATATTTAATTAAAAACTTTAGTGTCTCATCTAATAAAATACATATTATTATTTTTACAGTAAATTACTGTAAACTTTAAAACTTATAAGCTTATAAAATTATTATTAAAAAGCTTATTATTTACTTACGCTTATAAAACTTGATTACACAACTAATCATTACTTCACTGGTGTCTGCCGGGTCGAGGCCATGTGGTCAGTACTCACCTGGGCCAAGTCACATGACTCACATATTCTTCCTTACTGTAGATGGGCTTTTATCACTTTCTTTCTTCTTGACTGAGGCAACTCCAGGTCTCGTCCGGATGTCCACAGTCATTGTGTGGTCAAAGCGGGTCAGGCTGAGAGTCCCACATCTCACCAATGGGGAGCCAGATGTGATTGGCCAGCTCTCTGCCCCATTGAGGACTACTGGACACATGACCATGCTGCAGACTTTCACCTTGAGGTGTTCAGGCATCTTACTGCCATATAGGACTCCTGTACCTGTTTCCAGTTGCCATACCACATTGACATTAACATTGGGGTGTTGGTGATGGTGTTGCCATGGTGACTCAAGGTCTAGACTTGGTTGTCTTGTTCAGCTTCTGGTGGTTCCAACAACTTGTGGCCTGCATGTGCTGTAATCCTTCTTGAAATTGAGACCATTTTAATTGTTCGAGGTCCTTCCATTGCTGCATTTGTTGTTGGAGAGCTGCGTATTCGAGGTGTGGCCAAGGCCCAAGGTCCATGGGCAATCACCATATTGTATTTATAGACTATAGGTTTCTAATTGACATAATAAGGAAAAAGTTTACCATCAGGTTTTTAGTGCATTGTGAGAAACAATAGGACTGTATATCTAAAGTTATATCTAAAGGCTTCTTCCAGATGTTCTCAGGCACTACACTAAACTAAACTACACTACAAACTACACTACACCACACTACCCTGAGAGGAAGTGTACAAGTGAAGTGTGAGACAGGAGAAACGACACAGCGGGTGGGTGCAAAAAGTTTTGAGCAAGCAGGTTGCTAGTGATTATGTTGAACAGTCACGCTGACACCCTGAGAAAATCGAGGCAAACCATCCTACTCCTGCTCACGCTCTCGTTTTCTCTCTCTCCGCCCGTTTCCACTTTGCCGTCTCAAATTCTCAAGTTTTCAATTTTCTCTCAGATCTCGAATGAAGAAGGAAATTTCTCTGCTTCAAAAATTCTTCCATCTAAATGTAAATGCTGAAATCATCATAATAGCATTGCAGGGACATCCTTCAGAACCTTTCCTATTCCGGCCATGTGTGTGTGTGTGTGTGTGTGTGTGTGTGTGTGTGTGTGTGTGTGTGTGTGTGTGTGTGTGTGTGTGCGTGTGTGTGTGTGTGTGTGCGCGAGTGTTTGCGGGAGAGAGAGAGAGAGAGAGATGAGGTTAGACTTTGGTTTAATGTACAGTTTATGTACATGTGTTTATGATCATGGATCATTTGTAAAAAAGTGGGCGGAGACTTCAAAAGATGGGCAGTCCTTGAATCTTTCCTAGGTGTCCGGAATAATTTGTGTTGCTTTAATGCCGTAGCCTCATCAGTACAGCTTATAATATTATAATAATAAACATAATAATAATAATATTATAACTCAGTGCTTTCTTTTTGGATTCTTTAAATACCTGCTGTAGGGTTCTGTATAAAATCTTTAAATGTTCCGCTCACACAGACTGTGTACAAACCTCGACAAACCCTCTGTGGTTTAGTGAGGAGCAGATTCAAAGCTCAGCTGTGGGAGTTCTGATCATCTCCATCTTGGCAAGAGCTGACTATGCCTAAACTCTGTTTAATCCATAAATGGTCATATGGGCTGACTACTTCAGTTACCACCACAATCTAGCTAGCTTATATTTATTTTCATTATTTTAAAATGCTAAGGTTGCTAATGTTCATTTACAAGCTAATGTTACTTTGCATCGCTCAAATCAGCTACACCCTTAATTATGTATACCTTTATGTCTTAATATAATTTTAACTGATGAGTTCCATAAATATTGACCCCCTGTACAGGTGTCAAGAACGTGAAATCTAGCTATGGAGACTAAGAGTTTGTTTGTTTTTTGTAAACATGTTTATTTCTGTCATAAAGTTGGACATTTTTACATGGGGCTCTGTGGAGACTCTTGGTGACTTTTAGTGTCAGTTCCTAGTGGTTATGGAGGTACCCACTTGGTTTGCATCAGAGAAAACAAAGAGACCCATGGTGTTTAACTACAATTCCCAAGTTTCCAATTCCAATAGTTTCTCTATTGAACTGGAACACTATGTTGTTATAAACTGGTGTTCATCTTCTGGAGGCATGGCCTGGGTCATTTCCAGACTTAAACAATGGACAATGGTGAAGAACCAGGAGATACCCAATACTTTTGGGCTATACAGCCTCCACTGTATATTAGATATCTCAGGTCAGGTCAAGTCAAGTCAGTCAAGTAGTAAAATGACTTTTATTGTCATTACAAAATATACACTTCAGTATACAGTGAAACGAAAAGGTGTTCCTCCAGGATCAAGGTGCTACATTGTAACGCTCGGCTATGTAAACAAAGCTAATTACACTACTACGGGGTCGAGAATCTAAATACCGGTGACTTTTATTTACTTCCGGTGTAATATGAACTTTGCAGACCAAGTAACGATGCGACACAACAACAAATAATAAACAAACCCAAAGTGTATTAAGTAAAAAATATAAACCACAGTGCACCGATGAAACCAATATATACAAAATATATACAAAATATACACAAAAATAAAGAAAGTGAAAAAGTGTGTGCATGTATGAAAGTCCAGCGTCCGTGTTATTGTTGTGTGGGTGAAATGGTGGCGGGGAGACATGGCTCGGCCTCACCGGTAGAAGATGGCTAATCCGGGAGCACGAGAAAACGGAATGAGAGGGGTATTGTAGTTGTCCAGAAAGATTTCATCCACTCCGGGAAAAATAATCCTAATGGCGGCAAACAAACAATCACACTCTCTCTTCTCAACTGCGCAGTAACTCCTCATCTCTTCACCCCGACATGTTAGCCGGTTCCGCTTTTATGCTGGTCTACATCCAGGTTCCCTCGTGCAGCGATCGCGCATGCTCGCGAGAGCTTAAACCCGAAACCAAAACACAGTCTGTTGGGACACTATAACCATATCGGGGTTGTTGATAAGGCCCGGTGGTTTTATATTTATTTACCCTCTACATGTGGCCTATCTCAACAACCCCATTATGTGGCTGCGCTACATAGACCACCCCCCCCCCCCCCCCCTTGAGGAGGACGACCACACTTGCGCATTACTGCTACCACACTCCAGGTTTTGTGGGTTGCCCCAAGACACAGTGTACTTATTTGGCTTATTTTCTGTCTTTTTCTGTGATCCTCTGGATGGGTTGTGAGTCATATGTTGTTTGATCTGTGGCGGATGGTTGGTCGGTAGGCCCGTCCTACAGTCTCGGTGGAGGTTTGCTGGTTGATAGTTCCAGGCCTTTCCCCCTGGTTTCCTTGGAGGCGGAGTTAAGGGCATGGCCGATCTCTGGTGACCACTGGCTCCCTTACCCCGTCTCTTGGTGCTTTGGCAGACCTCGCACGATTCTAGATACTGCCAGACGTCCCTTCGAATGGTGGGCCACCAGGCGATGTCTAGGAGGCTTAACAGGGTTTTCAGCCCCCCCCCCCCCCCCCCCCCCCCCCGGTGGCCACCCTTCGGCTTATGGTGAAAGTCTCGTAGGAACGTCTGGGTCAAAGATGGTGGGACTACCAGTTGTAATGCTAGTACTACGACGATGTAACGCCCCCTGGTGGTGTTCGAAGGTGACCCCCAGGTCTTGGGACTTGCCGGAGTTCAACACTGTGGCCAGCAGAGCTACCTGGAGACTTTCCTGCTGTGCTCGTGCTGCCTCAGACAGGTCTCTGGGTGAAGCAGCGGTCTCCTCAGAAGAACGTTGTAGAGGTTCCGTTTTCGGAGGCAGGGCGTAGTAGAGATGCGAGGGCGCAGAGTGGGGTTGTGAAGGGGAGAGCCCCGCCAGGGACGATGTAGAAGCGTGTGTAGAGGCTCCTTCTTTATCCTTCCCCCAGCTGTGTTGGAAACCCCCCTGGACCGGAACAGCTGGCACAGAAGGACAAACTTCATCAGATGTATGACTCCTTGTGTAATGCACTTTTTCCATAGCCGCAGGGATTGGAGTGCTGGGCGTTTGTAGAACAGACGAGGGTGATGATGCAGGGAAGTAGGTCTGTGACCTGTGGATGGTGGGCGCATTAGCGAGACGCAGCTTCTTCATCTGCTTCTCCCATAGACTGTCCTGCCTCAAAAAACAGTCAGTCACAGCCCTTTCCAGTTTTTGTAGGGCTTCATGGCAGGAGCGCTCCAGCTCTGATAAACTAGCGTCCACTGCCTGCCGAAAACTGGTTTCCCTGTTAATTGTGCTATTATTAGCATCTCCCAACCACTGTTCTAAGATGTCTATTTTCCCAGAAAGAGTCAATACATTTTCCTTACATTGATTAAGCTCAGTTTGGAGTGTGTGTACAATATCCATATTAAACTTATGACCAACCATATCATCCTTAGAAGGCCTATCGGATACATACAATGAACTAATCAATGAAGTTCTCTCAGCTGTAAGGTTACGGCATGTCCCAAATGCATGTACTGCAACATCTACATCATCTACCTCTGGTATGTCTCTATTCACTCTACAATCGGCCCTGCCGGCCCTACTAGCGTTAGCATTAGCCATTTTAGCGTCCACCACACCGGAAAATGCCCAAAAAAACAGATTCCCCGTACGGGCCACCAATATGTAACGTTCAGCTTTGTTGTTATACTCAGTTACAAAAAACGGGATCTTAGAATCTACTTCTGGTGTTGTGTGACTGGGCAGAACAAGATGGACGCTACTATTATTAAGGTTAAGCATAACAATATGGCCGACACAGTTGGTGCAGGTTATGTGCAGGATACTGCTGTTGAAAGTAAGCCTGGTGTGCCTCGACGTAATCCTATAGCAGAATTGACATCCCAATTAAGCTCATTATACTTAGATAACAAACAGAGTGATTGTGTTGTTAATAATGAGTCTTATATGGCTATGGTAAAATCACTGCAGACAGAGGTAACTCACTATAAAGAGGATTTATTGGCTCTTACTGAGAGAGTTAACTCGTTAGAGCTTGGTTTTAAAGAATCCTCTAGTAGTAATATTAACAGGGAAATTAGTTTTCGGCAGGCTGTGGGTGCTAGCTTAGCAGGGTTGGAGAGCTATGTCCACGAGGCCCTGGAAAAGCTGGAGAAAGCGGTCACAGAGTGTTTTCTGCGGAGAGATGCTATGTGGGAGAAGCAACAGAAGAAGCTACGTCTCACTAGCATGTCGAGTCTGCTCCGACCACAGTCCCACCACCCTGCGTCATCTCAATCTTCTGAGCTGCTTCCACCTAAGACACCACTCGAGACACCAAGGCCAAATGTACAACACCAAGCAACCCAAGTAACCTGTGATGTTCCACCTTCGATTCCAGCACACTCCTCCACCATGCTTTCCTCTAGTGATGTACCAGCTACCGCCTCCAGGGGTGCAAGACCATCCAGCCCCGTGGAGTTTCCAGTAGGGAGAGAGTCCGCAGAGTCGGCTAACCTCGGAGACGGAGAGCTGAGGGTAGACAACTGTCCCTACGTTAACCACGGAGGAGCAGGCGGCGGCAGAGGCACAGAAAACGCTGGGAAGCATCTGGATAAAAACACAGCACAAAGAGAAAAGGACTGCAAGAGGGCAAAAATTTCATGGCAGATAGGGGCGGCCCAACTCAGCCAAGAGGAGGTGAAGAAAGGAGCTCTAGAGCAACCTTCTGAACCACACATGGCTAGGCTCTCCATCGCTCAGCCTCTCTTTGCAGCTGCTAAGGTCTACTATGCGTTGTCCCCAAAGGCAAACCCTCTACAACCAATCACTGAGTTGTCTTCCGCCCTGCCCAGTGAACTGTGCGAGGTATTGCGAGCTCAGCGGGAAGACCCCCACATAGCTCTCCTAGCCACTGAGGTGGACCCCGGAAAGTCACCTGACCAGGGGATCACCTTTGAACACCACCAGGGGGCGTTATATCGGAGGGTTCCTGCAAAGAGAGGAGGAATATACCAGCTGGTGGTCCCACAGTCATTAACACAGAGGTTCCTGCAGGACTTTCATCACAAGCCAGCGGATGGCCACCGGGGAGGGCTAAAAACCCTACTCAGACTCCTAGACGTTGCCTGGTGGCCCTCCATTCGCAAGGACCTCTGGCAGTACGTCCAATCGTGTGAGGTCTGCCAGCGCATCAACAGCCGGGGTAAGGGAACCAGTGCGCACCCACATAATCGGACAGTTTATATAGCCACCAAAAAGGGGGTAAATAAAAATAAAACCGCTGGGCCTTATAAACCGACCCCGATATGGTTTATCTTGTTCCCAAAGACTGTGTTTGGTTTTGGGTTTAAGCTCTCGCTAGCATGCGCGATCGCTGCGCGAGTGAACCCGGATGTTGCGTCGCGTCATGTGACCCGGTATAAAAGCAAAACCGGCAAACATGTCCAGGAGGAGAGATGAGAATATACAGCGCTGTTTCAGGGAGCGAGAGATTGATTGCCGCAACCAGTGGATTACTTTCCCTAATTGAAGTTATCTTTACTGGACCCCATCAATACCCCTCTTTTCCATTTTCGAGTTCCCGGATTTAACATCTTATACCGGTGAGACCGAACCATCTCTCCCGCCACTCACCTACAAACACTCGCAATAACAACCCGGACTGTGGACATTGCTTTACATACATACTCTCTCTCTCTCTCACACACACACACACACACACACACACTCCATACATTTGTATATTTTGTATATTTATTTGTATATATTGTTGTTTTTTTGGTGCACCTTTTTGTTTATTATTTCACTTAATACACGTTGGGTTTATTTTTGAAGCGTTGTGTTGCGTCTTTTCTTGTTCCGCTTGGCCTACCCCATACCGGAAGTAGATTCTAAGATCCCGTTTTATGTAACTGAGTATAACAACAAAGCTGAACGTTACAACATACATGTAACATAAATTACCAGAAACTAACTACTAGGACACCTAATTTGCTGACTATCTTAGGAAAACCATATTTATACTATACATTTTTTTTTCAAGAATTCTATAAAAAGTACTATACAAACGACATTACTATGCAAAAGATAACACAAGATGTAAAGTGCACGTGCAAATGTGCAAACAGAAGCAGCAACATGACAACATGACAGAATACAATAAACTGTGATAATACAATACAATATACTGTGTAATAGTTGATCAAAAGATCCTGTTGGGCTTTCTTGTGCAAGGAGCTGGTGTTGAGGGACCAGATGAAGTTCTCCTCCAGGTGGACACCCAAGAATTTGGTGCTGTCGACAATCTCCACAAAGGAGCCGTCGACAACCACCTCTTTTTTCTTATCAACGTTCAGAGACAGTTTGTTGTCTTTACACCAGTCCGTTAGGTTCTGCAACTTCCTCTCTGTACGCTGACGAGCTTGCTGATGAGACCCACCACGGTCATGTGGTCGGCAAACTTGATGATGTGGTTGGTAGTGAGTCAGCAGTGTGAACAGCAGGGGACTGAGAACACAGCCCCGGGGGGCTCCAGTACTCAGTGCTGGAGGCACAGTTCTTGATCTGTACTGACTGAGGTCTTCCAGTCAGAAAGTCCAGGATCCAGTTACAGAGGGAGGTGTTCAGGCCCAACACGCTCATCTTCCTGATCAGGTGTTGGGGGATGATAGTATTGAATGCTGAACTGTAATCAACGTACAGCATTCGAACGTAGATGTCCTTCTTTTCTAGGTGTGTGAGGGCCAGATGGAGTGTGGTGGAGATGGCATCATCCATTGAACGGTTAGGACGATAAGCAAACTGCAGTGGGTCCAGTGAGGGGGGCAGCAGGGTCTTTGTGTCTCATGCAAGCCGCTCGAAGCACTTCATGATGATGGGTGTGAGCACAACAGGACGGTAGTCATTAAGACAGGACACAGAAGACTTCTTCGGCATGGGGACGATGGTGGTGGACTTGAAACACGTGGGAACAACGGCGCTGCTCAGAGAGATGTTGAAGATGTTGGTTAGAACATCTGCCAGCTGTTCAGCACATTACTGAGCACTCTGCCAGGGATATTGTCTGGTCCAGCTGTGGTGAGACACAGCACCTGGTCGTTGGGAGGAGGGGTGGTCTTTCTCGCCATCACGTCGTTCTGTGTGTTGAACCGAGCGTAGAAGCTGTTCAAGTCATCTGGAAGGGAGTCGTCACTTTCACAGGCAGGTGATCTCGTCCTGTATTTAGTGATGGCTTCTTTGCCCTGCCACATGCGCCGTGTGCCACTGCTGTCCCTGATGTGATTGTGGATTCTCTGTGCATGTGTTAGCTTTACCTCTCTGATGGCCAGAGACAGTTTGGCACATGTTGTTCTTAGGGCCACCTTGACCCCCACTCTGAAGGAGGAGTCTCTGGTCTTCCGAAGTCCACGCACTTCTTTAGTAATCCACGGTTTCTGGTTGGGGCGTTAGATGATGTTCTTGGAGACAGTGGATATCTAACTGATATCTAATATCTGTGTTGATTGATATCATGCATTTCTGAGCATTTACTTTCCTTGTTTTAGTTTCTCTTATGTGTTTGACCTATGCTGTTTATTTGATATATATTTAGAGATTTTTCAGAGCATGAGTTAGAACTGATACAATTTTTTAATAAAATAAATATTACAAATATTACAATAATATTGATACCCCTAAGGAATCTCTTACATAAATAACAGTTTGTTATTCTTTACATTTTTTATTTCCTCTCAGTGCCCAGTATTTTTGTTTTTTTCTGTTTTGTGTGATCACAACATTACATGTGTCAATTCACTTCATCATCATCATCCTGATATGAGTACGGGACGAATTCTTCCAGCAACACTGGTGCACATGCTTGTGTGATCTTCATATAAGGACTGTTAAGTATTGATCCTATGCAGTCATGTGTCTACCTTGCTGTGAATAGAACAACACGGTTCAGAGGTGATTTAAAATGACTTAGAAGCGATTACTAAGGAGACACTGATGTTTTAGATAAAATCTAAAAAGTGAATCTTTGACTGGTTGTGAATCCAGTATGTACCATCCCTGTGGCCATCCAGAAGTGGGAGGGACCATGGCAGGTAGACATTGTGACATCATTCTATCCACCGGATTTGTGAACATTTTGTCTCCAGTTTGATCAGGCGCAGGTTCCTTTACACTGTTCAGCTTGATCCTTCATACACAGCAATAAGACAGGAAGGGTGAAGGCTAACACGTGCATGCTCTGAGACAGGTGAAGGCAGTAGTGTGCTGCTTGTGCATAAAATGCTCAGAGGAAAGCGCTATCTGCCCTCTTCCAAATACAGGAGCTCTCAGAAGTTCACAAATAATTAGTGTCAGAGGGATTGACAGGAGATAGAGAAAGAAAAAGCTCCTCTCACATGGAGAGCATGCCCAGTATTGGATAAATATCTGTATCTCGTACGTAGCTAGTCACATGACAAAACTATGTGTATCCTCTGTGTCTCATTGTTCTACATCGCAGTGAAAGTAGCTATGTGTTTTGAAGCTTCTGTGTTTCTGTTTGCATCAGTTATGATAACATATTATTCATGACAAATGTTACAGTTGTTAATCAGGATGCTGTATGCATTAAATTGCCTTTCTTTGACCTAAAACACATGGAGCACATTGCAGTAAGTGTAAAAAATAATCTTGTATGCAAATCGTACGTCTATAGAAAAAAATGTTTTTACAGTTCATACAGCATGACTAATGAAACCACAGGAAGACAACATATTTAAGTGTCTCTTAAAAGGACTTGGCAAGTCAAATAAATCCATCGGCACTGAAGCTGAGCATACTTGACATTTACCTGGAGGTGGAAAAAAACAGTTCCAACTCCAGGTTGAAGAGCAGAACATCCTGAAACTTTAGTAGATAAAAGTTCTGACATGTCATGGTCTTCAGCTGTGGTACTCGCTCGCTCTCCTTTGCATTTGAAAAGAGTAGATTTTTAAAATGTGAATTTTATTTTATTTTTTTTAAATTGTGAAGTAAATTATTATTTCAGACAAGCCAACATGAAATAAACTCTAAACGCCTGAAGTTAGAATTTCTAATGGAACTGATTAATTTGTGCTGAAGACAAACTGCTCTGGGTGAATTTAGATGTTTTCAGAGCAGATTTGTGGTAATGTTAATTTACATAGTCCTTCTTTGAAAAAATTCTCACTGTGGAGATTTGTTTCTCTTTTTTACTTTGCATGTGGTTACAGCTGAATTATTACAGTATGGATGTGAGGTCAGTGTCTGGTGGACACGGTTCGGGGTCAGTTCAGTTGGTGTCAGACAGATTCAAAGCCTATAATAAAGTCTATATTGTGTGATGATAAACAAGCTGAGTTGGACCAATTTCAGTTTGGACATGCAGACCTGATGGACCATGGATCTTGTTGTTTCCTGCGATTTTTGCTGTAAAATTACATTTTAAGTGACAAATTATCACCATTTTTTCGCATCAGGTCACTGATCCAGGACAGAGCAAGCTAATGAACAGGCTAATGAATAGGTTTGGATGATTTGGACTCATTCGTTGATGAAAATATATATATATTGCTTCTCAGCCATCAGCTTGAGCTCCTGCCAACACCACTGAGTGGAAAGATGGAGTGAGTATTTTTTCATTCTGTCATTCTGTGGTTATAAAAATGTTAAATGGATCATTTTGATCCAAATAGAATAAAAGCAGATTAGTGGGGTGTAGAAAGAAGGATGAGGATGTTTAATTCAGCGCTCCTGCACTTAACTGCTTTCACATTCGTTTATAAATCTCTGTGTTATGACATTTTTGTATGGTATTTGTGTAATTGCTGGCTGTAACTCGTCCAATCTCAAGACATTATTGCACTGTAAACTACTAGCATTCTGAATCTCCATTTGTACTACAGTTACAGTTACAGTTCCTATGGTCCTCCTGTCTTGTATGAGGCATAATTAATATCTGTGTTGGTTGATATCATGCATTTCTGAGCATTTCGTTTCCTTGTTTTAGTTTCTCTTATGTTTTTGACGTGTGCTGTATATTTGATATATATTTAGAGACTTATGAATATTACTGTTAAATAAAATCTGTCCTGACTTTACTCATTAGTATCTTGCCTCATCAACATACATAAGGTGTTTCTCCTCATCACTGTTGATTTCAGCATCATGTGTATATCATGATAAAGCACTCGTGAACAGAGTGTACGATTACATCACAAAACACCTTTATATAAACACTGGTTAAAGTACATGGGCCAGTGTTTTTTTCCCCATAAATGTAGGGTTTATAAATTGGCGAGCCAGCCAGGAGGTGTAAAGAGAGATCCAGTCCAACTGTGCTAAAGACAGACACTAAGTGATTCTCTCTCTCTCTCACTCTCTCTCTCTCTCTCTCTTACACACATACTACCTTTATCTTTATGCTACATGCTGATATTAGGGTCTGTTTCTAAAGTATTCACAGAAGAACAGAATCCACATTACTGCATAAACAAAATGTTTTTTTATTATTATTGAAATAGCAACAAACAAACAAAAGATGATTCAGTTTATTTCACTAAGTATTTATATGTACAACTGAAGGTTGACATGTAGCACCATGTAGAGCAACAGGGAGCATGGAAATATTTTTTTAATGATTTTTATCTTCTGATAAAATACTGACTATGAGGTTAACCAAACATCCTCACTAGATGTCCTTAGACTGCAGCAGGGAGTGGCTTATGCAGTATAGGGCACAGACTAGAACACACAGTACGATTTATGAACACCACTGTTTAATCCATTGTTTATACTTTACATGTGATTTACATGTTATGTGCTTATCTTTATTCTCAGAGTGGATTAGCAGAGTGAGCTAACTGTGCAGGCTGAATGCCCTCACGATGGGAACCATCAATCTCAGCTGAAAGATGAAATTAGAATTTCTGGTAATTGGGAACTGATTGCAGTGGGAAACAAAAGAAATGCCGGACCACATGGCCAAAGGATTGACACAATGTGTTCATGAGACAAATCTACAGGGAGGTGATAGAGATCACTTACCCGCTGCCTTCATCATAGAGCCTCCTGATCAAGGCATTAGGGGCAGTGACATGAGAACATTGTACATGTTGAACATCACATTGTATCACATAAAAAATGAAGAGTCTACTCTCTCTGTCTCTCTCTCTCTCTCTCTCTCTCTCTCTCTCTGCGTCTCTCTCTCTGGCTCTGTCCCAATTCCATCCCCTCTGATTTGCACTGAGACAAAGTCACTCTGACGAATGCTGGCCTCCTTCTCCTCCTCCTCCTCATTCCTACAGCAGGAAACAGGGAGAGAGAGAGAGAGAGAGAGAGAGAGAACAAGTGTGCACCCTCCATCCCTCCTTCCTGCCAAATCTAAAATCAATAAACTCTTTCTTTGCCCTGCACGAGCTGCTGAATCCATAAAACAGCAAGTGAGTGATTCCCATATAAAGATGAAGGAGAGACAGAGAGATACAGACGCCCTTCTGGCCATCGCACTCAGCCACGTCTCATCTCCACGCCGACAAATAAATAAAAAGATAGCAAGATTTATTGAGTGAGATAGCAGCGAGGTCATGTAGCTTTGGATACACAGTTGACAACTTCAACCTACTGCTAAGTGTGTGTGTGTGTGTGTGTGTGTGTGTGTGTGTGTGTGTGTGTGTGTGTGTGTGTGTGTGTGTGTGTGTGTGTGTGTTGCCTCTGACTAACTCAACAAGGGCACATCTTAAGTGGCATAATAGCATATATAAATATGAGGAACATTCATGTCAAACTGGGACTTTTGATTGTACAGAATAACAGAACACAGTCCTAAGAGTAAAAATTCCCTTTATGTCTCTATATAATCCCCTGATACACTAATGCACTTATCCCAGTGTTTCACTAGTGCTTGGACACCATCGAGGTAGAAAGTTTTCTCCGTACACCGGAGCCGTGATCGAACTGCCTGTCTGATTCACGTGAAATGCCGTCCAAACATATGGAAATGTCTCGGAGCGAGGTTAGCACTATAAGGGAATGTGGCAATAATTCCATAACTCCCAGCCAAGTTCCTGTAATGTGCAAGTGGTGCTGGTGAATGTGTGTGTGTACAGTTCACACAGACAGACATGTCTTCTCTGCAAGTTGGTGAAAAGTTATCCATCTGTATTCAAGGATCAGGCGTTCCACTCGCTGAATGCTCACGGGTACGACTGCAGTGAGCTCCAGACTGGATCGTCATTTGCAGACATCTTTAAAACATTGTCAACATGTTTAAATGTTTTAATGCGGCTAAGACTCTCACGCCCTTAACAGTGTCTGCATTTCCCTCCCAGCCAGTTTCCTAAAAATGTCCTTATACTCTCTATATCATAAATGTTGGCTATTTGTGCTACTTAGCAAGCTACCATGCTAACTGGCTGCTGTGTATAGCTGTTTCCCAAATCACTATAACATAAATAAAAGTAATGTGAAAAGGAAATGAATCTATAGAGTGCCGTGTGTTGGACTTCTCCACATTGTGATGGATTACAGTCCGAAGCTGACTGATAAAGTTAGCAAAAAATGTTTAAAAAATTTTTAAAAATTTAATTTTATCATTTTATAATTATTTAATGCGCTCCTCTGTGACTTATGTCTGTTCTGTTCCTCTGTTCTGTAATTACTACAGTTGATATATTTTTTTTATAATTAAATTCAAAAAGTGAAAGTCATATATTCTAGATTCATTACGCACTACAAGTTAAATATTTCACGCCTTTTTTGTTATCATTTTGTTGATTGTGGCTTACAGCTCATGAGAATTACAAATCCAATATATCAAAATAATTAAACATTTTCTGGAGAGCAAAAATTATTTACAATACAGAAATTCTGAATATATTTATTTGTGCACTCAGCACAAATAAATGTGGCATGGAGGCGATCGGCCTGTGGCGCTGCTGAGGTGTTATTGAAAACCAAGTTGCAAACCAGATAGTAGTAGTTTTGGCACTGTGGCAGGTGCTAAGTCCTACTGGAACAGGAAATCAACATCTCCATGAAGCTTGTCAATAGACGGAAGCCTGAAGTGCTCTAAAACGTCCTTGTAGATGCTGCTGCTGACTTTGGACCTATTGAAACACACTGGACCAACAGCAACAGATGACATGTAAAGACCTGTTATGGTTATGATGATGATAAAATAAGTAAAAAGCCATGTTTCTGCTTCATCACAGATGGCCACACTCCTGGGGAAAAGTAAAAATTAAAGAATAGAGATGAAATTCTGAGGCTCTGAAACTTGAAGAGTTGTTTTTAGACGGAATATACATTTGAATTGTACACGAGTGACTAGCGGCAAATCTCCACTTTACCTCAAAAACGGGAAACAGCACTTCTGTCGGCCGTGTTTTTTACACTTCCATGGCAGCCTGCTCTGGTGAATGGAATTATGGGATTGCCTTCTGGGAAAAAAACTTTCTTCACTCTGTTCTTAAAGGCTGAAGCGTCGTTCAGTGTTTTGGGTGACCAAGCACAGAAAATAGAAAAAGAAAATTGCAGCACAGCAGTTACACTTACATGTGACACGTTTGACACATTCCATAGAAAACTGAGGCCAAAAGTCCTCTTCGTCACTCGCATCTATTATACACACACACACACACACACACACACTCGTCTTCGGCTCCAGTGAGCGTGCTGACAGTGTGTATAAGCGAGAATTCATTACAGCGCCTGACGGATGTAGCGTTAAAGTGTTTACAGGCGGAGTGTAACGGCAGGAAGTGACACACACGGCTCGCCAAGAATTTCTGAAATGCTAATGGAAGCCATTAGCGCTGCTAGCTCATGCTCGCTAACACCAGCGGATAAACGAATCACAGGCGCGCAACCAGACGAGAAGCACACTCAACTCGGGTGAATAACTCAGAGAGAGAAAAAAACGAACAGCCGACAAGGGCGAGAGGTTAATAACAAGTGTGCTTACAGTGACAGAGAGAGACACAGAGAGACACAGAGAGAGACAGAGAGAGAAAGTCAGAGAGACAGAGAGAGGGAGAGAGAAATAATTTTACAGAAATAAACACATTCAAGTGCACTTTAATGCACAACTTTAGAAGAACAAAAAGAAAGAAGGAAAGGCAGTGTGTGTGTGTGTGTGTGTGTGTGTGTGTGTGTGTGTGTGTGTTTATTAATGAGCTGAATAAAGAGAGAATGTCGGATTAGTGTTTGATGATTTAGAGAATATAAACAGCACAGAGTTTTGTAGGTATTGCTTCCACAGAAACAGAAATGAAAATAACACACACACACACACTTCACTGTTACCGGAGTGTCTCCGCATGTCTCCGGGGAGGACGAGGCTTTAATCGTCACTGCAGAGCCGAGTGTCTGTAGGAGGAGAAACTCAGATTTTGTTCTTGGCAGAAAAAAAACAGTGAGAACAAAAAGCCAGGATTAAAATACACTGTGAGTTTAGAGCTGAATAACTAATCACGTTTCTACAGGAACTCTTCTCACACAGTGCTCCAGATGTTCCTCTTACACCAACCATCACATACAGATGTTTCATCCCCTCATTCATCTGGGTTTAGTCCCCCCTTTGTCTCGGTTTAGCCCACTAACTTTTCTGGGTTTAGTCTCCCAACTCATCTAGGTTTAATCCCCTCGCATGTCTGGATTTAGTCTCCGCTTTCATCTGAGTTTAGTCTCCTCACTCGTCCGGGGTTTAGTCCCCTCACTCCTCCGGGTTTAGTCTGCTTGCTTGTCTGGGATTACTCCCCTTGCACGTCTGGGTTTATTCTCCTCGTTCTTCCTGGTTTAGTCCCCTTGCTCATCTGTGTTTAGTTCCGCCGTTTGTCTGAGTTTTGTCCCCTTGCTGGTCATGGTTAGTCCCCTCTCTCATATAGATTTAGTCTTCCCTTTTGTCTGGGTTTACTGTCTCCCCTTCCTCGTCTGGATTTAGACTCCTCAGTGTTTTTTTCTCATCTCATAACACAGGTTGGTGTAAAACCTGAATGTGTGTTGATATAACAGATTTGTTAAATCCTGTGTTATCTGTCACTTTTCATAAAGTCCGTCACGTCCCTGTGCAGCGGCTGTAATTCCCCACCTCTCTGTTTACTCTCTCATCAGGCCGCGTTCCACGGCAGCGTAATTGTGAGCAGTTTAAACAGTGTGTTTGTGTTTCGTCGTGTTTGCGCCTTTCCTTATTTCCCCTGCTGCCTCAGCACTTAGGCGAGAATCTGACAGAGAAAGAGCGAATTAAGAGAAACAAAGCGAGCGACCCGGCCGTCCCGAAGGGCCGCGCAGCCCCAAATTAATATGGAAAAAAAATTCAGGAGAAAAAACACACCTGTGCTTTTTGAACAAACTTCTTCTCTAGACGTGACAGGTACATAAAACCCGCTGGAGTGATCAGTGATGAAAGGAACAATCTTGACAAATAAAACTGAAGTGCAATAATAAATAAAAGAGCTAATTAATTAATAAGAGCTTTGTGTGAAATTTCTGCACGCAGCAGGCAAACTGATGTCTGATTTTCCCTCTGGGAAGCGAAAACTCGGCCTGACATTTTCATCAATATTCAACACCACATCAGTGTAAATTGCACAGAGAGAGAGAGAGAGAGAGAGAGAGAGAGAAACAACAGACAGAGTAAAAGAGAAAGAGACAGAGAGACAAAGAGAGAAAGAGTAGCACAATAACACACCTCTGAGACACGCGTGTAAATACCTGAATTTGTTTGGTGTGATGAGTCTCTCTGTCTCTCTCTCTCTCTCTCTCTCTGTCTCTCTCTCTCCGTCTCTCACTCGCTCACCTCAGGGAAACGTCGTTGGAATTGGATTTGCGAGACCTCGAGTCATGTTTTTACCTCTGGCTCTGTGTGTGTGTGTGTGTGTGTGTGTGTGTGTGTGTGTGTGTGTGTGTGTGTGTGTGTGTGTGTGTGTGTGTGTGTGTGTAAGATAAAAGGACATTGGGGGGTTTTGCTCCAGAACAGTTGAATGAAAGGAAATGAAATTGGGTCAGTGCAGGTTTATTAAACTCAGACAGACAGCTCCGTGTCACCGTCATCGTTTATCAGCGCTGTGTTTATGATCTGTAACACGCAGGAGAAATCCCTGCTGCAGGAAACACTGACACTCGGTGGGATGGGACAGAAACACTGCAGGAGCGAGAAGAGAAACAAGACGTGTCAACACTTGGATCAAAAATAAATCAATGAGAAAAAAGTCAAAATGGTCTGGAGTGGAGATGAGTGTTAGGAGATTGCTGTCCTGTCTGTACACAACTAAAACCACTGGACCGGTGTTTACACTGTAGTGCCGGATCTGCAACACATCTGTGTTGGAAATACACATCTATGTCGTATGTGTCGTATCTGTACCGTATCTGTGTCGTATCTGTGCCGTATGTGTCATATCTGTGTCGTATCTGTGCCTTATCTGTCATATCTGTGCCGTATCTGTGTCGTATCTGTGCCGTATCTGTGTCGTATGTGTCTTATCTGTGCCGTATCTGTGCCGTATGTGTCATATCTGTGCCGTATCTGTGCCGTATGTGTCATATCTGTGTCGTATCTGTGCCGTATCTGTGTCGTATGTGTCATATCTGTGCCGTATCTGTGTCGTATCTTTGCTGTATCTGTGTCGTATGTGTCATCTGTGTCGTATGTGTCCCGTATTTGTGTCATATCTGTGCCATATCTGTGCCGTATCTGTGTTGTATCTGTGCCGTATCCGTGTCATATCTGTGTCGTATCTGTGTCGCCATATTTGTGCTGTATCTGTGTCGTATCCGTGCCATATGTGTTGTATCTGTGTCGCCATATCTGTACCTAATCTGTGCCGTATCTGTGTCGTCATATCTGTGCCGTATCTGTGTCGTATCTGTGCCGGATGTGTTCCATGTCGCCCTCTGCACTAGGTGGATTTTTCATGACATCCTCATCTTTTGGTTGCAGTTACTCTCCTGTCTGACCTATTGCACCAGTGTGTGTGTGTGTGTGTATGTGTGTGTGTATTTGAATAGAATCTGCAGGCCTCACTGACCTTCTGGCTTTGTTATCATGCTGTTATCGTCCAGCTGAGTGTTTCAATTTCCAAAACATGACCTCCTCGTCCACTTCCACTCACATGTGCACTCATACATTCACACACACACACACACACACACACACTTGCATGGATCGAGTGTGCACTTACAGGACGAGGGGGCGAATGTTTATCAGAGTATCAGGGAATAAGAGCTCTCGACCTCGCAGTGAGTTTGGGGGATTTACACACTGTACACAGTCGCAGCTCTGCACCTCTCTCTGTCTCTCTCTCTCTCTCTCTCTCTCTCTGTCTCTTTCTCTCTTTGTCGCTCTCTGTCTCTCTCTAAGTTTCTCTCTCTCTCTCTGTCTCTCACTGTGTCTGTCTCTCTCTGTCTGTCTGTCTCTTTCTCTCTCTGTATGTCTCTCTCTCTGTCTCTCTATGTCTCTCACTCTCTCTCTCTGGTGCATGCTGGGAGGTGGTGTGGGAGCAGCGTGTGGAGTGTGAGAGCGGTGCGTGGAGTGTGAGAGCGACTGTTTAAACTCTTTTTTTCCTTTCTTTTGTTTCTCTTGTCTTTTGGTGGGACACATTACACTATAAGGGGGGGTTAAAAAAAAATATATATATATATATATATTAAAAAAAAAAAAAATTAACAAAAAAAGAAAAAAAAATATATACATAAACAAAAAAACCGGGAGAAATCCTATATATAAATAGTATATAGATTAATATTGAGCGAGCCCCTGTGTGTGGGGTGAGATGGCGGCGGGGCCGAGTGCCGGCGCCCAGCCGCTCTCACTCCGACACGGCGCGCGCTGTGAGGCGAGTCCCGAGGTCACGGTGGAGCAGGTCCTGGTGGCCGCGGGCGAGCGAGTGGGATTCGCTAATATAATGTCGGCGTCGCGGATGAACAAGGCCGTAGTCGTGTTTGTGAGAGAAAAACATCTCGCGGACCAACTGATAGAACACGGAGTGTCGGTAAGTGGAAGTTTCTTTCCCTTCACACCGCTGGCCTCCGCCGCGAGCGCCGTGACGATATCAAATGTACCGCCGTTCATAGCGAACGCGGATATCGAGCGCGAGCTCTCCCGCTTCGGGAAGTTAGCGAGCGGCATCAAAACGGTGCCGTTAAACTGCAGACACCCGGAGCTGAGGCACGTCATGTCGTTCAGGCGGCGCGTGCTGATGTTCCTGAAGGAACCCAGTCTAGAGATTTCCTTCAGAGTCGCGCACGAGGGGAAATCGTACATGTTGTACGCGAGCACCGGGAACATGAGGTGTTTTGAGTGTGGGGACATAGGACACAAAAGGGTGCTCTGTCCACACAGGACACAGGACAGTGCAGAGGCAGGACCGAGCGGTGTGTGTGTGCGGGAGGAGAGGGCAGCACAGTCCGGGGCTAGTGCAGGGGGCGTGGCCACTGCTCGAGCTGCTGCTGCTGCAGAGTGTGTAACTGAGAGCAGTGCTGGGGTCAGTGGTGTGGAGGAACAGACAGGGGGGGTCAGTCAGGGTGAAAATGTTTGTGTTACTGAGGGTAGCGATGGGATCAGTGGTGTGGAGGGGCAGACAGGGGGGGTCAGTCAGGGTGAACATGTGTGTGGAACTGAGAGCAGTTCTGGGATCAGTGGTGTGGAGGGGCAGACAGGGGGGGTCAGTCAGGGTGAACATGTGTGTGTAACTCAGAGCAGTTCTGGGGTCAGTGGTGAGGTGGGGCAGACAGGGGGGGTCAGTCAGACTCCAAGAGTGGAGCACAATGTAGATGAGGACGGTGTTGAGATGGAAACTCAGAGCAGTGATGTGATGGAGGGGAATGAAGGTAGAGCCGCACTGGTGGAAAGTAAGAATGTAACAACAGAGAACAATGGTGTGGAAACAGAACAAACGGGTCCAGCAGTAAGCAATACGGATAATAAACGGAAAAAAAGAAATAATAGCAATGTTTAAAAAAACGAAATAAATACAACTAAAGAAAATGAAGATAGAACTCCAGAAAAACCTGACAGTAAGAAAAACAATGAAAAAATGCTTCAAGAGAAGCACAGAAGTGCCACAGAAGAAGCTAGCATGGACGGTGAACCTGATTTGGAACTAACAGACATAGACATGGACGATGAGGATGATGAAGATAATGAGTCTGGAGAAGAAAAGGCAGAGAACAATGCTACTGCAAAGAAGAGAAAGAAGAACAGCATAACCACTGAAATGTACACACTAGAAGAAATCAATAACTTTCTTGATACAACATATCGAGACTCTATAGAAGTATCTGACTACTTCTCAGATACAGACAAATTTCTGGTCTCGATAGAAAAAGTACAAAAAACTACCACTCTAACACAACTAAGCAAAAAAAAGAGGTTCCGCCTGGCGAAAATGGCAACAAAGTTACGAAAAGAGAAAAAAGAAAGACTCTTAGAAAAAAACTCAAAAAATGAATAAGTCACATCACATGGGTGTTTTCTCTCTGTTTACAGCTGTCTTAACATGCTTTTCCTTCCTTTTACCTCTCTTTTACATGGATAGGCTAAGAGTAGGTACTTTAAACATTAATGGGGGCAGGGATAGAAAAAGACAGGCCGTAGTTATACAATTAATTAAACAGAAAAATATAGATGTTGCCTTCTTACAAGAAACACATAGTGATAAAGAAAACATTATAGAATGGGGGATGAGGTGGGAAGACCAGCTCTACTTTAGTCACGGGACAAACTTCAGTGCCGGGGTAGCAATATTAATTTCAAAAAGATTAAAAGCAAATGTTATTAAAAGTATGGAGGTAGAGCAGGGCCGTGTTCTGCTGGTACAAGCTGAAATAAAAGGAAAATCTTTTTTATGTATTAATGTTTATGCCCCAAATAAAAGAAGTGAGAGAATGAAAACATTTGATAAAATAAGAGACGTAATTACACAACATGGTAGTAACCACATTGTAGTCATCGGTGGAGACTGGAACTGCACCTTAGACTTCACAGCAGATAGAAACACAGTAGAACCACACCTTCAATCTTCTGAGGTTCTAAACAATATAATTAAAACATGCGGACTCATAGATCCCTGGAGAGAAAAGAACCAGGGAATAAAACAATACACATGGATAAAAACAACTGACACAAGAATAAGTGCTGCGAGACTGGATAGATTCTATATCACAAAACCAGACAGAAACAAAATCTTGAAGAGTTCCATTCACCCCAGTGGGTTTTCGGATCATCACATGGTCACAATAGATTTTATATTGTCTGACAAAACAAATCCTAGATTCTACTGGCGTTTTAACCAAAAACTGCTACAAGATCAACATTTCTGTTTTAAATTCTTAATCTTTTGGGAAGAATGGAGAAGAAGGAAAGGGGACTTTACATCCTTAGGCACATGGTGGGAGGTGGGGAAAGCACAAATCAAAATATTCTGTCAACAATATACAGCACACACAAATTCAATAAAAACAGGTGTAGTTGAAGAACTAGAGAGGGAGATAATAAACCTAGAAAATGAACTATTTGCTAAAAATGAAAGGGAAAAAAGGAATTCCTTAGGAACAAAAAAGAAGGCACTAAGCTCTTATTTACACGAGCAGGCCAAAGGAGCCCTTATAAGATCTCAAATCGCCAACATCAAAGACATCGATGCACCAACCACCTACTTCTTCAACCTGGAAAGGAAAACAAGACGACAAAACCAAATGCTGTACTTAAAACGTTCTGATGGCAGCACAACCACATCTCATGAAGAAATGAGAGCAATTGCAGTGGACTTTTACAAAGATCTATACCGCGAGGAGGCTACTGATCCGCAGTGCAGAGAGGAAATAACAAAGGAACTACCAAAGCTAACAGAGGAGCAAAAGGAAACCTTAGACACGGACATTGAACTCCAAGAACTAACCACTGCAGTACAGCAGCTATCCACCGGACGAGCACCAGGCATTGATGGACTCCCAGCTGAATTTTATAAACAGTTCTGGGAAATATTGGGAACAGATTTACACGAGGTTTTCAACTGGTCTTTCAACAATGGAAAGCTACCTATAAGCTGCACACGGGCGATATGATGGAGCTATGTGAAATGAATTCTTTTGACTTGGGTTTTTTATCTTTAGATCAAGAAAAAGCGTTCGATAGAGTGGACCACACTTACCTGTTTAATACATTAAATGCATTTGGGATGGGAACAAGGTTCATTGCATGGATCAAGCTTTTATACACAGATGCTTGCATCATGTTAAAAGTTGGAGGAGGACTTAGTTGTCCTTTTAAAATACAACGAGGGATCAGACAAGGGTGCCCACTGTCAGGGCAACTATACAGCTTGGCGATTGAACCGTTTTTATACCAACTAAGAAAACACATGAATGGGTTATCAGAATATGGCATACCAAACAAAGTAGTGGCGTCGGCTTATGCAGATGATATACTGGTTTTTATCACCAAACAAGAGGACATTCATGTCCTTTCCAATAGCTTAAAAATGTACCAGGCTGCATCTTCTGCACGTGTTAACTGGGGCAAGTGTGAAAGTTTTATTGCAGGTCAGTGGCAAGGAAAACAAGTTCCCAAACTTCCGGAAAACATGCAGTGGGGAAGAACAGGTATTAAATACCTGGGAATCTATTTAGGGGATGAAAACTACTTGCAGAAAAAATGGGAGGGCTTGGTGGAGAAGGTAAGTGCAAAGTTGTCAAAATGGACCTGGGTCCTGCCCCAGCTGTCCTACAGGGGGAGAGTACTGGTCGCCAACAATTTGGTTGCCTCGATGCTGTGGCATAAGTTCACAGCCCTTGAACCACCAGAAACAACAGTCAGAGAGATTCAGAGAAGGATAGTGGACTTCTTCTGGAACGGGCAGCACTGGACACGGGCACCAGTCCTCTACCTGCCGATACAGGAGGGAGGCCAAGGCCTAATTGACCTACCAAGCCGGATAAAAACTTTCCGTCTTCAGACTGCACAAAGGCTACTTTACGAAAATGAGACAACATGGACTCACACAGCATGTCTTCTACTTCACAAAGTCGAGGATTTAAAATACGACAGACATTTGTTCATAATGGACTTAAACGAGGTCAATACATCCAAAACAACAAAGTTTTATCGGACAGTTTTAAAGGCGTGGTCTTCACTCCTGAGAATCAGCAGAACGGGGGACCAGCCATGCCTCTGTGTAAACCAAGAGCCCCTTTTTAGCAACCCACTGATTCCAACCAAAACCTTGACATCAAGGAACCTAAGACAACAGTTTCAAAAAGCTGGAATTACGAAGCTTGGGGACTTAAGGACTGGTAAAACTTGGAAAACTACAACTACGCTTGTGGAGGAGACAAAAATCCAGTCCCATCGAATGCTGCAGGGAATATTGAGAGAGGTGATTCTAGCGCTGCCTCCGGAGTTTAAGGAGGCATTAGAACGGGACTCTGGAGGGGACTGGCAACCTTTCCCCCCTCTCTCCATCCGTGCAGCAGCAGAGCAACCAGAAGCTGACGGAGGAATACTATCCTTCAGGACACCTCAATTGATGGACTTTGAAAACGCCACCAAGAGTGCCCTGTACACAGTCAGTGTGAAGGTGTCCCATCAGAACTCTCTGGCCGGGGTGAAGGAGTCGAGGTGGTCGGATTTGCTGGCACAGGGCTCTTCCCCACGAGGTAGCTGGAGGTCCCTGTACAAACCCCCTGTAGAGAAGCGCACAGCTGATCTGCAGTGGAGAATCGTGCACGGGGCCGTGGCCACAAACAGACACATAGCACATATCGACTCCACCGTAGCCACAACATGTCCCTTCTGTGGGAGAGAGGAAACCTTAGACCACCTCTTCTTAAGATGTGAGAGGCTTAGGTCAATGTTTAACACCTTGAAAGAATGGACAGCAAGGTTTGATCAAACCTTAACAGAAAAATTATACATTTTTGGCCCAAAATACTCGGCTGCAAACAAGGAAAAGATTTGCATAACCAATTTTTTAATTGGCAAAGCAAAACTTGCCACGTGGCTTACAAGAAAAAACAAAATAAAAAACGATGGCACTTTGAACCCAGAGCTCATGCTTAAAACTCTCATAAAAACCAGACTGAAAATTGAATTTGCATACGCAACAATGATAAATAAGCTGCAGGACTTCCACAAAGTTTGGGGACAGGGGGAAATTTTATGCAGTGTCGAAAATGATTTGCTAATTTTAACCTTTTAATATAGATACATGTACAGTATATAGAATTGTTTATATTATTTATCTATTAACTAACTCTTATATTATGGATGGTGTTATGTTGTATAATGAATTTATGTACCTCATTCTACTATCGGCCTACATATACTTGTTATTAGTGCTTCCCATTTGACTATGATAAAATCAAACCAAAATAGATTTTATTTTGTGATTACATACTTATTGACGTTTTTGTACATTATATCCTTCCTTTAAAAAAAAAAAAAAAAAAAAAATGTGAAAATGAAAAATTGGTTTCTAAAAATCAATCGTTTATTATTATGTGTATATTTTTTATTTTTATTTATTAATTCCTATTTTATTTATTAACTCCTTTGTGTAAAATAAGATAGACATGCCATGAATGTTTTCAAAATTAAAGACACCTAAAAGTCAAAGTCTCTCTGTCTCTCTCTATGTCTCTGTCTCTCTCTGTCTGTCTCTCTGTCTGTCTGTCTGTCTCTCTGTCTCTCTCTTTGTCTCTCTCTCTCTCTCTCTCTCTCTCTCTCTCTCTCTCTCTCTCTCTGTCTGTCTCTCGCTCTCTCTGTCTCCCTGTCTCTCTCTATGTCTCTGTCTCTCTCTGTGTGTGTGTCTCTCTCTCTCTTTCTCTCTCTCTCTCTCTTTCTGTCTCTCTCTCCCTGTCTCTCTCTCTGTCTGTCTCTCTCACTCTCTTTGAGAATAACGATTATCTCAACATCTCTGACCTTCCTTTAATCTCGCTACTGATTGACGCTAATTAGCAAGCTAAATAACTATGCCATGCTAGCTGGCATGCTAACAGATGGAGCAAATGAAAACCTGTCACCTGGGCTTTTAAACTTTTTGGAACAGTTTACAAGAAGGCCTGCCACATGCACCAGAGGTGCATTCTGGGAAGGTTGTTGTATTGATTTATTTAAAGTCCTCATTTTATGCTAATAAATCTTAGCATAATGATCTGCACCGTGGCAAGCTAAAGAAGGTTTGAGGATTTGTAACTTGGGAATGCTAACTAGATGCTCCGTTAAGTAGATAATGTAAAGCTGTAAAGCTCTGTATGAAATGTCGGATTGATGACGAGCTCGCTAAGTCACCAGGAGACTGACTAGCAGTGTTGAAGCTTTGTTAGCAACATGTGAAAAATATTAAATGAAAAGGAGGAGTCACAGGAGCAGAACGCTCCTAAAGGAGATGAGCATGTGTGAGAGCGTGGACTGATACCAGGCCTGAAGGGACAAACAGGAAGAGACGAGACATTATTCACAAATCAAACACTGATCACTGCATGGTCATCTTATTTCATCAGTATCACACTCATGGTCACACTCACTGTTGTACTGGATATCACTAGGGCTGTGATGTGGTCGTAAGCATGAGGGCGCGGCTCAGTATATCACAGCTGTACAGCTGTGTTCCCCCAGCCCCGCCCCCCAGACAAAAACCTCTGATTGACTGAAGGTGCACAGCCAGTAACCCAGTGTGAGGGTCTATCCCTTGAACTTAAGCACTATTGGAAGTGGCTCTGAATAAGAGAGTCTGCCAAATGTAAATGTGCTGATATTCTTTGAATGTGATATTGCTTATATTGCTTATATTGCTTATAGTGCTTAGACAGGGTTAAGGACCTTGGTGGTGCTGGGTCTCGAACCTCGACCTTGCGGTCAGTAACTCAGTAGCTCTGCCCACACATATTTTTCCTCGCCTGGTGAAACTAACTGTCTAAACACTATACAGATGAAATAGAATAAAAGTGTTTGTGTGTGTTTGTTTGTTTGTGTATGTGTGTTTATTTGTGTGTGTGTGTGTTTATTTGTGTGTGTGTGTGTGTGTGTGTGTGTGTGTGTGTGTGTGTGTGTGTGTGTGTGTGTGTAATTGAGCAGTGAGTAATAAAGCAATATGTCCATCATCACAGTCTATTAGTGTACAGAGGAATTCACTGTTTATCTACACCTCAGTATTAAACACACACACACATACACACATTATGAAGATGAGATTTGTAAAATGTGAAGTATTATTTCCGACATGATTAATAAGCTCTTACTCTCTCAGCAAATCCTGAGAATCACATTCACTGTTACACAGCACTCACACTGGAGACTCCTTACACTGATGTCACACACACATCTACAGTACTTACAACTTACTGTAATAAAACTTTCCCACATCAACCAGTCACGTGTCCTAACTGGTTTATTCTCAGTGTTACTGGGAGTGGGGCGCTCACCTTACACACCCATGTGACTGGGCTGTTACTATAGAAACGCTAACGAGACTCAGACATGTCTGTGTATGCTGTACGTGTGTGTGTGTGTGTGTGTGTGGGAGAGAGAGAAAAAAATAGAGATCTAACAGTTCTCTCCATCAAAGGGAGCTTTTGATTAAAGTTGCTTTACTCACAAAATGACACATTGTCACCACACACACACACACACACACGCACACAGACACACAGAAGCATGGATACACAGAAGGAAAACATTTCAAATCAAGTCTTTAATATAAACGAGCTGTGCTAATGAAAGCGACAGCCTTATAAAGAACACGTAAATTAATAAAATTAATATAAAGTATATGCAAATTAATATACATAAAGTTTATAGTAACTGATAAAATTATAAATAGAATGAAACATTTAAAATTATTTTAATCCCCAATAAATAATCAGTGCAGTGTTTAAATGAGTTTAAATCAAACCTGGGTGTATTTCTCTCCTCACTGTGGTTTTAAAACAATGTGAAAACTATGGAGTTATAGTTTATACCAGACTCTGTGAATATGCATGAAGATTCATCAATAACTGCCATATGCAAATCAGGGAACGTCCTTGTGCCGCGCTATTGGCCGGGTATTACAAGCTGAATCTAAATTTGCTAGTCAGTTAGCTAACTGCGATTAGTGGGATTTTAGTCTTGCTTTACATCCTCATTTATTTAAACCTGTCGGGAAATAACATTACTTTACCATGACGACCGATTCCCGTCCCATATGTGGCACAGCACCACATCAGCCCCAGTCACTCACCAGTCACAGCGTTCCTCTGAAACTCCACAGCATGGTGTGTTCCTGCACAGGGGCCCAACACCAGCATTCATATAACCCGGGTCTGTAAGGAACATCGTTACAGCTAGTTCTGGTTTTGTTTCTGGTGTTATCTGTAATATCTGGTGCAGATCTGGCCCGGGTCAGAGTTCATTCATTCTGCATTCATTATTTACAAAAGCATTTAAAGTACAAACTGCTGAATGATGATGATGTTATCGACTGATGAGGTGAGTGCAGGACAATTCACCTTCACACCTTCTACTTTATATGCACATGGTCAGCTTTGGATTTAGTGCGGTATTGAGGAACAAGCTGCTGGAAATCTACATCACTTCACACACTGTCTGAGGGGGAGATACATTCTGTCTGATGGGGCAGATATGGTCTGTCTGAGGAGCTGAGGGGCAGATATGGTTTGTTAGAGGGGCCAATACGCTTTGTCTGATGACCGCATCTGGTCTATCAGAGGGGCAGATGCGGTCTATCGGAGTGGCAGATGCCGTCTGTCTGATGGGGCAGATACGGTCTGTCTGATGCGCAGATACGGTTTGTTGGAGGGGCAGACGCGCTCTGTCTGATTGGGCAGATACAGGCTCTCTGGTGGGGCAGATGTGGTCTGTCTGATGGGGCTGATATGGTCTGTCAGAGGGGCCAATACGGTCTGTCTGAAGGGCAGATGCGGTCTGTCGGAGGGGCAGATGTGGTCTGTCGGAGGGGCAGATGCGGTCTGTCTGATGGGCAGATGCAGTCTGTCTGATGGGGCAGATGCGGTCTTTCTGATGGGGCAGATGCGGTCTGTGTGATTGGGCAGATTTGGTCTGTGTGATGGGGCAGATACGGCCTGTCTGATGGGGCAGATACGGTCTGTCTGATGGGGCAGATATGGTTTGTCTGATGGGCCAGATGTGGTCTGTCAGAGGGGCAGATGCGGTCTGTCTGATGGGGCAGATGCGGTCTGTGTGATGGGGCAGATGCGGTCTGTGTGATGGGGCAGATTTGGTCTGTGTGATGGGGCAGATGCGGCCTGTGTGATGGGGCAGATACGGCCTGTCTGATGGGGCAGATACGGTCTGTCTGAGCGGGCAGATGCCGTCTGTCGGAGGGGCAGATACGGTCCGTCTGATGGGGCAGATGCAGTCCATCTGATTGGGCAAATATGGTCTGTCGGAGGGGCAGATTAGTGTATCAGATTTAATTCATTTCAGTTTTATTTGTATAGCGTTTTTAATAACTGTCTTGTTACAAAGCAACTTTACACAATCAAAAGAATGATGTAAGTTTGTATGAAATGTAAATGTGTTTGAATCAAAAATGGCCTGATGAACGAGTCGAGGGCAACAGTTGCAAGGAAAAACTCCCTGAGGTGGCAATAGGAAGAAACCTTGAGAGGAACCGGACTCAACAAGGAACCCATCCTCATCTGGGTGAAACAGAAAGCAGGAATTTATCTGCATTCATACTGTGTGTTGGGTGGCAGGCAGTTCAGTATAACAGTTGATGTTAACTGATATGGAGTCCAGTTAGTTATTGGAGGCTCAGGTAAACTTGTAGGAAATTCCAGGCCTGAATTATCAAGCGACTGCAGCCAAGTCAAGTCCTGAGAGAAACTGCTGTCAACATCAGCCAAGGCTAGAACCATCTTCATGGTAGAGTGAACCCATCCCCAGACACCAGACGCATCCCAAAGAGACACACGGGGCATCCATGTGACGAGATCTCCAACCAGAAGCGGGGCACCAGGATGAGTCAGAGAGGTACAGAGGGCAGAGGGGGTCTGGATCAGCGCCAGCTCAGGAGAGACATATGTAGCTCGACAGGGAGAGGGAAAGAGAGAGAGGGGGAAAGAGAACAGGAGAGGGGAGAGCAGAAGAGGAGAGATAACGGTTAGGTCTAATGTATAAGGTGAATGTATATTTAGTGTAGAGTGCAAGCAGGGACTCCGGCAGGACTAACTATGACAACAGAACTAAAAGGGAGAGCCAGAAGCTTCTGGTTGGAGATCTTGTTACATGGATGCCCCATGTATCTCTTTGGGATGCGTCTGATGTCTAGGGATGATTTCACTCTACTATGAAGACTGTCCTGGCCTAAACTGATGTTGACAGCTGTTTCTCTTTGGACTTGGCTGCAGTCGCTTGATAGTTCAGGACTGGAATTTCCTACAGGTCTACCTGAGCCTCCAATAACCAACTGAACTCTATTCAATTAATCAATTAACATCTGTTAACAACTGTTATACAGGGTGGGCCATTTACATGGATACACCTTAATAAAATGGGAATGGTTGGTGATATTAACGTCCTGTTTGTGGCACATTAGTATATGTGAGGGGGCAAACTTTTCAAGATGGGTGGTGACCATGGTGGCCATTTGGAAGTCGGCCATCTTGGATCCAACTTTTGTTTTTTCTTCCGACCACAGTGCTTCAGACCGTGTTTTTGCTTACTGTTTTTCCGATGACTATTCATAAAATTATAATGTGTATGACCTTCTGCTAAGTTTCCAACTATGTTTTTGTGTATGCCCTTCTTTGGTTCTGGTTGCCTGATTGTAAATACAATTTGTATATATTTGTACGTAGTTTTGTAATTGGCTTAGTAGGGAGTTGACGCCATCTTGTTTACACCCTGTTTTCTCTTGGTTTGTGGTTAGCAAGGGAAGAATTTTGTATTTCTTATTCTTTAGTTTTGGTGCAGGTTAGTTGTTTCACTTTGGTACTTGGTGGTAGAGGGCATTTTGTTTATTGTTTTGGCCTTGTCGGCTTCTGAAGCTCATAGCCACCTTTTGGGGATTTGCTTATTCACCTTTTTGTAAATAAACCCTAAGCAAACGCACTTTTGGTCTCACCCCCTTTTTTTCTTTTCTTTTTCATTCCTGTTACGGCCCGACCTAGACTGGGGCGTAACAGAATAGAAGGAAACACAGACATGAGGGAGAATGGAGATGTAAAGCAACCAATCACTTCACCGTTAACAAACCTGAGTGATCAATGAGAGTGGGGAAGACAGCATCTAAACATACCAGTTCACCAGAATACTCTACGTCCATGAGTCCCCCAGATCTGCTCCTTTACCTAAGGCTAATCTATTTACAAAAATGCTGCGCTAAATAAATAGGTTTTTAGCCTATTTAGACTGTGTCTGAGTCCCGAACATTAATAGGAAGACTATTCCATAACTTTGGGGCTTTGTAAGAAAAAGCTCTGCCCCTGCTGTAGTTTTAATAATACGTGGTACTGACAAGCAGCCTGCATCCTTTGATCGAACACTGAGATGTTTAAATACAAGCAGACTGGATTACTGTGATCGTGAGTTAAAGCTTTATTTAACAAAATTATTAACAACCGACAGAATTCCCCCTAATGTGACCTCACAGAAGGAGAAGAGCCCATCCCCCAGCTCATTTGTAGGAGGAGTGAAACAGAGGAACGTTAGCTGTTTAAAGCCCTGGGGTTCAAGTCTGCGGGATTTTCGAGCCTGTGTGTGTTAGCAACACACCGTTACGGATGAACAGATAAACAAACGATGAACTGATGGACTGAAAAGTGGAGATGTTTTGAATCTAAAAGTCACAGCCATTTACTGATGACACACTGTCACACTGTCACTTAGGAAAATTACAGCAATTCAATCGGAATAAACACACACACAGCTCCTGTCATGATTTGAGGTAGAATGTGTGCTGTACAGCTAGCGCGGGAGTAGCATCTCTGGCTTCAGAACAAAAAATATGTTAAATAATTTTTATTAACATTAGATAATAAAATGTAGAATTTAGTCAGAATGGTTCTGTAACTCAGAGCGTGAGCTAGCATCATCCTGCTAACCTGAGTACCCATAGCAAAGAAACTCCAAGATGAGATCTCATGTTAATCTCTTCTTTGTCTCCTAGACAGAAATAAGCCATCTTCTCAAAGGTGTCTCAAATGTGGCTCATTACCTTTAAATCTCAGAGATGGTTCATATTTGTCTTGTGTGCAACTCACATATGCAGAAATGAGCCGTCTTTGAGACTTGAATGAGATTTTGGCCATTTTCTGCATCGTCTCAAATGTGTCTCAAATATGTCTCATTACCTTAAAATCTCATATTTGTTCATATTTGATAGTTCATATTTGTCTTGTGTGCGACTCACATACTGTAGTTTTCATTTCCCCAAAGCAGTGTTTCCCACACATAAAGTATACAGTACTTGTAAACTGTGCATTTGGGTTTTCTGGTATGTTCTGATATGATCCTTTTTAAAATTTTTGCTTAGTCACATGTGTATAGTTAGTTAAAATTAAATAAAATTGAGTTCGAGGAATATATTCTGCTGAAAAAAATGTCAATCTATATTGCATAATTCTGACTCATATACAGTATATTTATTAAAACATAGTGCAATGAATGTCTAAAATGCTTTGGTGTTTAAGGGATAGGGTTCTCTGACAAAAAGTGCCATCTACACTAAAGAGTGTTTAGTACTTTTTTATATACATCTATTTACTCTTCACATACAGGTAGATGGAGGGGACAGTTAGTAGGTTGGATCTCTAAAATGAAGATATGTAGAAATGTAGGTTGGTAACAACCAAAGTCAGTTACAAAATTACTTATTGTAATAGATAAATGTTTTATTTCAAAATCTAGCTTGTTTATTTAAAAAATTAATAAATTACTTAAAATTAAATTACTTTACAGTACACCTAGATCAACATGGCTAACCTTTTATAAATGTGTACACCTTAATGGATTTATTAAAATTAAACTGGCAAATGGCAAACTTACTTTACATTCTGTACAAATGTCATTACCAATAAAGAACTAAAATACAATATACAGAATATTTTTTATCGAGAAGTGAAGCAATGATATAATGTTTCTGTTCAGTGACTTCTGTATACACTTTATACATTTAAGACCAATCCTATTTTTGATTATACATTTATGACTAAATGTTTTTTTTACATGGCCAACACAATTCAAGTCAAGTCAAGTCAATTTTATTTATATAGCGCTTTTAACAATTGACATTGTCGCAAAGCAGCTTTACACAATAAAAAGAAGTAAGTTTTTATGCAATGTATATGAATCAAAATGATAAGATTGTCCCTGATGAGCAAGCCGAGGGCGACGGTGGCAAGGAAAAACTCCCTGAGATGGTAATAGGAAGAAACCTAGAGAGGAACCAGACTCAACATGGAACCCATCCTCATCTGGGTCATAACGGATAGCAGGGATTGCTCAGCTAATAATGTGTAAGACTGGAAGTTCAGTATAACAGGAGATGTGTTAAAATTAAAATTAAAAGGAGTCCAGTTTGTTCCCGGAGGCTCAGGTAGACTGTAGGGGATTCCGGTCCTGAGTTATCGAACAACTGAAGTCACAGGTCCCCAGAGCATCACTCGATGACAGGACAGTCTTCATGGAAACCATCCCCAGCCACCATACGAATCCAGGCAGACCACACGGGGCATCCATGCGACAAGATCTCCAACCAGAAGCAGGACTCCAGGATGGGTTAGACGGCTCCAGAGGGCAGAGGGGTCTGGATCACTGGCAACTCAGGAGCGAAACATGTATAGCTCGACAGAGAGACAGAGAGAGGGAAAGAAGAGAAGGAGAGAGAGAGAGGAGAGAGCAGAAAAGGGGAGAACAGAAGAGATGGCAGTTAGGTATGGTCACAGTCAACATGTATAAGGTGAATGTATATTTAGTGCAAAGTGCAAGCAGGGACTCCGGCAGGACTAACTATAACAGCATAACTAAAAGGGAGAGCCAGAAGGAAACACAAACATGAGGGCTCCCTGAGATGTAAAGCAACCAATCATCTCACCGTCAACAAACCTGAGTGAACAATGAGAGTGGGGAGGACAGCATCTAAACATACCAGTTCACCAGAATACTCTACGTCCATGAGTCCCCCAGGTCTGCTCCTTTACCTAAGGTTAATCTATTTACAAAAATGCTTGGCTAAATAAATAGGTTTTTAGCCTAGACTTAAACACTGAGACTGTGTCTGAGTCCAGAACATTAATAGGAAGACTATTCCATAACTTCGGGGCTTTGTAAGAAAAAGCTCTGCCCCCTGCTGTAGTTTTAATAATACGTGGTACTGACAGGCAGCCTGCATTCTTTGATCAAAGTAGGCGTGGCGGATCGTAAGACACTAACAGTTCACTCAAATACTGTGGCGCGAGACCATTTAGTGCTTTAAATGTCAAAAGTAGTATCTTAAAATCGATGCGAAATTTCACAGGGAGCCAATGCAGTGTAGATAAGATAGGGGTGATGTGCTCGTATTTTCTGGTTTTAGTGAGGACTCTCGCTGCTGCATTCTGTACTAACTGAAGCTTGTTTATACACCTAATTGAACAACCAGACAGTAAGGCGTTACAATAGTCCAACCTAGAGGTGATAAAAGCATGAACTAGTTTTTCTGCATCATTTAGTGACAATATGTTTCTTATCTTGGCAATATTTCTAAGGTGAAAGAAAGCTATCCTGGTAATATTATCTACATGAGCTTCAAACGAAAGGCTGGAATCTATAATCACACCGAGGTCTTTTACTGTTGCATTTGATGGAACAGAAAGGCCATCTAAAGTTACAGTGTGATCAGAAAGCTTACTTCTAGCTACTTGTGGTCCTATGACCAGAACTTCTGTCTTATCAGGATTAAGCAGAAGAAAATTAATTAACATCCAATCTCGTATGTCCTGCACACACTGCTCGATTTTAGCAAACTGGTTTTTCTCATCTGGTTTTGCTGAGACATATAATTGTGTGTCATCAGCATAACAATGAAAACTAATACCATGTTTACGAATTATGTTGCCCAGAGGAAGCATGTAAAGGGAAAAAAGCAGTGGGCCTAAAACTGAGCCCTGTGGAACACCAAACTCCACTTGAGAACATGAGGAATGGTCACCATCTAAATCTACAAACTGATAACGATCAGTCAAATAGGATCTGAGCCACAAGAGGGCAGTTCCCTTAATTCCTACTACCTTTTCTAATCTGTGAAGGAGAATACTATGATCAATGGTGTCAAAAGCTGCACTGAGGTCCAGTAACACAAGTATAGTGACGCAACCCTGATCAGAGGCCCATAGGAGGTCGTTTACTACTTTAACAAGTGCTGTCTCTGTGCTGTGATGAGGTCTAAATCCTGACTGATACAGTTCATTTATGCTATTTCTGTGTAGATGTGAACATAGCTGCTGTGATACTACCTTTTCCAAAATCTTGGAGATAAAGGGAAGGTTTGATATTGGCCTGTAATTAGAAAGCAGACAGGGGTCAAGGTCAGGTTTCTTGATTAGCGGTTTAATAACGGCTAATTTAAAGGATTTGGGGACATACCCACTACTGAGTGAACAGTTAATTACTTTCAACAGGGGTTCTATTATTGCTGGTACTATCTGTTTGAGAAAATGTGTCGGTATAGGATCTAATATACAGGTTGACGATTTTGAAGAAGAGATGAGTGAAATTAGTTCCCTCGCTTCAAGGGGAGTAAAGTGTTCTAAGTTCTGATGTGATGTGGTTAGATCATCTGAATTATTTAAATTGTCTGGTTTCAAAGCCTGAATTTTTTGCCTAATATTTATGATTTTATTATTGAAAAAGTTCAATAATTAAGCCTACAGTACATATAGATTATAATAAAAAAATAATTTTCTGCAATTTCTCCCACACATGCTCCAAGCCTGCAAATGTTTAAGTAGCCAGTGTGTTTAGAGAAATGTGCAGGGCATCGCCAGGCCACGGTGTCAAGTCAGCAAAAAACACTTTATCCATCATTCATCCAGACCTTTAGGTGGCGGTAGCGCACCACCTACTTCGCCTGCCGCAGATCAAATGAAGACCAAGAAGACAGAGCGGACGGTGAAGTTGTTTTTTCCCCCCGCGCTAAATTTAAAATTAATTATTATTGACAAGTAGTCAAAATGTAAGTTAAAACCACAGAGTTTGTGGTTCAGACTTTGGACAAACTTGTTGGACATCCACCACAAGAGCTGACTGATGTAGCCGGTGAGAAAGAACTTTTCCTGGCATTGACCCGTTCTTGTAGCCCTTACATACAGCAAGCAACCAATTTTCTCCTTATCTCCTTTTTGACTATTTTTTTTTTTCCACTGGAAGATCCTCAGAATGCTGTGGCCTTTGTGTAACTCCGTATGAATCATACTTTGAGTTGAGCAGTGTTACACTTAATACCTTTGTCAGGTCAAGAGGGCCAAGCTTATATATACAGTTTGGCCCTCACTCTTTGTTTAGGGGTCTGCAGGTTTATGGGTCCTGAAGTAATTCTGACATGTCCTGATATTTGTGTATTTTTCTTTCTTATAAACATATAAATGTCACCTCTTTCACCTAGTGCAAAGTAAATGTCCAGGATTGAGGGAAGAGGGACACAGATGATTTTATACACATCTTATGCAGTTCTTGTTTAACTCAAGACACAAGTGAACATCGCATACCTGGCATTTCCATGGTGTTTGTGGCTGCTTACCATAAACTGATTTGCAATTCACACAGACTCTGTGACCAGCAGTGGTAACATTCCTGGCATCTGAGGTCAGTCCATGTGCTGGTCATGTGCAGTCACAGGTGAAGCCTTATCGTGTGGTCAACCGCTTAAAAAATACAGGAGATCCATCCCGAATCCAGACCCCAGTCGTGGTCGAGGTTCCCATGTGGGCGTGTCCTGTCTCAGGTCATTATCAGTGAATGAAGTGTGGCTGAAAGACTGTGTCTCTCCATAGATTCATACAGATTACATTAACTGAGAACATTTATTTTTAGTAGACACTTTTTATTTAGATAGATAGATAGATAGATAGATATGTGGATGTGTGTGTTTGCAGTGTTCACTGAGTTTCAGTTCATTTTAGTGACGCATTTCAAAAACATTTTCGGGGGGACTGAGACGGCAGAAAGCGCACCCTGTTTATTTTCTTTATTTTAAAAGAGCACAATGTTTTATTGATATGTGAGTGTACATTAACAAATAAAGACCCTTTACAGATTCAAATGATGTATTACACTTATGTGTATGACTAAAAATGATGGAGCATTTCATGGTTACCAGAAAAATGGTAAGTGGTCCCACCGCAGGAACAGCTGACCCCATGATGCTGGTGCTGGTATACTGGTGACCCTGCTGATGGTGGTGATCAGCATACTAGCACCAAAACACAACATATACTGGTATAGTTGCTGGTCAAGCTGGTGATCAGCTATTATGATCAATGCTGTGTTTTTTTTTGTTTTTTTTTTCAGTTTTAAGTGATTTCCTTTGATTACTTTTTTTAAAAAGTGCAATTATATAAAAGGTTTGTGTTGTGTTTTTAGCCACAGATATTTAATAAATTTAAAATAATGTATTTACATGTTTTTGGTAAATGGATTATTCTTGTCTCTTGTATGTAAATGCATTTAAAGATAACACTACACAGTCCATGTATTTACATCACACATTATTTTCAGTACTAGCTATTAAAAAACAAGATAATGAGCTAAAATGGCAACCAATTTTAACTACCAAAACCTTGCTGGTGGCCCTGCATATAAATCATGCAGGACTATGCTGGATTTTTCAGCAGGCATGCTGGTCTTCCATCAGTTATGTTGGTTCACCAGCTAAACCAGCACTAACCAGTATTAACCAGCATAGACCAGCATGATTTATATATTTTTCAGCAGGGTTTTTAGCCCTGGTTGAGGTGTTAATGCGAGTGTGTTGCTCAGGTGTAACATACCGGTGGAGGCTAGCAGTGTTCAAATTCAAATTTTATTCGTCACATACACAGTAATACACAGTACGATATGCAGTGAAATGCTTAGGCGACTGCCCTGACCTTAGAACAAGAAAGAAACAAAAACAAAAAAGTTACTTATCTAAGAGAGAATAAGAAAGAGTATCTATATAGGAAATAAATATTAAAACAAAAGTAAATTTGAGAAATATATATATATAAGTAAATTTAACTAAGAAAGAATAAAATATAAAATATCTGTATGTTACAAAATATACACTAAAGGAAGATAGAAGGAAATTACAGTATAAGAAAATGAGAAAAATCTAACTGTACAATAGAAAATATAGACTTGTGGAATGGAGTGAACATAAAAGAACGGAATGTCCAGGGGTGTGCAAATATGCAGTAAAGTGTCGTATTAAAGTGGCTTGTGTGCATATTTAAAGTGGCTTATGTGCATAATGTCCATGAGTGAGCAGGTGTGCAGTGAACACTAGTGAGCGAATGTCCTGAATGTCCAGATTGAGTGCAGAAGCATGTGTAGATGTGCAAAATGGATCAGTACTGTGTGGTGTACTGATTAAGAGACCGTATCACCTGCGGGAAGAAAAAGTTAGGAAATTGGAGATCCACTGACACAGAGATGAGCTGAGTCTCAGGTGCTCCAGCTTGGTGGTGAGTACATGGCTAGCACCGCTAGCATTAGCAACGCTATCGTCTTTAGCTGCAGCCTCGAAATGAGCATAAAAGGTGTTCAGCTCGTCTGCCAGAGTCATGTCCGCATTCATCACACCGGATGTTGGTGCTTTATAGTCCGTTATTGTTCTTAGTCCCTGCCACAGGCTCCTAGAGTCACTCTGTTGGAGTTGTGACTCTAGTTTCCGTCCGTAGCGCTGCTTCGCCTCTTTCACCACCTTTTGGACGTTATATGACGCAGCCTTGTACAGGTACATGTCCCCCAATGCAAGTCCCGCGTTGTAGGCAGCGGTGCGAGATCTCAGAGTGTTGCGGATGGTTTTATCCACTCACGGCTTCTGATTGGGAAACGTTCTGATGGTAGTTTTCTGTACGGTATCATCCGCTAGTTTCCCGACGAATCCCACAACCGCTTCCGTAAACACACTGACGTCATCAGAGCTGTTTCAGAACATGTCCCAGTCTGCATCATCGACTGCGTCCTGTAGCGCGGCCACCGATTGGTCCGTCCAGCGTGCAACCTCCCTCTGAACCGGAACTTCCTGTTTGAATCTTTGTTTATATTTTGGCATGAGGAAGATGGCGGCGTGGTCAGATTTACCAAACGGTGGACGAGCAGTGGTCCAGTGTCCTTTTGCCCCTGGTCGGGCAGGTGATATGTTGATAAAAGTTTGTCGCTGCGCGTTTGAGGTTGGCGTTGTTAAAGTCCCCCGCCACAATAAGCGCAGTGTCCCGGTGTTGTGTTTGGTGCTGTGTGAGTGCCTCATGTAGCTCGAATAAGGCAGTGTCCGTGTCCGCTTGTGGTGGAATATAAATGGCGCTGATTATGACCGATGTAAACTCCCGAGGAAGATAAAAAGGACGACATTTGATGGACATTTTGATGGACGATAGTTCCAGGTCCGTCCTGGAGAGACGGAGTGATGGACAGCTTGTGTGTGCTTTGTGTGTTATCATGCTAAATGTTAGCATGGAGATAAGTTCTGGTGAACAGGGCACGTTTAAAACGGCTAGCATCGTGTAGAGGCGGAGTTGTATTTAAATCACCATATCCAGTAGATGATAAGTAGATGATCCAGTAGCTGTGGAGCTCCAGAGGAGGAAAAGCGGTCCCCGTCACATGTTCCACGCTAATAACCCGATTAAACTGCTGCTCATAAACTCGGAGTAATCACGTGTGCTTTATTTATGAAAACACAGCGAGCTGTCGTGGGAAATGATCTCACATCCGCGATACGAGCAGCGAGATTAAGAGTCATAAAACAATAAACAGTGCCTCATTACGCTCGGCTAGCAGATCTGTGTAATTGTTCCTGCAGGGATCGGCACGCCGTAAACAAGGAAACACCAGGCGTCTGTAATGAGCTTCATTCATGTGCACCAGAGTGTGTTCTCCCTCAAACTCCCCCGAGTACAAACAGTTACAGTTACAGGCGGAACCTGGGCTCGGATCAGGATGCCGGAGGAACCCGCTCCGGTCTGAGAACCCACACCACCGAGAATGAGGACCTGGGGTTCCCCGGAGAACCCGGCGTCCACACCTGCTCCAGCACTCAGAGTCTGTATGAGGGGAGGCCACAAGATCACAGTGTGGTGCAGAACCCACACAAAGATACACAACAACAATAACAACAACAACAAATACCAAAGAAATGATACAAATCTGATCAAGACCAAATAATAATGTTAAAAAGTATTAGCATTAGCATAGCCAATTTAGCATAATTGTAGATGTTAGAATAGATGAGATGAGATGAGATGAGATGAGATGAGATTTTCCCCACAGTGCTGTTGATCTCTGGATTCTGATTGTTCAGAAGCTGAAAGGTTAAAACATTAATAAACAGCCAAACAGTTGTAACGGTAACATTGCCTATAGTGTGTGTGTGTGTGTGTGTATGTGTGTGAGAGATGGTTGCTTTAAACAGAAGAAGATGTGCCAGGCTTTCACACACAGCTCCAGGTGATAATGAGTGTCTTAACAAATTAGTGAGACTGTTCACACTTCTTCATCGCTGTTCATCACTCCATCTATTATCAGCCCTCTCTAACACACACACACACACACACACACACACACACACCTTTAACCCCTTCTCGTCTGTTCAGTGTAAGTGATGTTAATGTTTCAGTAATACAGGTTCTGTAGTCGTGCCGGGTTTTTTGGGTCTCGACTCAGCGAGTGTGAATAATCGTGATTAAAGCTCACTTCATCACTGATGTGGAGCAGAGACAGAACCAGCGTCTGAAGCAGAACCAATACGACTGTATTACTTTAACACACACACACACACACACACACACTGAGACGAACGAGAGGCGACGGGACGGAACGCTGAACTGAAGCGTGTGTAAGAGTTTAACTGAAGCACGTTGCAAAATCTGCTGAGTGTGTTCTGAGGATTCATCACATACTGCATGTGTAATGTATCGTGATTAAAAACCGGCATGCAGGGTGTCTTCATTACACACACACACACACCAGCTCCACCTGTTTCCAATTACTGCAGAATAATGAAATAAAATAAACTCTATATTACACTCTTCTTCATGTGTACACTTCTGAGGTGTTAGTGGAGCTCTTTCTGTTTCTTTAATATTTCTCTAAGGTGTGTCGCAGTGTGTGAAGATTAATACCTTCATAAAATGTAAAAAACAAAACAAAATAAATGACTAAATTATAAGCGTACATTTAGAACGAGCAGCACAGGGGCTTTAGCGGTTAGCGCTATCGCATCACACCTCCAGGGCTAGGGGTTTAAATGTGTGTGTGTGTGTGTGCGTGACTGTCATGAGAGCCAGTGAAGGACCGATAAGCTCACGGTTCTGGTTCGGTTGTCAGAGTATGAAAAGTAACCCATGAAGTAATAATGTAGGCGTGGCCAGATGTATAGGGAAGACTAGTTTAAATATGGTATTGAATGAAAGTGCTGAAGAGTGGAACACACACACACACACACAGTAACTACACTCCGCCGCGCCTCTCCATCACACTGCAGTTCATTTTTATCCATTTCTGTCTGATTTATTGCTGGAGGTCGACTATTTATTACATTAGAAATGAAGGAAAGCTTGGAGCTCTGAGTGTTTATTAGAGGAGACACAGCTCTCCGGCCATCCTCTCGCCTTATTTAAAAAAGAGAGAATGAAAGAGAGAGAGAGAAACTGCACTTTTTTATTGGAAAGATATCTGCTGGGCTCGAGGCTGGAAAAAGAAGTTTTAGGCTTTTCGCTGCAGATGGAGAGATTAGATTTATTTAATTTTTTTTGTGGATGACTAATTTTGAAGACGTTTCTCTCGACACATCTGTCTCACTGTACCTCCTCTGAACCTTCTCTCTCTCTCTCTCTCATGGCTCAGCGTTTCTGTCACCCGTTCCACACGTCACCATTAAAGAACTGTTCCATCTGTAGGTGTCAGAGTTTCGGAGTTTTGGCTAAATGTCCTGCGCCAACAGTCTGCTGAAATCCCGAGAAAAAGAGCCAGAAAGACAGACAGGTACGATCCAGCAGCTACTGATGGAGAGATGGAGAGATAGAGGGGCGGATGAACAGGAGACCGACTGGGATTACATTTATTAAGTGCATTGGAGTGTGACAGGACAAGATAAAAATGGGAAAAATACACACACACAAACACACAAAGGAACATCTGATATAATTTTCAGTATTTAAGAGCGTGATATAATGGCGGCTTTTTCTGCTTTCTTGTTTGCATGTGACCTCCTGAGCCCTAACTTTCAGCAGGACCTGAGCTGCTCCATGTTCTCCATGTTCATGATCTTCTCTGTCCACACAGAAGAAAGTGAGTGTGTGTGTCTCAACACGTCCATTACGGCTTAAGAAAGAGTTCAGGTGATCCTGCAGCAACTCAGAGTCTTTGGATTTTTCTTCTGTCAAGATTTTTCTTCATATACACACACACACACACAAACACACACACACACATCTCTTTGTCTAGATGTTCTAATGATGAGGATAAACCACTCTGAATCATTTCTCCTTTCTGTAAACACAGACTCCCTGCAGGTCTCCTCATGTCCACTTCTTTCACTTGGCTTTTCAAATTTGCAGCAGTGCATTTAATCCCTACACGACTAGAACATCATGGTTTAATATCAGTTTAGGTTAGCTTCTGATCTGCTGAGTATTTTCATATTCTGTACGTGGTGGACGCTGTAACTTAATCAGTCTTCATCTTCTACCTCGATTCCTTCGATCTGTGACAGAGCGCAGAGACCCACACAGAGATGCAGGAGACTAGCACAAGTAGCAGGCCTTTGAGCTTGGCATGCTGAAGGGGTTTTATCCTGTACAGTGAGTCACCAAGAGTCACCAAGCATCAGTGTGAGTTCACCAGTGTGATTCACCAAACCTTCCCTGCTCCGCACCCTATGGAGGACAACTGGACAGCCTCCACAGCAACACTCGAAATCTTGCTTTCTGGAGGACAATCTGGTGATTCTGTCCAAACCGTGCCATGCTCTAGCTTTGAACTTCCAAGTCAGTCAGGCTCACACCAAGCGGCCAACAGGACTGGCCTGTCCTGTTCTCTGATTGCTATGTATGCTACAGTTCCCATGCCAAGTTCCAGTGGGACAAGCTTCAATCTGCCACCTCAATGTTCAGCATTAACTTTATTTTATCTTCATGGAGCTTTCTATCTCATGGTTTATGTCAAGCTAAGACATTGTTATGCTAATGCTAAAGATGTGACTGATGCTCCTATCATCCAGTTCTAGACTATATTACAGTATATTGCATTGTGTAATGTTGTCATGTTGCTGCTCCTGTTTGCGCATTTGCATCTGCACTTTATGTTGTCTTGTGTTGCCTTTTGTATAGTGCAATTGAATAGTTGTGTTCATTTTGGTGTCAAATTGGTTTGTCTTAGATAATCAGCTAATTAGGTGTCCTGGTTAGCTAGTTAGTTTCTGTTAATGTATGTTGTTAATTTATAGAATTTAATTTCTATGTATGAATCACCTTGGTCCTGGAGGAACGCCACTTCGTTTCACTGTGTACTGAATTCTTGGTTGAAATGATAATAAAAGCTGATTTGATTTGAATGTTAATTCCTATTTATTTTACTACGTTTATTAAAGGCAAGCCGCACATGCATTCTTGCCTCTTCCACTCTATGTATTCAACTATTAGATATATGAATACATAATGAATTATAGCAAAATTACACAATTCTGATGTTTGATAAATGTAATTGTAACTATTCAGATAAAAACAGTTTGACTTCTTATACATGTAGTATTTCAGCTTAGATACAGCTTTGGTTAAAGTAGTAAATGACAGAACACTGGCCTCTGATCAGGCCATCATGCAGATTTTAATTCCTTCTACACATTCTGGAAAATGCAGAAATTAAGAGAATTTTTTCTGCATGTCTTGAATCTTATAACGCAGAGGTTTCAGGTTGTAAATGTTAATAGCGACTCCTCTATGAAAAAAAAGCAAAAAGTTGGTGTTTCACAAGCCTCTGCTTTAGGCCTGTTTGTTTTTTTTGTTTTTTTTACTTCATAAATGCTGACTCTGGGGTAAAACCTGACTACAGTAACACGTGATAAATTTAGGATTAATGTCAAATGTAGGTTATTTAAGAATTTGTAAAGACCCTAACCACATCTTAGCTTAGCAGGGTGATGGGGTGAAAGCAATGCACTGCTGTCTATTTCGTTTGTTGGTCATAACAGTCCCGACCCCACCAACTCAAAAAGATCAGAGAATGTCAGGTTTTTTTTTTTTTTTTTTTCACTAAAAAGCACAAAGGTAAATGTTGATTTTTTCTGATCTTTCTCAAAGCTGCTCTGTTGGATGCTGAAGTTGAGACATTGACAGTCTTAGATGTTTGGTCTGAATATCTCTTTCCAAAGTTGAGATCCGAGGCTTCAATTTCCAGAAAAATCATTAATCTGTAAAATATAGAGCTTTTGTAAAGACACTAACCACATCTCAGATTTGGAGTGTGATAGACAGACCAAACTCACACTCATGTGTATGTCTTTACCATATGTAACCGGGTGGTAAATAAACATTTTATTTCTTCCTTTGCATGGAGAAATTTCCTTTTTTATGGTTTTGTTGTTTAAGATTTATACCATAAAGAGAAACAGTGAATTCTGGTGTGTTCCCTGAAGTGGCCAAAAGGTGGTGCTGTGGTTGTCACATGTAGGAGAATGCACGTGTGTTCTTGTGTCAGACATCTTGTGTGACGTGCAGTGAGCAGGAGGTGCTGCATGCTCTTGGTAAAATCACGTCATAGTGGAGGCCATCCGGCGGTAAATATGATATTTCCTGTAAATATTCTTGTTGAGTGTCAAGCCTGGATGAATATTTTTTTGTTTTATTTCCAAGAGTGGTTATATTTGTTAACTTATACCATGTGCAATGATGTCCAATGGTATAATGTCATGTGAGATGTAGGCCTGTTGAAATGTAAAACTTAAAAGACGAATACACTTAAATGTGCAAATGTTTAATGTTTTAATGTGCCTTGCACAATATGTGATTGTTTACACAGTGTGTATATTACTTCACTGGGGAGGATTTCAACCTTTTGTAAAGTGAACAGGAGATGAAAAGTAGAGATTCATGGTTATGTGAGTGTTTCTTTCCATTTTATTTCTACAGGAAATGTGCCAATGAGTAACATACCATGAGGTGTACTTATTATGTTTTTATTTTGCACAGTGTTCCCACTGCCATATTGTACTAAATAGTAACATATTTCTTTTCATGGTGGTTTTCTGTAATGTGAATTTTCCATTTTTCTATTTTCATGACGGCTGTGTGTTTCTTGCCGTGCGTGTGCTGATGTTTGGGAGTGTGCTGTTTTAAACAGTGAGATGGAGCTGTGAAAAATTGGACTTGTGCTATCAGCTCTCTAGATCTGTCATGGACTAATATTTATTTTTCTTATTAGTTTCTTTCTTTTTTTCTTTTACCTGTAACAGTGAAAGCTTTGAGCAACACTGTTTTCTATATGCTTTAAGAAATTTGCACTAAAATAATTTATTTTGGAACCAACTGAATAAACTACAAACGATGTAGAACCGCTCCATGTGTTCCTGGTGGTACTTCAAAATCCCCGGTCACACATTTTGGTACCAGGAGTGGGGTAGTTTATTCCTTTTGATTTGGTTGCGACGAAATAATTTAGGGCAATACGGCAGTGGTGAATGTTTTACAGGGGTGGAGGACGTCTTGAGCAGAGCTGGTGTGGAAGAGTGCATTTACAGCGAACGTGGTCAGCGTGGGATTGATCGGGTTTCCAGTGTGCCAGGGGTGACAGCTGCTAAGAAGATTGATTTGGCCTGACGGGACTCTTCCTGTGGACCTGGTAGCTCCTTGGAGTTTGTGGCTGCATCCAGGGGCTGCACATCAGTGGAGTTTGTCTGAGGTATTGGAAGGACTGTAAGGGTTGGACGAGTTTGCAGCAAGGCCTGTTATCTGGGACTGAGTTGTTAATTTAAAATTATTTCCATCTTAAGCTACTTGGGTAAGCGATGTCGAGCTCTGACGAACTGCCCGCAATAGGGGAACAAGACCCTGTTGCTGGAGCTGTAGGTAATGATGACTTAGAACAAAGGAGGGATCAAATTCAAGAGTCAAGGGACCGCAGGAATGACACTTTGGCCAATAGGGCTGTTGGTGTGGGTAATTCAACTCGCTCTTACATTTATGTTCCTCGTGAGCGACAGATTCAGCCTTTTTGTGGAGAGTATAACAAAGATGGGAGGTCTGTCGAGGAGTTTATTGAGGAGGTAGAAAGGGTTTTACGGGCCAGAGACCAGACACCAGATGAGGAAGCAGATTTTGTTATCTCACTGTTGAGGGGATCTGCACTAGAAGAGGTGCGATTATGTGTGGGGAACCAATCTCGACAGGCCAGTGATTTGTTTACTTTTTTGTGTGAAGCATTTGGGGAACGACGTAGTGGGACTCAATTGTTGCAGGTATTTTACAACCGTAAGCAATTAGAGGGGGAAGATCTTCGGAATTACTCTCATGCTCTTTCTCGTCTATTAAGCTCTATCACAAAACAGTCACCTGGCAGCTTGGCTAACGAGCAGGGGATTTTGCGTGATCAGTTTGTCGAGGGTGTGCGAGATACTGTGTTAAGGCGAGAGTTACGTAAGATGATCAGAGAAAAGCCACACTTGACCCTTCTTGAGATTCATAATGAAGCTCTACTGTGGTCTATGGAGGAGAGCAAACCCACTAGAGTTGCAACTAGTCGACCTGTCCATTCAGAAGTACTGGGTGAAACCAAAGATAAATCTGGTCCTGAAACTCACACATCTACTGTGTTGAGTGATATTTTACAGGTGATTTCCCGGCAGGACAAGCGAATAAGTGACCAAGAGCAAACTATTTCAGAGCTCACTAAAGCTGTCCAAGAGTTGACTGCACAACGGTCAGTGTCAGTTCAGCAGAAGCCCTCATCAAAGTTCCTTCCTAAGTTTACAGAGGAGGGAGAACCTATCTGTTTTAGGTGCAACGAGGTTGGTCATGTGGCCAGGCGCTGCACATTGAGACGGGATGGGAGACCAAAAAGTGATGCCAGGACAACTGAAGGCCAAGAAAGGCAAGGTCCTTCTGTTGCACTGAGTCGGGCAGCCCAGGGAGCAGTTTCTGGCTTCCTACCGGAAAGCACCAGTCGGGACAGGTTTCTCGAACGGGCGGTTGGAACTTGCCCAATGGTGGACCTGAACATTAGAGGTGTGTTAGTGTCATGTCTGCTCGACACTGGAAGTCAGGTCAGTACCATCACCGAAGGGTTCTTTCGAGAGAAGTTGTTCGGGAATGACAGTGATGTAATGTCCACTTCGGGTTGGCTCAAGATTACAGCAGCCAACGGCTTAGATATTCCATATTTGGGCTACATTGAGCTGGACGTGGAGGTTATGGGGATGAGCGTGCCAGAGTGTGGATTTTTGATCATTAAAGGAACTCCTAGTTCCACATCTGTGTCTGTGCTCATTGGAATGAACATTATCAGTAAGTGCAGACAGATTGTTCATGCTGAATTTGACACACCACAAGGTGGGGAGCTTGATTCGAATTGGCAGGTGGCCTTCCAACAGGCCCAGTCAGTTGAATTGATCAAACGGACTGCATTCGCTCGGGTGACCGGTAAGACACCTACTCATGTGCCTGCATGGTCGGCAGCTACTGTTCTTGTTAAGGGGATAAAGCATGGTAAAAAGGATGACTCTATATGGTTGGTAGAGCCAGTAAACACCCCCTTACCAGGAGGTTTAGTTGTTGTGCCTACCTTGGTCACAGCTGAGCTACCTGTGTGTCCAGTCAGAGTGCTTAACTTGTCTCAGGAGGATGTCTGGTTGCAGCCCAGGGTCCGTGTGGGTGTGTTCTCCTTGGCAAAGGATAATGATGCCGGTTCGTCCTGTGAAGTAAAGTTTCAGCGGATCTCTGCTGACACTGAGAGGGTCACTGTGGGCGCTGGTCCGGGCTCTGAATCGCACATCCAATCAGTCTTGGATCACATCATCCTTGGGGGTACACCTGAACAGCAGGTTCAGCTAAAAGCAGTGTTGGGAAAGTATTCGGGTGTGTTTGCATTAGATGATGACGATTTGGGTTACACAGATAGGGTTCAGCACGAGATTCACTTGACTGACGACGCACCAGTAAATCAGCCTTACCGCCGTATTCCACCAAATCAATATCAGGAAGTCAGAGAGCACATTACCAAGTTGTTAAAGAAGGGTGTCATACAAGAAAGTGTTAGTGCTTATGCCTCCCCTGTGGTATTGGTGCGCAAGGCTGATGGGTCATTACGTCTGTGCGTAGATTATAGGAAGCTTAACGCTAAGACAAGACGTGATGCATTTCCGTTGCCAAGGATCGATGAGAGCTTCGATGCTCTCAGGGGAGCCAGGTTTTTCTCAACTGTGGATTTGGCCTCTGGGTATCATCAGATTGCAGTGAGTGACAGGGATAGGGCTAAGACAGCATTCACAACACCTTTTGGTTTGTTTGAATACCAGAGGATGCCATTTGGGGTCTGCAATGGACCATCAACTTTTCAGCGGCTCATGCAGGCTGTTATGAGTGATCTAATCTTCCAGGTGTTAATAGTTTATTTAGATGACATCTTGCTGTATTCACAGACATTTGAAGAGCACCTGGAAAGATTGGAGATGGTACTGAAGCGGTTGACAGATACAGGCTTGAAGGTGAAGATAGAGAAATGTCGGTTCCTCCAAGACTCAGTGCGGTTCTTGGGCCATCAGGTGTCAGCGCAGGGGATTTCTCCTGACCCAGATAAGGTTGCCGCAGTTAGCAGTTGGAAGACTCCAGAAACAGTGAAAGATCTGAGGTCATTTTTAGGTTTTTGCAGCTATTATAGGAAGTTTATCATGGGCTTCTCAAAAATAGCTGGACCTTTACATGACTTGGTGAATGCGTGTTTGAGTGGAGGCAGATGTGCAAAGAGTGGTCGTCATTTTAGCGCTCTGTGGTCTGATGAATGTGATCATGCGTTCAATCAGTTAAAAGAGAAACTGACGACAGCACCTGTACTCGGGTTTGCAGATTTCAGCCGTCCCTTCATACTGGAGACAGATGCGAGCCAGAATGGCTTAGGTGCCATCTTGTATCAAAAACAGGGTGATGAGAAGAGGGTTATTGCGTACGCAAGTAGAAGATTACGTAATGCGGAGAGAAACGATCGTAATTACAGCAGCATGAAGCTTGAGCTACTTGCCCTTAAGTGGGCAGTAGTAGAGAAGTTTCGGAGCTACTTGCTTGGGTCATGGTTTGAGGTAATCACCGATAATAACCCGCTCTGTCACTTGCAAACTGCCAAATTAGGAGCGATTGAGCAGAGGTGGGTAGCGCAAATGTCTGTTTTTAATTTTGAGGTAAAGTACAGACCAGGAAGAAACAACGTTGCAGCTGATGTTTTGTCTAGGCAGGAGTTTGCAGGGGAGCCTGAATCTGATCCTGACTGTGACTGGGATGGGTGTGTAGCCATTTGTAGCCTCGTTAACAGAGGAACAGCTTTGGAGCCTGCGCTTGCTTTGAAGGGTATTGAGTGTTCCAGGTTAAGGCAGATACGTGCATTGGAGACTGAGGAAGAGGTCATTAGTCTCCAGGGCAACACTCATACACTTCCAGGTTACACTAAAGAACAGCTGATTGAGTTTCAGAAGAGTGATCCTGTTTTGAAAGCGTTTAGAAGGTTTTGGGATGAGAAAAGGAGACCAGTGCACGTGGAAAGACAGACTTTGTCTAAAACAGTGAAGTGTCTTCTGAAACAGTGGAATTTTATAAGAGAACATAATGGGCTGCTGTATCGAGTGGTAGATCATCCTTCTGGCGAGAACTGCTGGCAATTGTTGTTACCTGGGTGTCTCAAGGAGCGAGTGCTGCAGTGTGTGCATGATGATATGGGGCACCAGGGTGCTGAGCGGACTTTGGGGTTGTTAAAGCAGAGATGCTTCTGGTCTGGCATGCATGAAGATGTGGAGGAATGGGTGAGGAAGTGTCAGAGGTGCATCCTCACAAAGATGCCTCAGCCCAGAATCAGGGCCCCTATGAGAGCATTTCTGGCTTCCAGGCCATTAGAAGTAATTGCAGTGGACTTTACTGTCTTAGAACCTGCTACTGATGGGCGTGAAAACGTTCTGGTTGTTACCGATGTTTTTACAAAATTTACACAGGCATTTCCTACAAAAGACCAAAAAGCCGACACCACAGCCAAGATCTTGTTGAAGGAGTGGTTTATGAAGTACGGCGTTCCTGAGAGGTTGCACTCCGATCAAGGGCGGAATTTCGAGAGTGAGGTGATAGCAGAGTTGTGCAGACTCTATGGGGTGAAAAAAACACGTACGACACCGTATCGGCCGCAAGGTAATGCCCAATGTGAACGGTATAACCGAACACTTCACAACTTACTGCGCACACTACCACCTGAACGAAAACGACGTTGGCCTGAGTACTTGCCCGAGTTAGTTCACGCGTACAATGTGACTCCACATGCCACTACAGGATTTTCCCCGTATTACCTCCTTTTTGGGGTACAGCCGCATCTGCCAATTGATGCACTGCTGGGGGATGGGGAGACTTCTGAGGGGAAGGATTGGCTGTCTGTACACCAAGAGAGACTGCAGTACGCTCATGAGAAAGCTAGAGAGTTCTCAGAAGAGAAAGCGTTGGAGAGGGTAACTCGTCTTAATGAAAAGGTATTCTGTCCCAAGGTCAGTGTGGGTGAATTGGTGTATTTGCGTCACCGGCCACCAGGCAGAAATAAAATTCAAGATGCCTGGAGCCCTCTTGTGTATCGTGTAGTAGATATAATTGGCACAACCTACACTGTGGAACCCTTAGGAGGGGGCTCATCAAAAAGGGTTCACCGATCAGAGTTACGTCCAGGTGCCATGCCCACTCCTAGGCCTAGGAGTATAAACAAATCTCAGCCAGACACCCAACCTATCATCATAGATGGGGCTGAGATTCCTGAGCCATATGCAGTGGTAGTAGAGGAGGTGGTACCACCCACTGTGAGTGGAGCCACCGAAACTCCAATTAATGCCGAGGTTTCAGGTACCTTGGACATGGGAGACGACAGCAACGAAAGTAACCTAGTACCAGGTTCAGTGGACATTGGGGGAAGCACTGCAGGATCTGATGGTGAGGACCTTAACATTGAGGCTGCAGATGAGTGTTCTCAGTCTCAGGAGTTCAGTGAAACGTGTCCTATGGTACAACGAGAAGTACCAATTCCAGCTGTGCGCAGAAGCAAGCGAACAACGGCAGGTGTTCACACGAATCCCTTCCATGCACCCAGGTCCGCTTGTCACGCTGTAAGTGTTAGCACCGATATGATGTCTCAAGTGTTAACCAGCATTGGCACTGCATTATTTGAGAAAGCCCTACAGGGTGCCATGAATAACTAACTTTGTAACTGAGTGAGTCATCGAGGGCGTTGACTTATTGCAGGGGAGAGTGTAACCGGGTGGTAAATAAACATTTTATTTCTTCCTTTGCATGGAGAAATTTCCTTTTTTATGGTTTTGTTGTTTAAGATTTATACCATAAAGAGAAACAGTGAATTCTGGTGTGTTCCCTGAAGTGGCCAAAAGGTGGTGCTGTGGTTGTCACATGTAGGAGAATGCACGTGTGTTCTTGTGTCAGACATCTTGTGTGACGTGCAGTGAGCAGGAGGTGCTGCATGCTCTTGGTAAAATCACGTCATAGTGGAGGCCATCCGGCGGTAAATATGATATTTCCTGTAAATATTCTTGTTGAGTGTCAAGCCTGGATGAATATTTTTTTGTTTTATTTCCAAGAGTGGTTATATTTGTTAACTTATACCATGTGCAATGATGTCCAATGGTATAATGTCATGTGAGATGTAGGCCTGTTGAAATGTAAAACTTAAAAGACGAATACACTTAAATGTGCAAATGTTTAATGTTTTAATGTGCCTTGCACAATATGTGATTGTTTACACAGTGTGTATATTACTTCACTGGGGAGGATTTCAACCTTTTGTAAAGTGAACAGGAGATGAAAAGTAGAGATTCATGGTTATGTGAGTGTTTCTTTCCATTTTATTTCTACAGGAAATGTGCCAATGAGTAACATACCATGAGGTGTACTTATTATGTTTTTATTTTGCACAGTGTTCCCACTGCCATATTGTACTAAATAGTAACATATTTCTTTTCATGGTGGTTTTCTGTAATGTGAATTTTCCATTTTTCTATTTTCATGACGGCTGTGTGTTTCTTGCCGTGCGTGTGCTGATGTTTGGGAGTGTGCTGTTTTAAACAGTGAGATGGAGCTGTGAAAAATTGGACTTGTGCTATCAGCTCTCTAGATCTGTCATGGACTAATATTTATTTTTCTTATTAGTTTCTTTCTTTTTTTCTTTTACCTGTAACAGTGAAAGCTTTGAGCAACACTGTTTTCTATATGCTTTAAGAAATTTGCACTAAAATAATTTATTTTGGAACCAACTGAATAAACTACAAACGATGTAGAACCGCTCCATGTGTTCCTGGTGGTACTTCAAAATCCCCGGTCACACATAGGAACCCACAGTGTGAATTTGGAGGAAATCAGAGAATGTTAGATTTTTCACCAGTGATTTTTCAGTGTTCTAGGTGGAATTTTTGACTTTATCTGATCTCCACATCTCCTTTGTTGGTTACCGAGGCCAAGACATAGACAGGAGTATGAGTTTAGTTTGTTTATCACACTTCGAAGCTGTAATCTGAGGCTTCAAGTTCCAGTTCCAGTCAGTAACACTTACACTAATAGTACGTGTAGAGTCTGATGTGAGATGTGAGGTAATGTTGTGTTACAGTAACAGTACATTTTCACGTGGAACTGGAAGTACAATAGTGTGTGACATGGTAAGTGTAACATTTGAATATTTTTATGAATATAGTAATTTTACACATTGTTTTTAAAATTGTTAACACACAGAAGTATGACACACCCAACAGGCTTTAACTATAACAGTGTGAGTTGATGGGCTAAGAAAGGTATTGAACGTTTTCAGCATTCAGGAAATGCCTTCATCCAGAAATAAATTTCATTTCAGTGGACTTGCTTAAGGACCCAGTTGTGTTGACGCTGGGATTTGAACTCACACCATTCTTGACATCTCACAACATTTTAACCTCTTAGCTACCACTGTCATAGTGTGGCATAGCATAATTAGCTATAGTATAGTATTATATATTCAATTCAATTCAATTTTTTTCTATTCAATTTTATTTGTATAGCGCTTTTAACAATTTCCATCGTCGCAAAGCAGCTTTACACAATCAAAAGAATTATTTGAGTTCGTATGAAATGTGAATGTGTGTGAATCAAAATGATCAGATCGTCCCTGATGAACGAGCCGACAGTGACAGTGCTGAGGGAAAAACTCCCTGAGACGGCAGTAGGAAGAAACTGGGTGAAACAGAAAGCAGGAATTGATCTGCATCATACTGTGTGTTAGGTGGCAGGCAGTTCAGTATAACAGTTGTTAACAGATGTTAATATCGAGTCCAGTTAGTTATTGGAAGAACTGTATATAAAACTGTATGTCTCATTGTCTATAGCATTCAGGGTCACGGTACATATCCCAGGGAACTATAGGGAACTACACTGTAAAAAATGATTGTAAGGCTTTGTAAATGAAACAAAAAAAAAGGTGATCTGCGTGATCTGCGCATGCGCGAGAAAGAAGCTCACCCGCGAGGATCACCTTCTCAAAAGTGCTTCTCCAGTTTCTTCGACAGGTCAGTAATACTTGAAAATGTATAATATCTTGGAGTTTTTGACTCAGTGTATTTGGAGATTGTGTTTAGCCTGAGCAATTGAGTTGTCATCGCTTAATTCTTAGTCTTAATTCTTAGACGTGTTAGTCTTCAATGTGTTACTTTATCCGTAATATATGTTTTTGTTGATGTATAAGATGGTGCTGTTCCGAGCAGACATGCCGCGCTCTTAATCCTCAGACATCATCGAGATTTGAATGCAATACGTTAAGGAAAAATACTTTTTCTTTAACATTTCATGTCAATATTTTTTAGGGACTAATATTAACGTTGTTTGAAAACTTTGTTTTATGGTCAAACGCAAAGCGAAACAACACTCCGAAGTGAGCATGGAGAAAAATGAGGATGTCGTGCCCTCACAACTATTCGTCCCATATCGCGATGCAATACAGACAGACTGAACCAGTGACTCAGTTCATACTGTCTTGCCCCCATGTTAAGGTTTTTTTCTTGGCCAGCAAGCACTTGGCCATGGACTTGCTAAATTTACTTGAAAGACAGGATTTATTTGTAAAAGCAGTTAATATTTGGTATAATACGTGCTCTAGTTAAGATTCTGTCCAGTTTTTGTATAGACATGTAAGTTAAGATGGCTTGAATAAGCAAAAGTTTTATAATCAAAAATGTCATTGCACTTTACTGCTGCTTTATAAGCTGTTTAAATATTAAGCTTTGATCTTGTTTATATATGGGCATGTTAATTCCTTTAAATGAAGCTCTTAATAAATGTGCAATCACAAGTTATTTATTGTCACAGTACTATTTTGTCATATTGTAACAGTGATTCATTTTATTTATTTAAAATAATTAACATTGACTGAATAAAATGTGTAAAATTTACTTAAAATAGAAAATAGTTTTACTTAATTATAGCAATTAATTACATCAGATCAGTAAGTAAATACTACTAATAATGTGATATGTAATTATTTACTTTGTTAGTTTTACTCGTTTTACAACTTCCTTAAGTAAATTTTATTCATTTTCATAAGTGTAAAATTTACTTGAAAAACCTGAGTGCAAAAACTTGCAAAAGAAAAATTGAGTACATTTGACTTCTTATTTTGTTCAGTGTAGGCAGGGTACAACCTTGACAGGGTGTCAATCTTTTGAATGGGCAGAATCATGCACACACACTACAGGCAAATTGGAAATGGCAATTAAATTAATTTGCGTGTCTATGAACTGTGGGAGGAAACAGAGTACCCACTGGGAAACCCACTAACCACGGGGAGAACATGCAAACTCCATGCACACAGATCAGAGGCGGGGCTTGAACCCTTGACTCTTGACGTGCAATGGCACAGTGCTAATCATTACACCACTGTGCTCCACACTCTTCTGCTCACTTCTTATCTTGTTTTCTTTTCTTTTCTGTAAATCATATAGCAGGGGTGTATTATGTTCTTGTGCTTTTAAAAAATTTCCAGCAGCTAAATGTTCCATGTAATCAAACTGCTAGTGTTTATGAGAGACTACGCATCAGCGTTAGAGTGTAATGGAGAAAGTCAAATGTTTCGTGTTTATTTTGATGTTACACAAGCCTCTGTTTCAGGCCTGCTGCTTGTTTCCACACAGATTCTGCCTCTAGGTCCAATTTTCAACTTCAGAGTGGTGTAGCATGAAATGAAGGATGAAACTGTGCTTTTGTACAGCGCTGTATAGTACATGTATCTAATACCATAGTTTGATAATATTATTGTATGATTTGTGGTGGAGATTGAGAACCTCATATTATAGAGGTTTAAATCTGAGCTTTGGAGTGTGAGCAGACAAGACCAAAGTGTGCACCTGAATATGACCTGAAATCCTGAAATCCGCTGTATGAATTTGGGGAAGATCAGATAATGTCAAATATTACACACAAGGGGGGGGGGGGGGGGGGGGGACACTAAGGCTAAGCCTTGGAGATTTTAGGGTGAAAATATTTCACTTCCTCTGATCTTCATGTCTGCACTGTTGGTTCCTGAGGTCATGATGTGGACAGGAACACAAGTCTGATCTGAATATCACACTCCAAGGATGAGATCTAATTCTTTAATTTCTGACGTTTTGAAAGTCCTAACCACACATCAGCTGTGGAGGGTGATGGAGTGAAACCCAGGAAGTTAGAGAAGATCAAAGAACATCAGAATTTCTATGGGGGAAAAAACACTAAGTCTAACCCCTTTTTCAGGTCTAATGTTTTGCTTTCTCTAATCTTCTTTATATCTACACATTTGGTTACTGAGGTTGAGACACAAATAGGAGTGTGAGCTTGGTCTGTCTATCACACTCCAAAGCTAACATCTGAGGCTTCAATTTCCAGTTCCAGTCAGTAACATATACAGATTGTAGCACTAACTGTAAGTGTAGGTTGTTGGCACAGTAGTGTAGTGTTTAACACCGTGGCTTTAAACTTCCAGGGTTGAGGGTTCATGTCTTGCCTTCGCTGTGTGTGCAGTTTGCATGTTCTCCCCATGCTTGGTGGGTTTTCTCTGGGTACTCCAGTTTGCTCCTGCAGTCCAAAGACATGCGCTGTAGGTGATTTTCGTAGTGTATGTTCGGGTGTGTGAGTGTGTGTATGCAGGGACTACATGATCTTGTGCTGTAGACTCTATGGGATTGGCTCCAGGTTCTCCATGACCCTACACTGCACAGGTTTTATCAGTATTGGAGGAGTTCTGCTCGTTTGCCTCTGGGCCTTATTTTGACTTTGCCACACTTTTCCAATTCGTGTTTTCATTGGGTTCAGGTGTTTATTAGAACCTTGGCAGTCCAACCCAAGTTTGAACCTCTTAGCCCTGTACTTCATATGCAAAGCAGAGAAAATAGGGCATAAAATTACCAAGTCAATAAAAGTACAGTGTGATGTAGCACGCTTAGCTATAGTATCATATTATATAGAAAGGTACATCTCATTGTCTAGAGCATTCAGGGTGACAGGGGCCTGGTGCATATCCCATATTCATGTTTATTTTGGATGTTACACAAGCCTCTGTTTCAGGCCTGCTGCTTGTTTTCACACTGATTCTGCCTCTAGGTGAAGTTCTCAGCTTTACAGAGGTGTAGAATGAAGGATAAAACTGTGCTTTTGTGCTGTGCTAGCTCCAAGTACAGTATCCAGTCCTGTTTGTGTTTATTACCCTGTTTATCTAAATATGTTAAATAATACCAAGACCACATCTGCATCCTCAACACCACCAATCTGTGACAGAAGTGCTCTCATATCTCCAGCCCCAGCAGCTCATAGTATGAATTTGGAGAAGATTAAAGAATGTCAAAATTTTCACCCAAAAACACTAAGGCTAACCCCTTGGGTGTTGACTTTCTCTGATCTTCTTTATACAGTACCTGCACTAGTTGTTACTGAGCTCATGATGTAGACAGAAGTGCAGATTTGATTTTAAAATCTCACTCCAAAGCTGAGTTCAGATGCTTTTATTTTTTCATAAACTCCAGTCTATAAATATACAGGTTTTGGAAAGCCATGACCAGGTGTTAAAATGGGGTTTAGGAGGTGGGGGAACCCTAAAACCCAGTTTAGTGGTGCAGTGACTCACCTGAAAATAACTTGCAGAGTTTTGAGACAAAAGCGGATGTGATGTGATTTCTCACTTGCACAACTTTAGATATTAATGTTAAGTCATATATAGAGTTCTGATTTAACGAGCGAGTAACTGGACCATAGAAGCCTGTAGGAAAGCCAAGCCACACCCACACCACAACACAACACACAAAAAGTTAACAGTCTGCTTAACATTAGTACAAATAAAAGATTACAGAGCACCCAGATGAGGATGGGTTCCCTGCTGAGCCTGGTTCCTCTCAAGGTTTCTTCCTACTGCCATCTCAGGGATTTTTTCCTTCAGCACTGCCGCCCTTGACTCGTTCATCAGGGACAATCAGATCACTATGATCTATACATTTTACTCCTACACATTTCCATAATCTGCTTTTAATTTTTGTAAAGCTGCTTTGAGACAATTACCACTGTTAAAGCGCTAAATAAATTACATTGAATTTAAATAAATCTACAATCTTTGATATGAACTGCCAATCTGATTTATTTATTTATTCATCAAAAGGGCCAATGAAGAAATAAATAATAAGCTGTTCAGGACTGTTCTGGATCATTTTGACCCCTGGTCCTAACCACATCTTCAGGGTGAAACCAAGTGCACCTCTGTCTATCTCTTGACCCCAGGAACCCACTATGTGAAATTGGAGAAGATCAAAGAACATGCAGATTTTTTTTTTTTTTTTTTTACAGGTGGAATTTTGACTTTCTCTGACCTTCTTGATTCCTGCACCTTTGGTTACTGAGGTCGAGACATAGACAGAAGTGTGAGTTTGGTATGTCTGTCACAGTCTAAAGTACAGTAAGTGTAGAGTCTGATACGGGAGGTGAGAGGATATTGTTAGTATGGTGGTTTAGTGGTTACCACCTTGGCCTCGCACTTTGTGAGCAGAAGGTTCAAATCCTGCCTCTGCTGTGTGTGTGTGTAGAGTTTGCATGTTCTCCCCGTGTTTGGTGGGTTTCCTCTGGGGACTCCGGTTTCCTCACACAGTCCAAAGACATTTGGTGCTGTACGCTGATTTGCATAGTGAATGTTTGGGTGTGTGAGTGTGTGCTTGTGCCTGTGGTGTATGCAGGGAGTCCACCACCTTGTACTCTAAGCTTCATGAAATTGGCTCCAGGTTCACCCCGACCCTGGACTGTCTAAGTGGTATCATTAACCTCAGTAAACCTTCTAGGTATCCTAGAAGCCATTTTCTTCTAGGAGCCTTTTATTTACTTTGTTCTTGCTTTACAGCTTTTATCAAATTTCAATGATAAATGTAGTTGTAGTTACTGAGGTAGAGAAGAAAACAGAATCAGTTTGATCTACTTAAGCCACTCCAACTGAGTACTGAGACAGCGCTGGTTAAAGTAGTAAATGAAAGAACACTGGCCTCAGACCAAGCATTTGTCATCATGCTTGTGTTGTACCATCTCAGTGTGGGATTTCGTTCTGTGGGTCAAAATATCCTTCCACACATCCTGGAAAATGTTGCTGAAATTAAGGCTAACCACTTTTTTTCTGTTGAAATGACTGATTTTCTCTGATCTTTGTATCTGCACCACTGGTTACTGAGGTAGACAGGAACGAAGGTTTGGTCTGAATTTTCATTCACCACTTAGATTTACAGTGTGATAGGGTGGAACAAAGTACAGTACACTCCCGTATATATATTAGAACCCCAGTAACCTACAGTGTGAATTTGGGAAAGATCGGAGAACATGAAAAGTTTGGCTCAAAAATACTCTTGGATCCCCTTGGACTTTCTTTAATATTCCTCATATCTGCACCATTGGTTACTGGTGTTGAGATGTGAATAGTAACACACAATTGGTCTGAATATCACACCCTAAAGTTAAGATCTGATTCTTCCAGGTGAGATTGGTCAGTCTGTCACACTCCATAGCTGTTGTCTATTACACCTTGCTAAGCCATGCTAAAGCTATGGCTAATGGTAACCTGTAGGATCTAGTATCTAGAGTCCTGTTTGTGTTTCTTGCCCTGTCTACCTAAATATGTTAAGTACCAAGACCACCCCTGCATCTTCGACACCTCCAATCATTGACTCTGAAGTGCTCTCCTGTCTCCGCCCTGACCCAAGCAGCTTACAGTGCAAAAATGTGAAAGATTAATAAAAGAAATGTACTTTACCAAACAAAAAAAACAAAAAAAAAAAAAAAAATGGAATTCTTAGAGAGAATATTTAGAGGTTTTTGTATTTTATGAAGTGGAATAGTGGCAACATACCATTAAAACATAATCCGTGAGCATGATATTAATTTTCACTGCTATGCTGACGACACACAGTTATACGTCTCAGCAAAACCAGATGAGAAAAACCAGCTTACTAAAGTTGAGCAATGTGTAAAGACTATAAGAGGCTGGATGCTAACTAACTTCCTTCTGCTTAATCTTGATAAGACAGAAGTTCTAGTCATAGGACCACAAGCAGCTAGAAGTAAGCTTTCTGATCACACTGTAACTTTAGATGGCCTTTCTGTTCCATCAAGTGCAACAGTAAAAGACCTCGGTGTGATTATAGATTCTAGTCTTTCATTTGAAGCACATGTAGATAATATTACCAGGATAGCTTTCTTTCACCTTAGAAATATTGCCAAGATAAGAAACATATTGTCACTAAATTATGCAGAAAAACTAGTTCATGCTTTTATCACCTCTAGGTTGGACTATTGTAACGCCTTACTGTCTGGTTGTTCAACTAGGTGTATAAACAAGCTTCAGTTAGTACAGAATGCAGCAGCGAGAGTCCTCACTAAAACCAGAAGATACGAGCACATCACCCCTATCTTATCTACACTGCATTGGCTCCCTGTGAAATTTCACATCGATTTTAAGACACTACTTTTGACGTATAAAGCATTAAATGGTCTCGCGCCGCAGTATTTGAGTGAACTGTTAGTGTCTTAATATCCACCACACCTACTTCGATCAAAGGATGCAGGCTGTGTGTCAGTGCCGTGTATTATTAAAACTACAGCAGGGGGCAGAGCTTTTTCTTACAAAGCCCCAAAGTTATAGAATAGTCTTCCTATTAATGTTCGGGACTCAGACACAATCTCAGTGTTTAAGTCTAGGCTAAAAACCTATTTATTTAGCACAGCATGTTTGTAAATAGATTAGCCTTAGGTAAAGGAGCAGATCTGGGGGACTCATGGACGTAGAGTATTCTGGTGAACTGGTATGTTTAGATGCTGTCTTCCCCACTCTCATTGATCACTCAGGTTTGTTGACGGTGAGGTGGTTGGTTGCTTTACATCTCAGTTCCCCCTCATGTCTGTGTTTCCTTCTGGCTCCTCCCTTTTAGTTATAATGTCATAGTTAGTCCTGCCGGAGTCCCTGCTTGCACTTTGCACTAAATATACATTCACATTATACATTATGTGACTACGACCAGACTTAACTGTCATCTCCCCTCCTCTCTCTCGCTCTCTCTCTCTGTCAAGCCACACATGTCGTTCCTGAGCTGCCAGTGATCCAGACTCCCTCTACCCTCTGGACCTGCCTGACTCATCCTGGTGCCTCGCTTCTGGTTGGAGATCTCGTCACATGGATGCCCCGTGCGTCTCTTTGGGATGCGTCTGGTGTCTGGGGACGGTTTCACTCTACTATGAAGGCGGTTCTGGCCTCGCATGATGTTGACAGCTGTTTCTCTGCGGACTTGGCTACAGTCGCTCGATAGTTCAGAACTGAAATTTCCTACAAATCAAAGTCTACCTGAGCCTCCAATAACTACCTGGACTCCATATTAACATAAATTAACATCCGTTAACAACTATTATACTGAACTGCCTGCCACCCAACACACAGTATGAGTGCAGATCAATCCCTGCTCTCCGTTATCATCCAGATGAGGATGGGTTCCCTGTTGAGTCTGGTTCCTCTTAAGGTTTCTTTCTGCTGCCATCTCAGGGAGTTTTTCCTTGCCACTGTCGCCCTCAGCTTGCTCATCAGGGACTATCTGACCATTTTGATTCAAACACATTCACATTTCATACAAACTTAAATAATTCTTTTGATTGTGTAAAGCTGCCTTGCGACGATGAAAATTGTTAAAAGCGCTATACAAATAAAAAAATTGAATTGAATAGTGATAGTACAGTGTGATGGAGGATATCAGGAGAACAGTAGGTGCTTTAGTAAACTACAGTGTTATACTTTATTATATTATCAGTAGATGTCATATAGTAATGAAACAGTGTGGTGTGGGTGTGACAGCGTGTAGCCCAATTATTATTATTATTATGTATATAAATACCATGGAAACATGCTAATGCATGATAGCAACAGTATAGAATTTTAATGAGTGATAAATGTAATTGTAATTGGGGAAATAAAGAAGAAATCAGAAACAGTTTGATCTGCTTATACCACTCCAAGACAATACAGTAAATCCAGTAAAAGTAGGAGGACTTTCACACACAAAGAGATTTTGACTTTACCTGCAAACTAAGTTTATGAGGGGAATCCCGAGTGCCATTCTGTCTCAGAGCTGTTTTCACTGTACTGGACTGTGAACTGTTTTGTTAAGGATTTTTCAAAATTAGGATTATTCACCATCAGGGCAGCTTTATAGGACAGACATTTTCTATCATCATTCTCCGGGACTGATTCACTGAAACCGGTGAGGCCGGCTCATTCCTCCCGCGCGCGCGCGCACACACACACACACACACACACACACACACACACACACACACACACACACACACACACACACATACAGTATACCAGACTTTAGACATTTTATACATTCACTTACACACTGAAAATGTTGTATATAATTTTTAAATATTGGTATCTGGTGCACTGCAGTGTCTATTTTTGTGAGATTTGTTTGCGTCTATGAATGTTAAATGTGAACCGCAGTCTGTTCGTATCTGTGGAAATTTGTTAACTCAAATGTTTGTAAGCCGGGGACTAACTGTACTAGGACAGCGCTGGTTAAAGTAGTAAATGACAGCACGCTGGCCTCTGATCAGGGATGTGTGTTGTGTCGCCATACCCGTGTTGCTCCATCTCAGTGTGGACTTTCATTCTGTAGATAAAATATCCTTTAACACATCTGTAAAATGTTAGGAGAATTTTTTTTCTTGTCTCGAATTTTATTAAACTGATGGTTTCGGTGTGTAAATGTCAATGGCCGCTCCTCTATGAATTAAATACTAACTCTGGGGTAAAACCACGTGTCCTCCTGTCTATATCAGATTGTCATTTATCCACTCAGGTTAACCTCTTGCAGTTTTTTTCTGCTGAAATTTCTGACTTTGTCTGATTTTCATATCTTCACCGTTGGTTATTGAGGTCATAATGTATACAGGAGCTCAGGTTTGTTCTGAGTATTAAACTTCCACTCACAACCCAGCTGTGGATGGTGACAAGGTAGAACTGAGTGCCTTCCTGTCTTTGTCCAGACTCCAGTAACCCACAAGGTGAATTTGGAGAAGATCAGACAATGACAGTTTTTTCAACCAAAAAACACTACGTCTAACCCCTTGGAGGTTTTGTGAAAATGTTGACTTTGTCTGATCTTTTTCATTCTGCACCATTGATTACTGATGTTTGAACAGAGTGTACGTTTGGACTGTCTATCACATTCCAAAGTTGAGATTGAGAGTTCTGATAAACAGTCCAGAATTATTAAGATTTTGGAAAGTCCAAACCACAGCACAACTGTTGATGGTTAAATGCATTAAGGCACATGAGTTCGCCCTTCATGTCTTAATGTTAAGATTTGAAGCTTAAATTTCTGACATTTATTTGCAGTATACATCACCATCCCCTTGCTAGGTGACATCGCGGAGACCCCTACTACTGCCCCACACAGACTCTCCACTGGTGTCCCACAAAGCTCAGTTTTCAATCCTCTGCTGTCCTCCTCTATACTCAAGCTCTTTGTCAGGTCATATTCTGACATGGGTCTTCACACCATTGCTCTGCAGAAGATTTCCTTCCTCATACACTCATGTTTTCACTCAGACTTCAGCCAGATATCTCACCATCTTACATAACAGCTCATCAGCTGAACTGCTATTCAGCCCAGGCGATTCATCCTCTCATCAGGATCTTGTGACCTTCTTGGAGAACTATATGATCTCAGCTCCAGATGTGAATGCAGCAGCTTTGGATTTAATGATTGAATTGGAGTCCTCACTAGAACCAGAAGATACGAGCACATCACCCCTACAGTATCTTATCCACATTGCATTTCCTCCCTGCGAAAGTTCACATTGATTTTAAACTATTGACCTAGAAAAATTAGAAGTTTAGTTTACTGTACTTACAACTTAGAGGATGGATGTTCTTGCTTGGAGAACACAAACTGTTTGCACTCAACTCTCCATGACTGAACAGTTAACCATGTCAGCATGATAAAGCAGACCTAATATGAAATCTATTAGAACTATTAGAGCAACCAGTTATATCAGGGATCACACAGATGAGGATGGGTTCCTTGTTCAGTCTGGAGTTTTCCCTCACCATCATCTCCAGCTGCTTATCATCTGTTTACACTTTTCTGTGAAGCTGCTTAGTGACGCATTCTTTGTTAATAAACTGAATTGAACTTCTTTCCTCACTCTTCCTTTTTTCTTCTAGCATTAAAAGATCCAATAACTTGCCAACATGGATGTAAAGATTGTGAACATCTTTAAGCTTCTGAACACTTGTAGTGAAGTTTATAATCATCTGTTAGAAAGAGCTGTGTGCTAAACGATCTCCCATTTAAAGGATTCTTAAAGCTAAAAAACCTCGAAACAGCTATAATTTACTTCATAACACACACACACACACACACACACACACACACACACATTGGGTGTCTGCAACAAAATTGGTCTATTTGCATTTCCTTATCAAATGTAAAATGTAAAACACAGTCAGCATCAACACATTGCTATCAGACCCTAATATCTCCCTCTCTCTCTCTTACACACACACACACACACACACACACACACGCTCACAAAGCTTTTTTGTTTTGTTATTTTGTTAGTAAAATGACTCACCTGTTTTCCTTTTTCATCTCATTACATCAGGACCTCTCTCTCTCTCTCTGTCTCTCTCTCTAATTTGCAGTATCATTATGTCTCTCCTTTTCTAGGAATTGCTTTTGCTCTGTCTTTCTCTCATGTATAAGTCAAACAGTGAGACAGGGAGAGTAGGAGAGTGAGCGTGAGACAGTGAGAGTGAGACAGTGAGAGTGAGACAGGGGGTTTATGAGCACTGGATTAATTAGTGTAAGTAAAACACAGCATAGTAAAGAGCAGACTTACGAGTTTGTCAATAAGAAACTCTAATTTACCTCCAGCATGTAGGAGTGTGTGTGCGTGTGCGTGCGCGTGCGCGTGTGTGTGACATAAACACTATTAAACCCACTCACCCACTCAAATACACACACATTTTTTGTGAATCATACAGAATCAGTGGACGAAACATGTTAAATTAAAGTGATGATTGAACTGAATTTTGCTTTGTAGCCTGAAGAAGTCAGGGAGAGAAACAGGAAGTGGTGTTTAATCTGTTAAATCTTCACTCTGAGCCACGGAGCACGTCGCCTTACTGCTAACAGAGTCACAGACCGCTAATACCAAGTGCCGCATGTTTCGAGTGACAGACTTTCTGTCTGCTTCAATCACTGCTCACACACTCTGACCCCACACTGCACTGCTCCTCCTCCCGCGTCCCCACGCTGCGCTGGTTCTCCTCCCGCGTCCCCACGCTGCGCTGGTTCTCCCCCCGCGTCCCCACGCTGCATTTCTGAGTTCTGCCTCACTATACCTCTTGACCAATCTATTTTATCTATCGTTACTTTGGTGAGGAACAGCACTTCAGCGAATGTTTTTCCTCTGATTCTTCACATGTTCAGACTCCGCTCTGATCCAGATGCCGCTCCTTCAGCTGACTGCTAGAAATAAAGTTTTACAATTTTACTTTGATGTTTTACATCTTATGTTAATAAATGTTTATTTATTTTATTATTTATTTATAGAATAAGAATTGTGATCAGGAACAGTGGTGTCATATACACGAGCTTTCTTCTACAATAAACTCTACTTCACACTTCCAGACAGATTAACATAATTGATAATAAATAATGGCGTCACTCACATCTGCTCCTCCTTCATCCAGTTTATCAGAACACACGCGCGTCATCCTGAAACCTTAATTCATTATTCAATGCTCACCTCCGTGGTTCACCCCCTCCTGTCTACCTGTTAGCACTTTCTCTTAGCACTTCATTTTAGATAAGTCTTCATTCTCACAGAATTTGTTTTGTAAAATAAACTCATGCCCTTTCTAACCCCTCCCCTCTGTCTAACCCCCCTATTTCACCTCTTTGCCCCACCCCTTCCATCTGTCTCCCTAATCCATCTCCCCCCTGCCTTAACCCCTGCCTCACCATCATTCCTCTCTCATCCCTCTGTCTCACCTCTCTGTCTCACCCCTCTCTCTCTCCTGTCTCACTCCTCCCCCTTGCCCCTCTATTTTACCTCTGTGTCACCGATCAGTTCTGTCTCACAGATCTTCCTATGTCTCAGTGGTGTGTACAGTCACATACACTGATTCCTCCTGCTACAGGGACATTTAAGAAGACCTCATCACTGGCCATCACACAAACTCACGTCTCAATCGTCTCCACATCGCTCAGAAACCTTCTGCTTTCATGGGGCAGTGTCCCCCAGCCCAGGGACGGCCCCCGGGGCTCTGACCATCTGAGCTGCCTTGTTGAAGTACGCTACCACAGCACAAACCCAGAGCGCAACGTTTAAAGGCAGCGGTACAAAAAGAGGGTACAGACGGGGCAAAATCATCCTGTTTATTTACATTTATTTTAACTGTGTGATGTGTTTTAGATCTGTATCATGTACAATCACCACAGAAAACCGTAAATGGGATAAGTAGGCTGGTCTCTCCTCCCTGACCCTCGTCACTGTCTCTTATTCACGTCTAAATAAACAGGCAAGCTTTATTTATGTATAAATTTCTTGTACAAATAAACTGCTTCAACACTAAAAAGATAAAAAGCACAGTGTAATAAACACACAGGCCTTCACACTGCAGTTTACTGTTGATCAGCTGACTGTGTGTGTGTGTGTGTGTGTGAGAGAGAGAGAAGGGGAGAGAGAGAGAGAGAGAGAGAGAGAGAGAATGCACTTGCACTCAGACAGATTCACGAGCACTTGTGCATCTGTAAAACGACGGCGTGCTGTAATGAATGCAAAACGAAAATGAAACACAGTCCAGAGTCACAGAGCGCTTCCATTTCTCCCGTTAATGTCGCGTGTCGCTTCGTGAGGCTCTGCTTTGTGTGTGTGTGTGTGTGTGTGTGAATGAAAGGTTGCATGTCTCACTCACTCGCTCAGCAAATATGTATTTGATACGAGCAGTAAATCACTGGAGCGAGCTGAAACACGTGTTAATGGAGGCCGCTAAATTGGAATGGAATTTGTTTTTTTTTTTTTTAAAAGAGCTGAAGTGATGGTGCGAGTGAACGAGGAGGGAAAACTAGAGGCATCAAGCAGAAAATAAGAGAGAGAGAGGGGGGGGGGAGGGAGAGGGGGATCTGGTGAAGAGGAAAATGAATTAAACATGTTTATGTTCCTCAGGGAGCTCAGGGTCTCCAGGGGTCTCCAGGGTTCTGTTCTACCGGGACTGAGCTGATGAGCGGAACATCGGAGTCACATGACAATGAACTCAGTGTTACAGGCAGGAGCAGGAGGAAGCCGGGACAAGACTGAGCAGTAACACCTCCATACTGGGCCAGGAGCGAGTTAGTAGTTATTAAAGATACAGCAGTGGTACTGGTACTGGTGTTAATACTGATAATGACACGGACACTGGCACTGACGCTTTACCATACTGTACTGACACTAGTACACATGCTCATACTGCTACTGGTGCTGGTACGGATGCTAATACTGGTGTTAATACTGATACTGGTGCTGATGCTGGTACAGATGCTGATACCAGTACAGATACTTGTGCTAATACTTGTACTGAAACTGGTACCCTTACTGGTACTGATGGTAATACTGGTGCTGATAATGATTCTGATAAGGATTCTAATACAGGTGTTAATACTGGTACTGGTGCTAGGGATACTTGTACTGGTGCTGGTTCCTCATACAGGTTAAAAAAGTCCACCCATCCACCACTCTGGAGACACAAGACCGTCACATGTTCAGTCATCAAAGGGAAACTGTGGGCTGAAGACATCATGAGGAAGATCTACAGCAGCTTCAGAGTGGATTTGGCGAAACATCTTAAACTCACTAGCGGCACTACAGACTATGGAGGTCGCTCTATAGATAACAGCTGTGTGATGTTTGAGATGATCAGCTGCTACAGAGCTGCTAAATATTAATAACCAGCGATTCTGACACAAAACCTTATTGTACATACAGAAACAGAACACAAAACTCAAAACGCTAACAGACATAGCACGCTAACTCCTACAGAGAAGGAGAAGTATGGGAGTGTTAGTGTATTAGCATGCTAGCTGAGTTAGTGGTTTAGGGAGGAGATGAAGGATGGCAGTGAAATAAAAAAAAGGATGATGTTGGTTTTTTTCCCCCTGTGAGTGCTGGAAGCTGATTGGTCGACGCTGCACTCGGTGGAAGTCATGTCTGAGAGCCGGGGAAATGAGCGCCGGTCAGAGCGCAGGCTTTGAAGTCACATTTGCAGGCGAGCGACGGCCTTCATCACGGCAAATTTCTACGAAACAGCGGAAAGGGAGCGTCACTAATGCACATTACACGCAATTTCCTCCTGTTTACCGCAGCACAGGGGCGCGCGCTCTTCTTTTAATGCACATAAACATCATAACAACATCAAATATTCCTCACACACACACACACACACACACACTCACACACCGAGAGGACAAACATCATCAGCGCGCACACACAGACACACACACACACACAGTGGAAAACTTTCAGGGTTTCTGTAAGCTTCAAGCTCCGCGACTGAGTGACTGATGAAACCAGAAAAGGTTTGGAGTTTGTGAATAAATGAAGAAGAGAAGATTTAAAGACGTATAACGGTGAAGAGTGAACCAGCACACCAGCAGTCGAAACATTTTATTGTTTTATAAGGATATAAATGTCGTCTGGATAAAATGGTGAATCCTCTAGAGAGACTCACAGCGACTGCGTCGTCCTGTCTAATATTCACGAGAAGTTCGTCATCACTTTATTTACAATCCTAATATTTTCCATAATACACTTACAAATAAATATTGCATTCTTACTCTTCTACATTGAAACATTTAAACGCTTGTGAGTACATATTTCACCTGAGCATTCAGCAGGGCGATCTCTCCCCTGAACAAAACAACAAGTTCAATAAATTAACCAATCAAGAAGAGGGGTAGGAGAAAACGACAAGAAGTGATGCGCAGGATTTAAAAAGAACGTACATCAGGTGTAGATTTAAAAACAAACAAAAAACAAACAAACAAAGAAAAGGTCTAAACATTTGTTACACAGATTATAACCGCAGATGGGACACGTCATGGCTACCGTGTGTGTGTGTGTGTGTGTGTGTGTGTGTGTGTGTGTGTGTGTGTGTGTGTGTGTGTGTGTGTGTGTTTCTGTAAGGAAGCTCGGTACAGTCCGGACTGATCCTGAGTCAGTCTCTCAGTCTTGTGTGAATCAGCTGCTACAGAGTTCAGTGGATGAAACGCTGATCTGAGATCAGTGGAACTGCTGTTGAGAAGAACACACCTTCATCTGTCCATCGCGGCTGTCATTAGTTCTGCATTGTGACGATAGAGACCAGGGTCTCCTGTCCCTCAGCGTCCAAACCCAAAGTGTCTCCTACAAGTACCATAGTGCATGATGGGAATTTTATTCTGATTAAGAGTTAGCTTGCTAGCTCAGTGCACGGAGAAATTCAGAAACTCTTTCACTCGCTGTCTGTCTCTCTGTCTGTCTCTCTGTCTGTCTGTCTCTCTCTCCTTGTCTGTCTCACTCTCCACACATATATGGAGGTTTAACGGAACGTTTCTTATTTGCATTAAACACTGAAAATTAAGATTTAAAGAATAACATTTTAAATCAAACATTAATTATGTGTGCATGTGGATGTGTGTGTGTGTGTGTGTGTGTGTGTGTGTGTGTGTGTGTGTTTACTCCACCAACCGCTCTGAGAACCTTAATTAAAGAACACAGCCAGAGGAACACACTGAGGATCCCTGAGCAGCAGGAACACTCCACACACACACACGAGCACACACACACACATTCTAACTCTTCAGGTGTGTAAGGTCACAGCGCTGACGTGATCATGAGGAGTAAATGCTACGTTTTCAGAAATATCCGTATACGCATGGACAAGCCTTAGCTGTGTTCTGCATCCTGCTGCAGTGCATCGTGGGACATCCTGTAACAGGAAACAGAGGACAGAGAGCAGGTTCTGGATCTAAAGCTGACCTACTTTCCTCTAAATAAATAACTTTATCCCAGAAAATCAGTGACTGCAAAACCAAAATAAAAACAAGAAATCGATTTTATTAAAAACCTGTCTCTCTCTCTCTCTCTCTCTTTCTGTCTTTCTCTCTTTCTGTCTCTCTCTCTCTGTCTTTCTCTTTCTGTCTCTCTCTCTCTCTCTTTCTGTCTCTCTCTCTTTCTCTCTTTCTGTCTCTCTCTCTGTCTTTCTCTCTTTCTGTCTCTCTCTCTTTTTCTGTCTCTCTCTCTCTCTGTCTCTCTCTCTCTTTCTCTCATTGTTGCTTTTAGACCTTTTAGGCCTGAACTTTCTTCTTCTCTTTTTCTCTCTGTGCTTTTTTTTTACTCTCTGTCTATTTAAACACGTTTTTCTTCATGAAATAAAAACAATAAATAAAGATCTATCTGTCCATCTTCCATCATTTTCACGTCTCTGCTTCTTTCTCACTACAGTTTGGATGAAACTTTTCCTCGTCCATGCAAAGGCATTACAGGTGAGTTTCTATTGAGTTTGTTCTCTTTCTCTCTCTCTTTCTCTCACTCTCTCTGTCTCTTATGTTTTTATTCCTTCGCTCACAGATTGTCTTGCAGTCTCTCCATATATGTCCCCACGTCCACGTCCTGACACACCCACTTTATATCATCTTCGTTTCCTATCACGTTAGCATACGGCGTGCTATCGTCCGTCATGACTGTTGTGAAAGGTGTGAATTTTACTCTCTTTTTCACGCTCGGCTCTGCCCCTTCTTGCGTGTGGGCGGAGCTTCTTTTCTGAGACCCGCCCCCATTTAGGTTCAGGTTCAGCAGATATTTGCTTTCCTCTCCACCTTCACTGCGGTCGATGGCCGTCGTGGTAAGTTCGGCGTCGCCATGATGCCGATCCTGAAGCTCCGCCCCGTTCCCGAGCCACACCCAGTCGTGGGCATGGTTAAGAGTCCCGCGATCCAAAACAGGAAGTTGTTTGTGCCGGTAGCGGAAGGCAAAGCTGATGCAGTTGATGAGGAAGACGAGGATGGCGAGGCCGAAGACGCCGAGCAGTGCGTACATGCCGATCTCGAGGTCTGACAGGCGACGGGGGTTTGCGCTGAGCTCGTCACTAGGAATCTCATCCTGGGTGGGGTTATTGATTTGCCCCTCCCCACCTGCTTCATTATTGCTCCCCTGATTGCTTATGGCCGACTTTGTAGTGACGCTGACCTTCCTAAGAGCAACTTCCTCTGCATTAGTGAACTTCCATCCCTCTCCATCGTCATCACCGTCTTCCTCTAAAACTTGGACGTCCTGTTTATGTTCGTTGGTGCCCTCGTCCAAATCGCTGTATCCACCCTGCCCCTCCACCCTACTCTTCTCTTCCTGCCCAAATTTAACATGGATACTTCCAACACCCATGGCTAGCACGCTCTTCCTCTTGGACTTCTGGCAAGTTTCAGAGATCAGCATCTCCACACGCACCAATGACCCTTGACCTTCATGCTCAGCAGTCACCGTGGGCCAGGGTTGAAACTGATCCTGATTGGTGGAGACCACGTTCTCATCCAGTGAGGTCACAGCTAGTGTGAAGTCTTTAGGGTCGTAGATGTCGAGAGGCGTCGCAGAGCCATCGCTGTATTGGATCCATGCACTGATTACTGCTTCCTGTAAGAACGAGACAGACAGACAAACAGACAGACAGACATTTTCAGAATGTTGAAACTGATCAGCTGTATCTGCTCTGAGGAGAACCCTGTTGTGTGGCTCTTTAGTCACTCGAGGAGACAGGAACCACATGTGGATCTGAGGGCACGCATGTGAACAGAGGTAGTGATGCGGCGAGAGGACATCTGTGTGAAAGAGAGATCCGCCCCCCACCCCACCCCCATCATGGAATGAAGATGTAATGAGTGTGATACACCCAAAAAGGTTTAAACAACGATTATCAATTTGCAGATAACATGCATACAAACAAAACGAGTGTATGAAAACCAGCGCTGTTGGGGAACGCCAGCTCGCTCCTTACAAGCACACACTGAGGCGGCTCAGCTCCAGACTCGTGTCTTCAGTGTGACCTCCAGTCAAGGCAGCATATTAAGGGTCTTCTTAGTGTCTTTATAGCGGCATCTCTGTAGACGTATCGTATCGTGGCTCAGTGTTTAGCAAAGGGAAAGGGAAGGGCTGTACTGTACACCCCCTTCTGGGCAAATTATTCACACCGCTCCACAATAATACTGCTATTCTACACCAGCTCCATGCTCTCCATGTTTTCTGTGCTGTGGGTAATTTTCTGGTTTCTCCACACACTTTCTGTCACTGTGTTTCTGACCAGACTTTTATGAAAATGTTTTTTGCCCCCCACACCCCGAAAATTTTTTTTTTTTTTTTTAGCTGGTTGGTTTGTTTAATTAACTGCAAAAGATTCAGACTCGACATATGGACAATCTGCTCACACTGAACATCCTGTAAACACACTCAGAGGAAAAAAAAACATGAGTTCAGTAAGCAGGAACTCTGAGCCATCACGCAGGTTTTGGACTGGTTGCTTGGAGGAAGCCCTGAAGAATTTTTAGGATTTACAGATGGTTTGAAGATTCACCCCTCGCCAAGGAACTGACCATTTTTTGCTAAAATTTAAATTCATCCAGTTCGTTCAAGTCAAAGGTTCTGTCATGAGACTGCACCCTTGGCATTCAGAGAATAGTTCTTACAGGCTGATGGTTCTTATGGTACATCCCACCACAAACCTGTGATTATAAACCCCGCCCACAAACAAGCCCAGAATGCGGAATTAAAGAGAACGAACTGTTCACAGGATGTTTTCACGCTCATTTTGTGTCTTTGTGTGTTACCTGTTTGTGTGTGTGCAGCAGGTCGTTGGCACTAGCAGTGATATAAATGGCGTTATTGTGTTGTGGAACGAGCTGAAGGGAGACGGAGAGAGAGCCGACGATCTGAACGAGGAGATCAGAGACGCTGACTTTATCATCCAGCACCGTGATCGTTCTCTCAGCCAGGATGGAGTCAGACAGGGGAGAGATCACCTGTGAATTAAATATACATTAAAGAGTATACAGCAAACATCATATTCAGAAATAAATAAATAAATGAATAAAGCATAACAAGGACCAGAGCTTAATAAAAGGTTGTTGGTCCAAGTGGCATAAAGAGCGCTGTGCTCCAGCGCCCAGAGAACGGCTCCTCACATCGATGCCATTGTCCATAACACTCCAAAGTTCAGATGAAATTTAGAGGCATTTGTTAAAAAACACCGGGGTGGTGGTGGCTCAGTGTGTTAAGGCTCTGAGTTACGGATCGAAGGTCGGTGGCTCAAGCCCCATCTCTGCTGTCTGCTCCAAGGGCATCATAAAAATGGCTGACACTGCACTGACCCAAGCCTACCAACAAAGCTGGGATATGCAAGGAATAAAGATTTTTACTTTGCAGTATTGTGGATGTGACTAATAAAGCCTGAACATAACTTAACTTAAAATCAGGAAGTACCTGCATTCATAAAAAGTAAGGAGAGAAAAATATGTCCCAAAACATGACGTTCCTCAAATGACCATAAGGGAGTGGTTTCAAAAGCGAGTCACTTCCCATAAAGCCCCATGTAAAAATGTCCAACTTTAAAACCGTAAAGTACCAACAGTAAAGTAGCAGCACTTTATTTACAGCCGGTCCAAAAAACTGTTTTGGTGTCCATAGGGTTAGGACTTCACATTTAGGACCGGACAGGGGGTGAATATTTATGTAACTCACCAGTTAAAATTAGATTAAGACATAAACTTATGCATAATTAAGGGTGTGGCTGATTTGAGTGACAGCTGCATTGCAGGTGTCAAAGCGCTAGCCTCCTGCTTTCATCACTTTAGCTAACCAGCTAACTGAAATCGTTGTAGTTTAACTGACCACAAGAAATGTAGGAGTCGATACGGGGCAGCGTGTAGGGTGTGGATGAGTTCAATCAAACGCAAAGTTACATCAGCATATAAATAAACATTAGCCACCCTAGCATTTTAGCTAAATCATGAGAACTTGGATCCATGCCTGAGTCTCAGACAGAAACCTGTCACTCATGTGTTCTTATTAGAATATTAGGCCACGCCCTATTTCTAGACCCACACCTTTTTTCTCAT
>CM059208.1:29468904-29488904 GCA_030347435.1 Clarias fuscus | reverse complement strand
TAACACACATTTATACACAACCAGCAAATAAGCAGCTGTCTGTTTTTCACTCTGGTGACTTTGATTCTGTCATTTTCTGCACTCCGATGGTCTGTTGGGTTCAGACATTTAGTGTGCACACACACACACACACACACACACACACACACACACACGAGCTCTCACACACACACAAACACACACACATACACACACATATTTATCTTAGAGGAACTAGAAAGATTCAGGCTGCTAAATGACCAAACCGTCAGAATCCAGGAGAGGAACAGAACCTGAGAGTCGACAGCACAACAAAGACAGACAAAGAGATGTACAGACAGGCAGGCAGACATACAGACAGGTGTACTGACAGACAGGTGGACAAACAAACAGACAGACAGGTGGACAGACAGATAGACAGGTGTACTGACAGACAGACAGGCAGGCAGACAGACAGGTGTACTGACAGACAGACAGACAGGTGGACAGACAGACAGGTGTACACACAGACAGACAGGCAGGTGTACTGACAGACAGACAGACAGACAGACAGGTGGACAGATGGACAGACAGACAGACAGGTGTACACACAGACAGACAGGCAGACAGACAGGTGTACTGACAGACAGACAAACAGGTGGACAGACAAACAGGTGGACAGACAGGTGTACAGACAGACGGACAGACAGACAGACAGATGTACAGACAGACGGACAGACAGACAGACAGGTGTACTGACAGACAGACAGACAGGTGTACAGGCAGACAGACAGGTGTACAGACAGACAGACAGGTGGACAGACAGTCAGACACAGGTGTACAGACAGACAGACAGGTCGACAGACAGACAGGTGGACAGACCGACAGACAAAAAGACGTACAGACAGACGTACAGAAAGGTGTACAGACAGACAGGTGGACAGACAGACAGACAGACAGGTGGACAGACAGACAGACAGACAGACAGATGTGCTGACAGACAGGCAGGCAGACAGACATGTGTACTGACAGAAAGACAGACAGGTGTAGTGACAGACAGGTGGACAGACAGGCAGACGGACAGACAGACAGACAGGTGGACAGACAGACATACAAGTGGACAGACAGGCAGACATACAGACATACAGGTGGACAGACAGACAGGCAGACAGACAGACAGGTGGACAGACAGACAGGTGGACAGACAGACAGACAGGCGGACAGACAAACATGTGGACAGACACATAGGTGGACAGACAGACAGGTGGACAGACAGACAGACAGACAGACAGGTGGACAGACAGACAGACAGACAGGTGGACAGACAGACAGACAGACGCACTGAGCCTGTCTCATCTCAACACTCTCTGATGTCTCTATAACAGTTTCTCCCCCAACACTCCGCCCCATTACAGCTTTACGCTAATAATGAGGCTCTCACGTGTGTGTGTGTGTGTGTGTGTGTATGTGTGTGTGTGTGTGTGTGTGTGTGTGTGTGTGTGTGTGTGTGTGTGTGTGTGTGTTTGGAGGTTCAATGGATTCCGAATGTAAATTTGATCCACAGAGTTTAAAGTAAGTTCTGTATTTGCATAAGGATATAAGTCATGTGTGTCCTCAATCCGTCTAACATTATTATAATAAACCTTCAGTCCAGTTTGGACCACAAACACACTGCTCTCTCTCTCTCACACACACACACACACACACACACACACACACACACACACACACACACACACACACAAACACACACGCACACACACACACACACAAACACACACACACACCTGCCTCATGGGGAATAATGACGATTGTGGAGACAAAAGTCCTGTTTAAAGAGAAAAAAACTGTAAATTAAAAACTTCAGCTTTGGCCCAATTGGTGTGTGTGTGTGTGTGTGTGTGTGTGTGTGTGTGAGAGAGAGAGAGAGAGAGAGAGAGAGAGAGAGAGAGAATGGACACACTGTGTCCAATCTTTAAAATGATAGTTTCAAGTACACACACACACACACACACACACACACACACACACACACACACACACACACCTGGCTAATACCTCCCATAAGGCCTGACCACCGAAGAAGGGCAGGGGAAAGGGGTCATTGCCGTGGTAACAGAACGCCCCCCCGCTGCCCGACATCAGCCATTAACAAGAAGACGTGGAGCAGAATGGGGCGAGACAGGTGCATTATGGGAGTCAGGGTCCATCAGTGACACTCAAACCGCCCTAACGAGGGACATGAGTCATTTAAACACACACACACACAACTAACGGATAATTAGCTATTGATCAAAGAGAGGGGTATGAGACTGAGAGAGAGAGAGAGAGAGAGAGAGAGAGAGAGAGAGGAACACAAACACAGACAGACAGAAACAGAGGAAGACAGGGGAGAGTGAGACTTAAAAAAAGTAAAAGGACCAAAGAGAGACAAAGAGAGTGAAACTTAAGGAAGTAAGACAGAAAGAAGGAAAGAGAGACTTTGGGATAAAAGGGAAGGAGAGAAATAGTGACGAGAACAAATGGAAACAGATCAAGGGGTTTTATCAGACTGATTAATGGCCCCTCCCCTTTGATCTGTCTGGACCCTGCTTCACTTTAAGCCACGCCCCTTATAGAAGTACAACTGACTAGTTACAGCTGCTTTTACACACTCACTGTCTTTGTGTGTGTGTGTGTGTGTGTGTGTGTGTGTGTGTGTGTTTCAGGGACAAAGCATTTTATCATAATAATAAATTGTACTTCAGTTTTTTCCTGATATCTCCAATGCATACCGCACACACACACACACACACACACACACACACACACACAAACACACAAACACACACACACTTATTTGAAGCTGTCATGTTTCCTGTTTCCGTCCAGCATGTCGTCACCTGGAGGTCGCTGTAGTAACAAAGTAAGGCAGAAGAACATCTGCCTTAATGTTTTTTCAGGAGTGGAGCTAGGTATCTATCTCTTTCACTATCTTACCTTCTTCATCCAAACACCTCCTTCAACCTTCTAACATTCTCCACCTATAATCATCTCCTCCACTTCCAACCTTCCCCTCTGCCATCCAACCACCATCTTCACCACATAACCATATTCCCCACAATCAAACCTTCTCCTCCACCATCTAAAAACCTTCTCCACCTTTAAACATCTCCTTCACCATCCAACGTTCTCCAACATTCAATCATCTTCTCCATCATCAACCTTCTTCAACCATCAACCATCTTCTCCACTATCTAACCTTCTCCTCCACCATCTAAAAACCTCCTCCACTTTTAACAATCTGTCGAGAGTATGGCTGAAGAACAGCGTGAAGTTTCTCTGTGATGGACACAAGGGCAGTTTGTGTGGAGTGTGCAGCATTAAAGCCAGACTAGTTACCATCCGGCTCCTCTGCCTCGTCCTCTGATACATGTTAAAGCTCCTTCACATTGATTGTGTTCAACTCGGAGTGTGTAAGTGGAAATTGCTGTGTGTGTGTGTGTGTGTGTGTGTGTGTGTGTGTGTGTGTGTGTGTGTGTGTGTGTGTGTGTGTAATCCAGGCTGATAGACATAGTATTTTTCAAAAAAGCAAAGCACTTCTTGGCTGCATCCGTTGGCCTCGACACAACCCGAGAGTGGATGTGAGAGTCTGAGGAGGATGGATCATGATGGGTTGTGTGTTTTATTCAGTCTTTCATTTACTTAGACTTTTAATTAACACTTTCATAATCATTAAAACCACAACTCATAACCCAACCCCTCACCATAACCACACCCACACAGTCCCACCTTTCATCCCTCAGACAGCCCCTCAATAGACCCCACCCATCTTAATAACCTCATCAGCTCTTACAACTCTTTCACCACACCCCTTCTCTCTTTATTTATTTATTTATTTAAATAAAGTCTTTCATCATAACTCCACCCCCAATGTGACATCAGCGTGATGAGTTAACACACTACACTTTGCCCCTCAGAACCTTGTGTGACACTTCAGGTCCTACACTGGCTGAAGAAAAGGAAATATTAGCAGAACTGTGGACAGGCCTATCGCCCTGGCTGAGAACAGACTGAAACCTGTCTCACCTTCAGGACATCTTCATCAGTAGACCTGCAGGTGACGGGGTCATCGACCTCTCGCACGGTTCCGTCCTGATCCACAGTGACCACCTTCACAGGAAGTGACACGCGCTGACCGGTGAGGATTGCTGTGTTCAGGATCTCTGTATCCTAGAGGGACAGACAGAGAGACAGACAGACAAAAAAAAGTAAGGCAGTTAGAGAAAGAGACCGCATGTTTGAGAGAGAGAGAGAGAGAGAGAGAGAGAGAGAGAGAGAGCAGTCTGAATATTTCTTGGTTCTTATGGTCTTCATTTGCAGTTATTGTCTCTTGAAGTTTTCCTGCAGCTTCACTGTGAACTAATTCAGTCCTGAGCTCATCACCTCACGTCTCAGAGCCCTGAAGTACACGAGCGCAGATTACTGCCATGTACTGACTCACACTTCAGAAGAAATTACAGCTTCCAGAAAAGTGTGTTGGCATCTTCACCTCCAAACAGAACGCAGAGCGAAGAGGAGCGGTCAGCAGAGACAACAGGGAGAGTCAGCGAGGAGAAATGGTGAGCAGAGACAACAGGGAGAGACAGCGAGGAGAAATGGTGAGCAGAGACAAGGAGAGACAGCGAGGAGAAATGGTGAGCAGAGACAGCAGGGAGAGACAGTGAGGAGAAATGCTGAGCAGAGACAACAGGGAGAGACAGCGAGGAGAAATGCTGAGCAGAGACAAGGAGAGACAGTAAGACTGCGTAGACAATATGCACGCTCAGTCTGGAGGGCTGACGTTTACACAATGTGTTCTAGAAATGTAGAGACAGGAACGGTGTGGACACGAAGGGATGCTCTGGTGAGGTCTTAGGGTTGTAATAACAACATTATTATTATTATTATTATTATTATTACAAGCCCCCCCCATTAAGGCTGCTTGAATGTGAAACTTTCTGACTTTAAGAATAATTTAGTATTTAATTTAAATTTACGCTGCTGGCTGATGATGTCATAAGGGGCGTTACAGCAGACCAATCAGCGGGTTCACTTACGTACAGACTCATTTCAGACCTACTCATCTGTTTTCGTCCTTTAAGCTTTTCACTTTTTCATTTTGTGTGCCCGTGTGTGTGTCCGTGTGTGTGTGCGCACAGCGCATCATATAAATTAAGTTTGGCATTCACCTAATGTACATGTAAACGTCTAAACTATGTAAATGTATTATAATAGTGTATCAGTCGGTGTGCGCGCACACACACACACACACACACACACACAGGCATGAAAAATGAATGCATTGATAAACTGAAAGTCTTTTTTAAGGAAAACACTCGGCATTTTTGCGACGATGGCATCAAACACCAAACACTCCAAATCCTGAACCTCTCACTTCCACTTCCTGTATTGCAATGTGATGAATAAATGAGCTCTTATAAACACACACACGTACGCACACCCTCTTCACTGTCGAGTGTCACAGCTGCAGCTTGACATGAATAAAGCCCAATTAATATCCTTGACGTCATGTTGCTAATCTCTTTAGCGCCATTCTGCTAATGAATTTCACAGTCATGGCATGAGGGGGTGTGAGGGTGGCTATAGGACACAACCCCTTAGTGCACACACCCCGGTCCATACACACACACAAACACACATAGACACACACACCCCTGTCCATACACCCCCCTGCTCAGTGCGTTGAGAAGACGCCTGTGTTTTACGCTTGTCCCACTCCATTATTAATGCGCTTCATCACACAGAGCAACGGCAGCCTCCAACCCACACTGCAGCACAGCATGATGGGATACGCCACAGACATATGGAGAGAGAGAGAGAGAGCTGTGACAGAAGGTAACAGCACTAAGGTATCAGCTGGTCACAGCTGCAGAAACCTCTGGAACTCCACTCATACACTGTGACACGTCATGTGACATCAGCCACGTCTCTAATCATTTTTAAAAGCTGTCCACACTTCGTGTGGTTCTGTACGGTCAGGTATCACAATCAGAATAGTGTTCTTACATGCTGACATGTTTAGCACATATAGTGTGTACAGAGTATATAATGTACAGAGTGTATACACACTATATGTGATAAACAAGTCATTGTGTATGAACACGATTCTGATTCTATATACAGTAGTTATTATGTATAGTGTGTGTGTGTACAGTATATAATGTATAATGTGTGCGTATACAGGATGTGATGTTTACAGTGTACAGATGTGTGAAGACGAGAATGTCTATTACCGTCGCACTCACCGCCGCAACAAAACGACAGCGGCCAAAATAAATCAGTTGCATTTCAAGGCAATTCATGAAATGACTGCCAGGTGGCGCAAAGTGACATTTTCCGTCATCTCGTTTTTTTTTTAATAATTAAGTCATAAAAAAGTCTAAACAATATGCTGTATCGAAGAAATACTACAGTAATGGTAATTTCCACATCTGTATATTTTATACAACAAGCATGAAAAATCTTAATCAGAGCTATTGATATTTGCTGTACAATAGTGTAATGAGTAAAAAAAAAACATTGAAGTTGAACATTAAAACAAGTACACTACACTGAAATTATATATTTTTAATTTATTAATTTTTAAGTAGACTACTAAAAATTATATTTTATAAGGTTTTGTCAGCAGTGGTACAGCGCAACGGGGGTCATTATTTATTAAAGAAAATTATGATCATAACATCGTACTGCATTTCATTCCCATACTACCGCAAAAACACAAGCGGGGCTGAATGACAACGACATCTGCTTACACAGTAGCACGTCCTGACAATGTTTTAATTTTATAGTCATTTAGTTTAGTTTATTTCGGTATTATCTACTACAAATTTAAAGAACACAACATTTAAGATGACACACTGATACACTGATACACTGTAAGCCCGATTAAGTTGGCAAAACGGCAAATATTTGAGGTAATCAGTTACATATTTTTTTTTAATTAATGATAGTTCTGTTTATTTAAAATTGGAAACATAAATTTTTGAGTTTGTTGAACAGATAAAAAATATATATATTGCAACCCTTCACAGGAATCGAACCGTGGATCTTCTGCATGGAAGCCGAGACGCTTAACCACTACACCACAAGAGATCTATAGAGATTACACTGGTGGAAGTTTTACTTAAGTTATTGTTACTTACGTACCCAAACAATTATTTAGGTAAACAGTACTCAAACAATTACTCAAACAAATAATTGTACTCAAACAATTATTTAGGTAAACAGTACTCAATGTGTTTAATTACTTTGAGTATTAGGGTTAACAGTGTACACGCGTAGGCTTTTTAATTACACATGATAAAATCTAAAGGCTCACTGTGTTAACATTTACTTTGCTTAAATTCGATACTAATAAAATTTAATCCTACATTTGTACTGTAATTTTAGTATTGTTATTATGAATTCGTTTAAGTACAATGTTACACTTGATTTTATCCGCTACTACGGCTCATTAATCCTTGAGAGTTACAGGAATCGTTTGATTGCAGTGATTGCCTCAAAAGGTTGTGCAACAAACTATTAAGTTAGGGGTACCATCATTTTTGTCCAGGCCTATTCCATGAGTTCATTTTTTAAAAATAATTCCGTTGAAGCATGGTTGAAAAGCAATGTCTGACTTTCATTGGTTAACATTCATAGAATTCTTATTTATTATTACTTTTGTCAGATTAAAGTTATTTCTGTGACCATTGTGAGTTTTTCTTTCATTGACTGAAGGGTACCAACAATTTTGTCCACGTGTGTATAATGTATAATGTATAAAGTATATAATGTATAGTGTGTGTATACAGTATCTAATGTATAATGTTGGTGTACAGTATATAGTACATAATGTATAGTGTGTGTATACAGTATCTAATGTATAATGTTGGTGTACAATATATAGTATACAATGTATAGTGTGTGTATACAGTATACAATGTATGTTTGTGTGTAGTATAAAGTATATAATGTAGTTTCTGTATACAGTATACAATGTATAATGTGTGTACAGTATATAGTATATAATGTATAGTGTGTGTATACAGTATCTAATGTACAATGTTGGTGAATAGTATATAGTATATAATGTATAGTGTTTGTGCATACAGTATCTAATGTATAGTGTTTGTGTATACAGTATACAATGTATAGTGTTTGTGTACAGTATATAGTATAAAATGTATAGTATGTGTGTATACAGTATATAATGTATAATGTTTGTGTACAGTAAACAGTATACAATGTATAATGTTTGTGTACAGTACATAGTGTATAATATAGTGTGTATACACTATATAATATATAATGAGTTTGTACAGTATATAGTATACAATGTATAGTGTGTGTATACAGTATACAATGTATAGTGTTTGTGTACAGTATATAGTATAAAATGTATAGTATGTGTGTATACAATATATAATGTATAATGTTTGTGTACAGTAAACAGTATACAATGTATAATGTTTGTGTACAGTACATAGTGTATAATATAGTGTGTATACACTATATAATATATAATGAGTTTGTACAGTATATAGTATACAATGTATAGTGTGTGTATACAGTATACAATGTATAATGTGTGTACAGTATACAATGTATAGTGTGTGTACAGTATATAATGTAGTGCTTGCATGCAATATATAATGTATAGTGTGTAGATACAGTATATTAGGTATAGTGTGTGTATACAGTATACAATACATGGGGCATATACAGAGACAGCCCAAAAAAAATTCAGGAAAAGAAAAACGTGTATGAATATTTAAATTCTACATTTGTTTTATATATATATATATATATATATATATATATATATATATATATATATATATATATATATACACACACACACACATATTATCATATTATCATATTATCAAAATATGATAATAACATGATGATATAATTAATATTATATTAATATAATATACATCATACTATTTTTCTTTTCATGAAGTATATGTACATTTTTGGGCTGATGCTGTCACTATAAATTATACACTATATAATGTATAGTGTTTGTATACAGTATCTAATGTATAATGTTGGTGTACAGTATATAGTATACAATGTATGTTTGTGTGTAGTTTAAAGTATATAATGTAGTGTCTGTATACAGTATACAATGTATAATGTGTGTACAGTATATAGTATATAATGTATAGTGTGTATATACAGTATCTAATGTATAATGTTGGTGTATAGTATATAGTATATAATGTATAGTTTGTGCATACAGTATCTAATGTATAGTGTTTGTGTATACAGTATACAATGTATAGTGTTTGTGTACAGTATATAGTATAAAATGTATAGTACGTGTGTATACACACAAAAATATTATGAACTATAAATTATACACTATATTACATTTAGGCATTTGCCCTTATCCAGAGCTCAAGGGTCCAACAACTTAGTGGTTGTGGGGTTTGAACCTGAGACCTTCTGAACCGTAGCCCAAAACTTTAACCACTGAGCTACCCCTGACACCCCTGAATATAAATGATATACTATATATTACATTATATACTCTACATTACACTGTATTAATACAGTATATTATACACACACTATATATTGTATACTTGTATATACCGTTATATAATGTAAAATGTGTATATAGTGCATATAATTCACAGTATACTGAGATCATCCATGTACAGGACAGAAAGAAGGTTAGTAGGTTTTTTCTATAGATTATGGCGTAGTGAGGTACGTTTCCTCATGTCTCATTAGGACTCTGTGGTTGGAGTGCAGGGTCAGGTGGTGCAGAGGGTTTAGGGGCCGTGCTCAAGGGCCCTACTTTGGCAGCTTACCAACGCTGGGTCATAAACCCCTGTTCCTCTGATCAGTAACACAGAGCCGTATCTGTGTGTGTGTGTGTGTGTAGACTGAGCAGGTGCTGCACATTAGACTGAAGCGTACCACATTTACCCAGAGCTCGATGTTTCCAGAACAATCACATGTCACATTATCAGTGTACGCTTTATACGAATTTAAAGTGGCAGAGTCTCAGAGGCCCTGACACACACTCGCCACTGTGAGCAGGACACACACTTCCTGTTCCTCCCTGTGGCCTGTTATCCAATTACCTGAGCCCTGTGTGTGAGATACAGTAAATCCTGAGGCCCAGATACATCACGCAGACACGCCGCTGTGATTTATGGCCCGTGTTTCTAACTAAAATAAAGAGCAGTGTGCAGGAGTGAGCGTGGCATTACATCGTCTCGCCTCGCATCGGAGCTCTGAGAGAGAAACAGCGCTCGAGGTCTGACCTGAAGGGGGCGAGTAGGCGGAGTCTATTCTCCATCCGGCCGCTCGTTAAAGCAGATATTGGATTTCATCTCGGTGATTATCTCCGGAGGTAATGAAGAGATGAAATGGAGATTGTTTGTGTTTCATTAGCGCGACTGTAACTCTTTTTTACAACAACGCAGCTACATCTGCGCCTCATGTCCTCATCACCACCGCTGGAAACACAGCCACAGTAAATACCAGCATGCGGTAATGACATGAAGCTGGGATTGTTAGGGCTGCGACAGGATCCACATCGTACAGTTACACAGCAGAAAGAACACAAAGGTGGAGTTTTACACACACACACACACACACACACACACACAGAGAACTGGAACGTGAATAAATTTAAGTAACTTTAAGGCTAACTCTTTCTGCTGAGACATTAAGGCAGAAAATGTAATATAAGGACATTAATAACAGCTGCATGTCCAGGTTGAGGTTTCCTCAAGCCTCTGCACACGCACAGGTTTTGCACACACACACACACACACACACACACACACACACACACACACATTTTTTGCTGCAAAATCAGCTTTGTCCTTCACTAAAAATAAAGTTAACCAAAAGCATTTTATAAATGTTAAACCCTGACGCCACAGCATGAGTCTCCATGTGTCCGTATGTTATGAAAACATTATCACTGCGTTACAGAGTGACTGACTGCGCTGATTGTTATGAGTGTGTTATAAGCATGTTATAAGCATGTTATGAGCATGTTATAAGCATGTTATGAGACTGGTAGTAATGTGTAGCTCAGTGGTTAAGACATTGGACTCGTGATCAGAAGGTCCCAGGTTCAAACCCCATCACCACCAAGTTGTCCCTGTTGAGCCCTTGAGCGTGGCCGTTAACCCTCAACTCCTCCGATGTATAATGAGGTCAAATGTAAGTCACTCTGGATACGGGTGTCGGCCAAATGCCATGAGTGTGTGTTATGACAGTGTTATGACAGTGTTTAATGCGTTATGAGGGAATGAATGTGTTATGCTATGAGTGTTGTGACTCTGTTATAAGTCTGTTAGGAGGGTATTATTACTATGTTATGAGCATCTTAGGAGTGTGTTACAAGTGTGTGATGAAGTTTATCATGGCTGCTTATCAGGTGGTTCTGTTGTACAGTTGAATATCTGTGTGTGTAGTTGGCACACACACCCCTGTGGCACGCACGGTCCGATCAGCGCTGGCTGAGGGCAAGCGCTGTCTCGCTCCTGAATTGGCCGCTCCGGCGAACGCGCTGCATTCATCACTGTCACTGCGCACACATCAATCCTCCTCTTCAGAGCTCTCGCTTCATTAACTTTTTGTTTTTGTTGCATTTCTCCTTCTCTAATGGCTCCTGATGTTACTCCAGAGGCAGTTAATGTTTCGTCATGTACCGTCACTGCGCCCATAACAGATTAGACAAAAGTGGATAAAACTGTGTGGGCGGAGCCTGAGATTATTCTGTCTTCGCTTCCTACAGCTTTATCACTTCACTTTAGTTTTTTTACATGAAGAAGTAACTACTCTGTTAATGACAGAAAAAATTAGTAATATAATAAATACTAAACAATACAGAATAAACAATAAAGATCATCATATTAACACAATTAGATCTATAATGAATAGAGTGCTGTTAGTGTGTTATAACTTAAAAATGAAACTCACAGCTCACTGATGAATAAAAATGAATAAATTAAATTATATTATATTATATTGCATTGATTATGGCTTTAAATAATAATTCAGTTTTAAAATCACAGTTTGACTGAAAATAATATTGTACATCAAATTTACAATGTCTGAGTGTTCTATTTAAAATGAAGCTTTTATCGCCTACAAACAGCCCCAGATCTGTATGTGTGTGTGTGTGTGTGTGTGTGTGTGTGTGTGTGTGTGTGTGTGTGTGTGTGTGCGTGTGTGTAAACGAATGTAAATGTGATCAGGTCAAACTGCAGTTATGTGTGAAGTGAACAGGAGAGGAAACACGACCGCAGTGCAGAATTAATCCCTCTCTCAGGACACACAAACGCTCCGATCAATAAAACATCACCGGGAAGTCGAGCGTGAAACATCCGCGCTGTCCTACACACACACACACACACACACACACACACACACACACACATACACATACAGACACACACACATACACATACAGACACACAGACATACACATACAGACACACGCACATACTGTACACATACAGACACACACACATACAGACACACACACACACACACAGACACACACACACAGACACACACACATACAGACACACACACATACAGACACACACACACACACACACAGACACACACACACAGACACACACACATACAGACACACACACATACAGACACACACACATACACATACACACACACACACACATACACACACACACACACACACACACATACAGACACACACAGACACACACACATACAGACACACACACACAGACACATACAGACACACACACACACACACACACACACACACACACATACAGACACACACACACACATACACATACAGACACACACACATACACATACAGACACACACACATACACATACAGACACACACACATACAGACACACACACACATACACGCACACTAGGAGGGGTTTTATATTGTGTAACGAGACGATAAATTATTATCAGTTTATATCTAATTCTGAACAGAGAGAGACAGACAGGTTACTGTAGAGAGAGACAGAGATATTAGTTAGACAGAGAGAGACAGACAGACAGAGACTGTACAGAGTGACAGACAGGATGCTGGACAGAAAGACAGACAGATTATTGTACAGAGAGAGAGAGACATGTTGCTGTACAGAAAGACAGACAGATTACTGTTGCGAGAGAGACAGACAAATTGCTGTACAGAGAGACAGACTGGCTGCAGTACAGTAGACAGACGGATTATTGTACACAGAGAGACAGACAGGTTACTGTACAGAGAGACAGACAGGCTGCAGTACAGTAGACAGACAGATTAATGTAGAGAGAGACAGACAGGTTACTTTACAGACAAATATTTATAGTTATATTTAATGTTGTGTTGTGCGACAGTCGTTACAGCAGTTATAAACCCTCGTCCCCCTCACCCGTCTGTCTCTCTCTCGTCCGTCTGTCTCTCTCTCTCTGTCTCTCTCCTCATTAATCCCTGCAGCTTGTCGTGTTCCTGAGGAAAACCCAGTGAAGTGTAAACTCTTCTGTCCTACAGCTTTACCTCTGACTGTTACACACCGCTCAGACTGGAGACTCCTTACTCTCACATTACACACACACCTCCTTACTTCACTGTATTCATTATTATTTGTTCTGTTCATCATCAATGGAGCGTCCACTCTATGTGTCCCTGTTGCTATGGAAACCATGACGTATCAGAGGGAGCACATAATATGAACCTGTGCTGCTGTCAGAGTGAGCTGCTGTTATAGAGCAGCTATATCAATCTTCTGACCAATCAGAGCGCAGGACTCTGCAGCACTGCGGTGTAAATGCTTCATCATGTGAACTGTATAAGTTAGAAATAGTTTAGCAAATAAAATGAAATGACAGAACAATCAGGGCACGAGGAAAGTGTACACAGTCGTCATTATTGCAGGGACAATCGATCTGTTCTGTCACTAACAGCCTCCATCAGCTAACGGATTTACAAATAAATCATTAAATGGAAACGAGGCCGAGGAGGAACAAGGCCCAGGGGTGTGGCACATCGAAAGGCTTAAAACACACACATTAGGGCGCATTAATAATGAGACACAGCCCGTTACTCGGGTCAGAAGTGTTTGTGAAAAGGTTAATGGAGGAGAGGGAGTCGATGGTGGAGCAGAAGTTCACTGACACGAAAACTCTGTAACAACGCTATGTAGGGCGCCTAAACACCAGCCCGCTGTGGACACATCCCAATCCACTCGCCCTATTCCCTATATAGGCCATGCATCAGCTTTAAATGTCACTGTGCATTATGGGTACTCTGTATACATCATTGTGTAAAATAACCTACTGCAATGCATCATGGGACTTGCATTTCCGCTATTTTCTCTTTACATGCACTCCAAATCTCCTATATGAAAGGTCACATGACCACATCATCATCACGTTTATCCTGAACCTGACCAATCATGCACGACTATTAACAGACACCCAACACAACATAACATAAAAAAACAACACAACAGAATTCCAAGTGGCTAGTGCTAATTACACTGAACTAGAGAGCCCTCAGGTCGACACGGACATGCTGACGACACCGAAGTGCACTTTGGTAATTAGCTCCTAATTGGCTGGTATGCTAATGACCTCTCATCGCACAGATCAGAGATTCACTGTCTAATTACACAACACTGTGTTTATGTTACAGCTCTTCAGATGGCTCCCTGTCCTCATGTGGGATGAGGGTAAATGCTAATATTACGACAGCGTGTGGTTTACAGATACAGCAGGATATTAATGCATGATTAGCAACCAAGCATCAGAAACACTAGTCCATCTTATGATCACTCTTATGGTGTCCCACTAGCATTGGTTAAGAGGTGCTCTGACTTCCAGAAGTGCTCTGAAGACTCCATCAATAAATCCATCCTGATACTGGGTCACAAAGTTACGGACTAAACATATCATCCATCCAAGAAGGTCTGCTGGGAAGGTACTGTAAAAAACGTTCACAGTTTATAGACTGCCAGTAATTTAGCTGTTCAGACATCTATAGGAAGTTTGTTCCACCACCCAGGTGCCAGAACAGAGAAGAGTCCTTGATCCCTGAGAGATGGTGGGACCAGTCAGGCAGTGCTGGAGATCGGAAGGAAAGTGCTCCCGTGCGAGGTGTGATAAGAGCTTTGAGGTAAGAGGGTGCTGACCAGTTTTTGTCTTTGTACACAAGCATCAGGGCTTTAAATCTGACGCTGCAGCTATGGGAAGGCAGCGAAGGGAGTGGAGAAGTGTTGTGTGGTATGTGTGTGTGTGTGTGGGGGGGGGGGGGGGGGGGGTGCGGTGTCGAAGTCAAACGGCTGCATTCTGGATCAGCTGCAGAAGCCAAATGGAGTTCAGAGATAGGAGTAGGGTGCAGGAGTCCAGTCTTGAAATCACAAGTGACTGAACAAGCACCTGAGTGGCCTGTGTGAAGAGAAACTGGTGAATCATGCTGATGCTGAAAAGAATAAATCAACATGAAGGTGTCAGGTTGAGAATGTGTGAGAGGAAAAGAACAGATGATTGTCCAGGGTTGAGATCATAGAGTTGTCCAGGATAATCATAAGATCCCGACGGCGAGATTAGTAACCTGGAATGAACAGCAGATTAGTTTTGCTAGGATTAAGTTTGATTAAGATGTCATCTATGATAAGATGTCTGTCAGACATGCAGAGATCTGAGCAGAAACATGAGCATCTTGAGGGAGAGAAAGAGAAGATGAATTGAGAGTTATCCATGTAACAATTGTATGAACACCCATGTGAGGCTACAACCAAGATGATAAAGTACTGATCCTTGCGGGACACCAGTGGAGAGTCTGTGTGGAGCAGATATGGATCCCCAGATATGGAACGCTTAAACTCATCTGATACAACTGACCTTCCAAATAGGAAGCAAACTACTGCAATGTCATGCCACGAATTCCAAGACTAATGGACAGAGATGAGGACATGTCAGCATGTAGCTTCTCAATGACAGCCAAAAGGGCAGTCTCTGTGGGATGCCCTGCTTTGAAGCCAGACTGGATAGGACCTTGCTGTAAGAGACAGAGAGGCAGTTGAGCTTTTGAAGACTTTAGAAAGAAAAGAGTGGAGTAATACCAGAAGGCGTGGGGACAGAGTGGGCTTCTCCAAAATAAACCTTGTTTGTTTGAATGCAGCAGATACGTACCCAGATGTTAAGGAACCACTGATGATAGCTGTGATGTGGGGAAGGAAGTCTTGTGAGATGGTCTAGAACATTGGGGAAGGGATTGGATCCAATGTGCAGGTGGTAAGATTGCAGTACAGGGTGATTTTCAGGCTTTGTTCTATTTAGAAACTGTCTAGATTCTGTATAGACTATAAAAAATGGTAGTGGATGTTTCAGCAAGTTGGAATATTAATTGAGGCAGGAAAGCGAGGGTGATGTTGAGGGATACAATGTGATTACTGGAGAAGTGGAGTGGGGTAGCTGAAGAGCAGGTTGAGGGAATTTCCTCCCTTGGACAGCTGTTGCATGTTGGAGAAGGGAAATAGACTGGAGGTTGTCAAATGGGAGGATGTAGTTTTGTAAGCCAGTGAAAAGGTCTCTGTCAGTACGCAAAAGACTAAGGGCTCTGTTCAAGAAAATCTCCTCAAGAACAAGAAGGGCAGTAAATGACAAGGGTTAGAAGGTTGATGACGGTAATTGCACATAATTTAAAGGATGAGATGTTGACATGAGATCGGAGACGAGGTGTGAAGGACCATCTCCAAGACAACAGCAGACCTGTATCATCACCACTGCCAGTTTATCATGGAATATGACAGAACACATAGGCAGAGGGTAGAGCAGCTGTTCCAGTTCTGTAGAGACACCCAGGTACCAGATAGTCTAAGAAAGTGAGAAAAGTGAGTCTGGCAGGTCCAGAGCCCAGATTACTACTGCTGTCTGAGAGTTTGTGAGATAGGGTTAAGGCACATGTCCGCAGTCTATTCAGGATGAAAGACCCTGAGACGAGACTGGTGACCAACACCACAACAAACACCCGTAAACTTAGCATTTAATTCTACCCTTTGCAGAGTTTCCTTCTGACCGCTAGTGTAATACGTTTCAGTAAGACCTGCAGTCTTATTCACACCTTCAGAGAGACTAAAACTAGTCTTAATTAGCCACCTGAGACAGAACAGCGTACAGCCCACACTGGACACACATCTGGACCAGAGTCTTGTCATTAGGAATGTGAAACCAAATGCTAGGTATCTTTGTGTGCACCAGTGGTTCTGACAGAGCTCTGTGGAGTTCACGTTCTTGAAAACAATTAAGGGGAATGACACTGGAATTTATTACGCATAAGGAATCATACGGACATTTCATGACTTTATTGAGGTGATTCTCAGCTGCACTGGACATTACAGTGGACACAGAACCACAGGCACATCTGTAACTAGAGACAGTGTATGTAGTGAGCAGGGTGTGGGGTTTAGTCCCAGAATAACATCTGCATTTATCATTTTAACCAAAACTGACTAATTAAACTAGAATCAACTATCAGGATGACCCTGAGGTTTTATCACCATCTGTCTCATCACCTTCTTATCTGTCTGTCTCTCTGAGATGTCTGTCTCGCTCTCGCTCTCTCTGTCTGAGCTGTAAATTGGTGGAGCTACGGTGTCGATTTACTACAATTTGTCGATTTACTACAAATCCATTACACTGATGGGAAAAGTGTTGAGACCTGGAATCCCAGCATGCCCTAAACACACACACACACACACACACACACACACACACACACACACACACAGTTTAATGGGGAATGTATCAGTTCCAGCAGCTCTAGGTGACGCTAAAGCTAAACTCGCTCAGCGTTATTACCCTAACCCCTACCTGCCTGGTTAATAAGTGTGTCCATCTGTCTGTCTGTCTCTCTGTCTCTCTGTTTTAGCGCTACACTGTGGAGAGCTATACTGCCACAGAATTACTGTACCATCAGGTTTGGGAGGGAGCCGTGACCGCGTCTGTTTATCCCAGACACCTTGACACATCCAGACCCACAGACGCCTCTGCTAATCAGCGTCTGTGAGAACTGCCCTGGTGACGTGCTGCAGAGGGCGCTGGCAAACCTGCCCCAGTCCGAGTCCCGGCTTTCTGCAGTTCCGATCTGAATCCTGTATTACTGCGCTAATCTGTGTGCTGCTTAGCCAACTAGTCCGGTCTTAATGGATAAATGGTATCTATGGCAACCAGTCACACTCGTTAGTATAGTAACATGTCAAACTCGGGACAAACTGTAAAAAAGTGCGAGACAGACAGAGTCCTGTAATATCTCTCTCACACACACACACACACACACACACACACACACACACACACACACACAGCACAAGGGATACAGTGTAATGATAACATGCAAAAGTTTTAAAAACACAACAGCTAATGGAGACCTGACTGTATCACCTCTCTCTCTATCTCTCTCTCTATGTCTCTCTGTGTGTCTCTCTCTCCTAATCCCACTCTCAAGTCTGTCTCTTCTTTTCGTGCGTCTCTCTGTACCTGTCCCTTAATCCCTCTCGCCGAGTCTCTCTCTCTTTCTTTCCTTCCCTCTCTCAGTCTCTCTCACAGTCTTGCTCTCCCCCTCTCCCTCTCTATTTTTTCACTTGTCCACCCTGCCTGGGTCTGTGTGTGTGTGTGTGTGTGTGTGTGTGTGTGTGTGTGTGTGCAGTCCTGTTATATGGTAATTAAACAGTGTATGTTTATGCAAATCACCTCATCTGTGTTAATATTGTAACTTTCAAATTTTAGCTTCCAGTTTCAACTTCTAACACTGAAGTACACACACACACACACACACACGCACACGCACACACGCACACACAGATGAGAGGTGAAATATTGGAACGGAGTGAATGGAGATGAATGCTCATATTCAGCCATAATGAATGAATTATAATTAAACATTTTATTGTGTCTCCATGGCAACCGTGTAGTACCACGCCAACTTTTAATTACAAACACAGATGCTGTTTATCATCTGTCTCTCTCTCTCTGTCTTTCTCTGTCTGTCTCTCTGTCTCTCTCTGTCTCTCCCTCTCACTGTCTCTGTCTCTTATTTATCTATCTGTCTATCTCTGTCTCACGCTCCCTCACTTTTCTCTGTATCCTATTGTTTCTCTCTCTCTCTCTCTCTCTCTCGTTGTCTAATAAACACAATCAGATTCAGGCGGGCATTAATCTGAGCCCCGCATACTATCTGCAGCACGGCCTTCTGGGTAATTCAGCAACTCACTGGAATGATCAAACAACAAAGATAAACAAGTGTTCCAATTAAGAATTAATTAGAGCTTAGACACGGCGCTGCTGATGGAGAACCCGCGGGGAGAACAACAGAGAGAGAGAGAGAGAGAGACACAGAGAGAGAGAGAGACACAGAGAGAGAGACAGAGAGAGAGAGAGAGAGAGAGAGAGAGACACAGAGAGAGAGAGACAGACAGAGAGAGAGAGAGACAGACAGAGAGGAAGATAGAAAGATGAGAATTGCAGCAGTCTAACATTATATGTTTCATAACGTCTCTCTCTCTCTCTAATAGTTTATTTACTCCAGGAAGTAAAAGCTGGACATTAAAGCTTAGACTCATTCTGATTGGCTGGCTTTCATCTTCTTCTCCACGGTGATGGTGTGTGTTGATGGCGTGTGTTGATGTGTGTTGAATTTCTACATCAGAGTCAGAGAAGCTCTTACACACACTCTCAGTCTCACACTCATTACTGCACCACCAACCCCACATCAGCAGGTCAGCACCACCAACGGTGCTCCTCTAACCAGTGAGACCACCAGATCCTCAAACACATACTGTAGATCCACGGCAGGTGTCCCTGTTGACTTCTTAAAAACACTGAGGCTGGTGAGATGTTTCCTGTAATGGGTGTGTCAGGGTTTCAAATGTTTTAAAGAACTATCCTGAAGGAGAACCATGAACAACAGCAGAACATGTGTTCTCATGGTGTACCATCTGGGGTGAATTCTCCAGTACTGCAACCAGTTCTCCAGGAGAACTC
>CM059208.1:29388904-29463904 GCA_030347435.1 Clarias fuscus | reverse complement strand
ATTTCACTGAAATCACATCTCTGTGTCACACACACTCATAAAACCAGCACAACCTCCTCTGGCTCTGACTCTCAAGTGTGAACGCAATCACACACACACACACACACACACACACACACACACACTGATCTGGAGTCAGTGCACTTCCATCACTCATTACCTCCATTAGCCTTGTAACATCTCAAAATACAGAGAGAAAACAGAAACTTGAAAGGTAAAGAGCCTGCTCCTGCATATACACTGTGTGTGTGTGTGTGCGTGTGTGTACACCAAGGTGAATATATGGTGTAAACAAAAAGACAATATAACACTGTCCAATTAAAGTCGTTTACTGTCAGCACTAAGAGGCTCACCTGAACCCAATTACAGCGTTTCCCCTGTGTGTGTGTGTGTGTGTGTGTGTGTGTGTGTGTGTGTGTGTGTGTGTGTGTGTGTGTGTGTGTGTCAGTGAGAGATATTTCAGGTGAAACACATTCTCAGTAGCACAGTGCACTCTTCCTCTCTCATTAAACTCCATTAAAGTCCACTCAGAGGTGGAGTGGGTGGGGCCTTGTGTTGCTGTGGCGATGGAGGCGGAGAATAACTCCAGCTCACACAGAAAATATTTCATCATTATGAAAGTGAAAGAGAAAGAGGGAGAGAGAGTCCCCCATCATACAGCCGTCTGTGTAACTCCTCTGTCTGTCTGTGTCCATCTGTCTGTCTCTCTGTTCGTCTGTCTCTCCCTTTCTCTGTCTCTCAGTATAAATGAGGAGGGTGTGTGTGTGTGAAGTCATATTTCCTGTTCAGTGCTGTTAATTATCCATCACTAATCAGGCAGGAAGCAGAGAGCAGATTTCATTTACACACACACACACACACACACACACACACACACACACACATGCAGAGAGTCATTTTAAAATACACAAGAAGGTAGAGACAGAATGTGAACGTTAGATACAGAGACAGGCAGTGTGTACCCGGGCAGACAGACAAGACGTGCAGACAGACAGACAGACGGGGAGACAGACAGGCAGAAGGGCAGGAAGTGGTAGAGAGGTGAGGAGTCAGTGACGCTTGAAGAGCGATGTGTCACCTGTGACAGGTGAATTCAGGTAAATACGCATCACACACCAAACACAGCTCAGTGTCCTGTAACGTCCTCTAACACACACACACACACACACACACACACACACACACACACACGCACACACACACACAGAGGGTTTGACTTTACTTGGCTTTGTTCACAACAGATAAGCCTTTTATGAAGAGGCGATGCAAATCTAATCGAGAGAGTGTGTGTGAGAGGAAGAGAGAGAGAGAGTGTGTGTGTGTGTGTGAGAGAGAGAGAGAGAGAGAGAGAGAGAGAGCAAGAGAGAGTGTGTGTGTGTGTGTTTGTGTGTGTGTGTGTGAGAGAGAGAGAGATAAACAGTGTATGTTGTTGTGTGATTGCGGGAACAGCAAGGTGTAATTTGAGTTGTGAGGAGGAAGTGGGCGGAGCCTGTCCGTCTGTCTGTCAATCGCTCTGACACATCACTGTACAGGTGATGCGGTTTCCATGGATATGACTGACAGGTGGAGTGTGGGGTTAGAGTACAGGAGGAATCAGGGGTTTAGCTGACAACAGAGTGTGTGTGTGTCGGAGACAGCTCTGAGTCCTTTACGCTTGACTGTGTGTGATCCGGATTCGCGTCGATGCACTGCATGTTTGATGGCTGTCGACTGATAGAACTACCTGTGTGTGTGTGTGTGTGTGTGTGTGTGTGTGTGTGTGTGAGATATAAGACTGAGTTTCTCCTCTCTGTTCCTTGTTGTTTTGCCTCACAGTGCTGCTGAGTCCTGCGCTCTGATTGGCCATAGGTTTAAATTAAGGCGTTCTTTATAATACGTTATGGTTTCCATAGTAACGACTCGTTCACAGGGAGGCGTGTAAGGAGTCTCCAGTGTCAGTGCTGTAACATATAAATAAATATATGTAATGTTTATTAATAAATAATAAATAATTTAGTAGAATGGCCGGAGCCTGTAGACGGATTGAGGTCCATGTGTGTGATGACCGCTGACGTTAGCATGAGCGCTAATAAGGACACTTCCACCACACACTGCGTTTGGGACACTGCCAAGGCGGGATATAATTTATGCAGTATTAGGATATGTGTGTGTGTGTGTGTGTGTGTGATGATTAAAATGCTGAAGAGCAAAAAGACACAGACAAACAATAGGGAGTAACAGCATGACATTGTGTGTGTGTGTGAGAGAGAGAGAGAGAGAGAGAGAGAGTTTTGACTTGACATTTCAGTACCTCTCACGGACTAAGAGGAGGAAATACTTTATTGCACTGGCCTTTCACTAACACACACACACACACACACACACACACACACACACACACACACACACACACTTTTCCCTCCATGTGTTGTGCGTGTGTGTGAGATAAGCTCTCCACATGTCACACCGTCAGCATGCTGCGCTCCAGCCGTCTGTCACTGTGGTTACCGTCTGCTACCAACCAGAACGCCACAATGACCGCCAGAACACACACACACACACACACACACACACACGTTTGTCCTCCTTTTATATCCATTACTTAGTCTTGGCTGATGTCCAGCGATCAGTAACAAGTGTATGAACCAAACCAATTTAAGTGTGTGTGTGTGTGTGTGTGTGTGTGTGTGTGTGTGTGGAGCTGAAATGTAGGCAAATATAAAATAGAATAGTTCAAGAGCTCTTATAAATACCACACACACACACACACACACACACACACACACACACGTCAGGGGTCAGGAGTCAGAGGTCACTGGTTCTCCTCACACCAGAAGTCAGGATCAGGGCTCTGCCTCACACAAGGCAGAAACAGGAACGGGGGTAGTTTTAAAGGCAGAAAGAGGAACGGGGGTAGTTTCAAGGGCAGTAAGAGGGACAGGGGTAGTTTTAAAGACAGTAAGGGGACAGGAGTAGTGTTATTACAGTAAGCGGACAGGGATAGTTGTAAGGCAGTAAGGGGACAGAGGTAGTTGTAAGGCAGTAAGAGGACAGGGGTAGTGTTATTACAGTAAGGGGACAGGAGTAGTTGTAAGGCAGTAAGGGGACAGGGGTAGTGTTATTACAGTAAGGGGACAGGAGTAGTTGTAAGGCAGTAAGGGGACAGGGGTAGTTTTAAAGACAGTAAGGGGACAGGGGTAGTGTTATAACAGTAAGGGGACAGGAGTAGTTTTAAAGACAGTAAGGGGACAGGGGTAGTGTTATTACAGTAAGGGGACAGGAGTAGTTGTAAGGCAGTAAGGGGACAGGGGTAGTGTTATTACAGTAAGGGGAAAGGGGTAGTTTTAAAGACAGTAAGGGGACAGGGGTAGTGTTATTACAGTAAGGGGACAGGAGTAGTTTTAAAGACAGTAAGGGGACAGGGGTAGTGTTATTACAGTAAGGGGACAGGAGTAGTTGTAAGGCAGTAAGGGGACAGGGGTAGTGTTATTACAGTAAGGGGACAGGGGTAGTTTTAAAGACAGTAAGGGGACAGGGGTAGTGTTATTACAGTAAGGGGACAGGAGTAGTTGTAAGGCAGTAAGGGGACAGGGGCAGTGTTATTACAGTAAGGGGAGAGGGGTAGTGTTATTACAGTAAGGGGACAGGGGTAGTTTTAAAGACAGTAAGGGGACAGGGGTAGTGTTATTACAGTAAGGGGACAGGGGTAGCTGAAAGCCAGTAAGAGGGACAGGGGTAGTTTTAAAGGCAGTAAGAGGGACAGGGGTAGTTTTAAAGACAGTAAGGGGACAGGGGTAGTGTTATTACAGTAAGGGGACAGGGGTAGTTTTAAAGACAGTAAGGGGACAGGGGTAGTTTTAAAGACAGTAAGGGGACAGGGGTAGTGTTATTACAGTAAGGGGACAGAGGTAGTGTAAAGGCAGTAAGGAGTAGTGTGCATTCTATGTGACTTCAGTCTTAATCTCTGTGAGATTTTAAATAAAACTGCAAACTCAAAGCCCTGGTACTGCATCTGGTACACACACACACACACACACACACACACACATACAGTGCAGTGAAGCCTGATATAAAGCTGCAACAGCTAAAATAATCTGCTGCGTAAAAATCTCCCTAAGCCCTACTCCCTTTTCCATACACCCCCTACACCCTACTCCCGATCCCTCACTCCATATCCCAACTCCCTATCCTCTGCTCCCTGTCCTCTACTCCAGATTCCTTTTCCCCTACTCCCTATGAGATCCATTTCTGACTCCCTTCTTCTTTCTGCAGTTTCCCTTGGGACTAATAAAGATTTCTCTCTTATCTTATTATTACTCATTATGTCCTAATGTACTACCCCCTACTCCATATTGGAACAAATAACAAACAAAATAAAATAAACAAGCAAAATGAATACAGTATGTACTCCTTTTCGAACATATTCGTTGTGCTTGTTTATTTTATTTTGTTTGTTATATTGTTTCATGTTCGTGTGTGTTCAAATCAAATAAAATCAAATATTACCTAATCACTATGCCCTTTTCCCTGCTCCCGATTCCTTAAGCCCTACTCCCTACTCTCTACACTACTATGACTGCAGGGTTCTAGACTTTAGACTCACTCTGCACTCTTTACCACTTGACAAATGGAATGAACTTGTATCATTAATGGAACATTCCAGAACACACACACACACACCTTCATCTCATTGTGGCCTCTCGCAGTGTGGGATTTCTGCAGTAAAGTAATGCACAAGGTAGAGTCCAGGGCAGAGCTCATCGTCTTTTTAATTCCCTCACTTTATTAACTTTCTCCAGTGATCAGACAATAAGATGAACCTTACATAAAGGAAACCTTTGTGTGTGTGTGTGTCTGTGGTTTCCCTAATGGAGTTTGCTTTCCAATTACGCCTGATCATTAACATGCAGAAAGTGATACTCTCATTCTCTCTCTCTCTCTCTCTCACACACACACACACACACACACACACACACACAGGGAAATCTCCCCATAAAGAGGCTGATCCCGTTATGATTGTATTTCATTTCGTTCCGAGTTTGGCTTCAGTTTTTTGCTCCGTCTCTCCTCCCCTTCAGAAGTCCAGGTCTCGTGTCAGAATGATGTCACGGCGTGCGATTTGAGACGCAGCCCATTCCAACCTGATCCCCGGCCTCCTGGAAAGTCTGGCGCGTAAATCTGTTTACACCGTGGGAGTGTGAGAGAAAGAAATAAAAATAAAAAGACAGATGAAGCTTTCATCATAGCCACATCCAACACACACGCACGCACACGCACACACACACACTCCAGGCATAATTTTTCTTCCTGTTAGAGGAGAAGCGTGCAGTTTGCTGGAGTTCCTCGAGGCTCTCTGACGGCCGTCACGCTTTCTAAGAGACACTTTATTTAAATAAACAAAATAAATGAAAATGGCCATTATGCTGCAGGCAGGCGTCTGTGTGTGTGAGGGAATGTTTTCTTCCCCGCACCATGATCGATGTAGAGAAAGTTGTAAACAGACATCGGCGTGTGAGCTGTAGCATAGCGGCGCTGACGGAGCCGCCGGCGACTTTACACATGAACGGCTACAGTGTGATTTACAGAAATAAACCCGCGGATAACGCTGTAACCACAGAAACTACCGTCACCAAGCAACAGCCACATGATATGACGAGGTCACTCTGTTTCCAGCGAGAGCTACGAGGTGAAGCGGGGTGTAGTGGGAGGGGCTTATTTTATGCAAATGAGAAAACAAAGTATTATTTTCTTCTGCTGAAATTTCGATCTTTACTAGAGAAGATCTTTATATAAGAGAGTGTAAAAGCGTGACTCTGGGAACATGAGGAATCTAATCTAATCTAATCTAATCTAATGAAGCTGCGAAGTGTGATTTGGGTATAACCCTTCAGTCCTCACTGTTCTTTGGCACACTGGTGTAAAATTAAAACAGTCAGGTTAGTACACTGGGATCTTTCTGCATGACCAGACTTCAAGTCCCTGACAGTGAATCCCGGCCACAGGGGGGCGCACACGTCACTGCAAACGTCACTCCCAAGCATCCAGCGTAATAAAGAACAAGACATTATTTATCACATATTTTATAGCACAGTGAAAGCTTTTTCTTTGTAGTAAGCTGGGGTCAGAGTACAGGACACAGTGCCCCCTGGTTGCGCATTGCACAGAGGGTCAATGCGCAACAGTGGCAGCTTGGCGGTGGCAGGGTTTGAACCCCCGCCCTTTGGTTTAGTAACCCAGAGCCGTAACTGTTTGAGACACGCCTGCCCTGTGTCAAGTCAAATATATGGATCAGATGGAGAAGAATAACAACAGCATGAAATTAAAATTGTTATATCAAGCCTGGATAAAATGGGAGAGTTGCGTCACTCAGGAAGGGCATCCAACGAAAAAAAAACCCTGTGCCAAGTGGCTGTGCGGATCGGATGGTGCGGATCTGACGTCACAGTGTGAGCGTCGAAGCTCTGACACACTCATCAACCCCCACGTAAAGGTTTAAAAATCCATGTGCTGAACTTTTCTTTTTCCAATGTGCTTTAAATATGTAATGTAATAAAAATTATTAAATGTAATAAAAATAATTAAACTTGTTTCTGTTTCAGGAATACATTAATTAATGTAATGACATCTTATATCTGGCAAATAGATGATAACATTTTTAAGTAAGAAAATAATTTTAAATATAATAATAACAATATAAACTACAATAACAAAGCAGTGTGTGTGTGTATGTGTGTGTGTGTGTGTGTGTGTGTGGTCAGAAAAATAAAAACACTCTTGAATCCAGGCTAAATATTTTGGGGGCTAATGCAGTCTGGAACTGCTATAAAAATGACTGAATTAGGGCAGTTACCCTGTGCCTGTCACTCAAACACACACACACACACACACACACGCAAAGCCATTGTAATGGAGTGATTTGTGTGAGTGTCGTGGAAAAAAGGAACCACAGAAATCTCATTTTAAATTCAGAAGATTAGGAAACGGTGGTGTTCCTCAGGGCTCAGTGCTCGGGCCGCTTTTCTTCTCCCCGTGTCCCCGTGCCGCGTGCGCTCTCTCTCTCTCTCTCTCTCAGTGATGTAATATCTTCACACAGCTTTCTTCTACCACTCTTACGCTGATGACACCCGTGTCGTCTTTTACCTCCCACCCTCACATAGCCAGGACGTTATTTATATCTCCATATGTCTGGCAGCCGTCTCATCATGTCTCACGTCTTCATCTCGTCATCTCCTCAGAGAACTCCCTGATCACTTCTTTCCAAAAAATCCTCACTGTGGTGTTGGACAACGAGTCTCAGCACATGGTGCAAGTCTTACCTGGTCGAGAAGTTTCTCCTGTACTGTGTTAGAAAGACCGGATATGTTCTTTTCCAGGGCGACCACTCGGGTTCATCAGACAGAAGTTATATCGAGAACATTTCATAAATCTGTCTGCTGTCACTGCCATAGTGACTCTACAACATTCTGCTGTTAGGAGTCTTTAAATATTTTCAAAGACAGAGACAGAAAGAGACAAAGAGACTGAGAGAAAGTGAGAGGGACAGATGTTTTTTTGAGATTCATATGGTATTGCATTGGTCTGGCGTGAACCTAAACTAAGGAAGAGTGTGAGATTCACTGTTTAGTGTGATTTGATATCTCTCTCTCTCTCTCTCTCTCTCTAACTCACGCACACACACACAAAACCAGCTTGCGGCAAAACAAATTGCAATTCATCAAACCAAAGTAAACGCCAAGTGATATTTTATACGCATCACAGAAAATGTCTCACACACACCTGATAATTTCCTCTCCACACAGGACACAATTACACACTGGTGACGGATAACAAAATGTCATTTACTGGAGAGAAATGTCTCACATTTAGTTATGAAACACTCACTTGTTCACTTGCTCCCTACAGCAGAAATCAATCCTGTTCCCTCTGTTTCCTCTTCATGATCTTTTATGTTCCACTTTTACTCTTCTACTCTTACAACATGACTGTCACTGGATTATGATGAAGATCCATGATCAAATAAAGTTTTCCAGGAACCTGAAACAATCGTATCCTGAGAACATAGGAACCTGGAGTCATCTAACACAGGGTGGGATATGGAACTGGGAATATAGGGTCCTATAAATAAACCAACTTGGGAACAAAGAACCCTATTAGAAAGCAGAAGTATTTGTAAGACATAAGACCCTGAATGCGTACACATGCCCTGGGAATAGAGGAACATGAGAAAATAGGTCACAGGTAATGGAGGTAATAGGAGCTCCTAGAAATACAGTGCCATGGAGACGTGTACAGAGACAGCCTTTTAAATGTTACAAATTGGGAATCCAAGTTCCTCTTGTCGAGTCATGGTGAACAGGGAAGCACCAAACATGACCAGGACCTACACCTGAAGGCTGGAGTCTGATGGGGTCAGGTGGGGTCTTATGTGTGCACACGGTAATGAGACACTTGTAGGATGAAGTGTGGAGGTTCAGGTCCAATGTCAGTCAGCTAGCAGTATTAGATCTTAAATGGACAAGAACGGAAACGTGGAGTGTGAAAGAGCTGGAGGTACGATGTGAGACGGGAGGGTCTGGACTAGGTATACTCTGCCTTACATCCATGCCTGATGACGGCTCTAGAGCCAGACTTGGACATGGTCCTCACGTAGGTCTGGAGATAATCATAGCCCAAGACAACTTTTAAGGGCTTACCTCCATGTGATTTGGACTGTGTTTAAGTTTTCCAGTTCTCAGAGAGGGTGGAGCAGTTGCTCGGTGAGGAACCTCCTTCTGACGCCACTGTGTTTCTGGATGGAATTTAATGCTTATGTTGGGAATAATGGAGATACTTGACCGAGTGTGATGAGGAAAGAACAGCATCGCAGATCCAAACCTGTGTGATAAAATGTTTTTAGGCTTCTGCAGTGGGTACCAGTCCACCTTGCCCAGGAAGTAAGTGAGGACATGTATTTTGGACAGTCGCTAAAAAGGGGGCAAAGCCATCAACTATTCACCGATCGATGGGATGTTGTATGTACCACATGAGGCACTAGGTCACGTTACCTGGTTACCCCAGGAGAGCTTGGGTTACCCCTGGGATCTTTGTTTTCTCTTTATCTAAACTTTTATTAAACAATAAGACACAACCACACAACTACACCAATAGGTCGCTTGAGCAAAGTTCGAGTGCTCTCCACAAGGCTTACAGACATCCAGGGCACCTGGGAGCCTGCAAAAAAAAAGAGAGAGAAAATAAACTGGCTGCCAAAAACCACTGACATGTAAACAATCTCTCGTTACATGCTCGTTCCCTGCGACTCTCTGTAATGAACTAAAATCCTGAATATTACAGGAAATTGTGGTCTGGACGCTGTTTGAGCCTGGCACCGACACCACTGGTGAGCAGAGCTGTGTGATTTAATCAATTATGCAATTTAGTTATCTTTTGTTAATCGATTCAATTAACTGGTCAATTTTTGATTCAGAATCATTTCTCTCACTCACCTCATTCTCTATAGCGTCCTATCCTGTACAGGGTCACATGGCCTGGAGTCCACTTTGGACAGGGTGACAGTCCACCACAGGGCACGCACACACACACACACACACACACACACACACACACACACACACTCACAAATTAGTCACAATTAGTCTAATGTACATGTCTTTGGACTGTGGGAGGAAACTGGAGTAGCCGAAGGAAACGCACCAGGCACAGGGGGAACATGCATCTCCACACACACTGATCTGAAGGTGGGACTCAAACCCTTGACCCTGCAGTTATTTCTGCATAAAAAGTGCAAAATGCCTTCATCTATTGCAAACACTCAAATTTTGCATCAAGCATCACTTTTCCTTCTTTTAAGTTTATGAGTGGTTGGTGCAACACTGCCACCTATTGGCCTGGTGTCACACCATTTAAGATTGCATTCAGTTTTGTTGTATTAAGTAAAATGACAATAATGCGAACCTTGAACCTTGGAGTGTGGATCAGAGGATCAGCAGGTAAAAAAGAAATTACGGTTTTGTATGAGACACAACATTTAAACAATCAGCAGCACAAGTTACACAGCATTTCAGTGTTTATTAAATACCTCTAGTAAGCATTAGAGCTGCAGATTGAAAAAGTACAATCGTATGAAATCAGCAGTCTCTCACAGCTCTCTCTACCAGTGAGGAAGACCGTGGAGCGAACGAGACATCTCCGTGCTCCTAGATGACTTTCCACTAGTTGAGAGAAGAAGACTAGTCAGGAAGCATGACAAGCTGGAGAGACAACAGCACGGGCATGGAATCACAACGTGTGTGAAACACACTCGGGACAGAGACGAGACAGCGGACGGGTGTGGAACTCTATTGGGAATGATGGTGAAGGACTTTGAAGAACACCTTCAGGAGGAAATCCTGGATATCTCAGTAGTCCAACCCTGTGTCTGAGAACATGACGGCGGCTAGACGCCTTTAAATCTCTCTTTCCTTTTGTCTGATTCTCACTCACAAGTGTGTATGTGATCCTGAGGTGTGTGTTAGTGTGTGTTTCCTGCAATGGTAAATATAACTGAACACTTGGATGCACATGTCTGATAATTAATCCCAAGTGTGTGTGATGAAGCTGTGAGTGTGTGTTAGACAAGAGAAGTGTGTAACTGATGTCATGGACACACCTGTTCACCGACACCCCCTCGCTCTCCCTCCATCAGGACAACAAATACCGTCACTCCGCTCCAGACGGCATCGCAGCCGACCTTTAATTAACATCCCTGTCATCTACACACACACACACACACACACACGCACAAACTAAAATAACACTGATGTTATTACAAGACAGAAAGTGGAGGAAGTGAACTTCCTGTTTAAACACCAGGAACTTCAAAGGAGACATGAAGAAAAAGAGAACAGAAAGATAGACATTCCTGAGACAAACAGGGATGGAGAGAGAGAAGAGGGATGAAAAGAGTGTAAATGAGGCATAAAGAAGGGAGGAAATGAAATGAGGGATGAGAAAGAATGGGGGATGAATGGAGAGACAGGGATTAAGAAAAGGAGAGAACAAAGGATAACGAGAGAGGTGAAAAAAAGATAAATACATGGGAATGAGAAATACATTGTGAAAAATACCAAGAAAAGAAGAACAGAGAAAGAGAGACTGAAGAATAAACAGTTCAAGAGACAGCAAGAGCGATAAATAGACCCGTCTCAGTTTAAAAGCCATAAACAAACGGAAATAAAAAACAAAGAGAGAGAAATGGAATGAGGAAGAGAGAGAGAGAGAGAAACAGACAGAAGGAGTGAGGGAGAAATGAGGGATGAGGGAGGAGATAGTAATGGATTTATAAACACCTGGCAACGACAGAGAAGAAAACACACACACACACACACACACACACACACACACACACACACACACACACACACACTAATCCCATCAGACAGACAGACAGGTTGTTCATTTTTTTCTATTACACTTTTTGACTATTACATGCCATCTCAGTCCCTGGATACATACACACATCACTCCAAAACCCCCAACACCCCAAAAACTCCCAACACCCTTATCACCCCCCACACCCACATCACCCCAAAACCTACAACACCCCAAAACCCACATCACCCTCAACACCCCAACACTCACACACACGCACACACTCGCACACACACATTGTTTGTTCGGGATAAAGAGGGCCGATCAGTCGCCTGTCAGCAAGACACTTTATTGACTGTGAACGATTAACCTCTCTCTCTCTCTCTCTCTCTCTCTCTGTGTGTGTGTGTGTTATTTTATCCTAATTATTGTCTGTTAGTATTCCACCATGATGACTCTTCTCATCTCTTTTTTCTTTCTCTCCTCTTCTATCTATTCTCATCCTGTTTGTCCTCCTCTGTCTTTTTTCCTTTACCCTTTTCTCTTCTTCTTCTCCTTTCTTTCTCCTTTTATTCTCCATTCATTTCTTTTCTTCATGTTTCATCTCTCTTCCTCTCTTGTATTCCTTTTATTCCCTCCCTCTTGCTCTTTTTCTCTATCGTCTCTCTCTCACACACTTCACACACTCCAGAAAAACCAAAAGCAGAATAATCACCCCCATCATCCCCAACACCCCAACACCCCTTCTAACCCCCATCTATTCCACCTCTCACCCCCATTTAATCACATCACCCCTCTGGAACCCAAAGCCGACACACCATGACCCATCTAACCACATTTAATTCAATTTTATTTCTATAGCGATTTTAACACTGGTCATTGTCACAAAGAAGCTTTAAACATAATCAGAATGATCAGATGGTCCCTGATGAACGAGCCGAGGGCGACGGTGCTGAGGGAAAAACTCCCTGAGATAGTAATAGGAAGAAACCTTGAGAGGAACCAGACTCAACAGGGAACCCATCCTCATCTGGGTGATAACGGAGAGCAGGGATTGATCTGCACTCATACTGTGTATTAGGAGGCTGGAAGTTCAGTACAACAGGAGATGTATTTAAGTTCATATGGAACAGGAAGTGTGTGTAAGTTATTGGAGGCTCAGGTAGACTGTAGGAAACTCCAGTCCTGAACTATCGAGGGACTGCAGTCACAATCCAACCTTCATCAAACAACATCACCTCCATACTCTGTCCATGTCCACCTACAGGTGTAGTGTCAGTCTCTGTCCCTGTACCTCCACACACACACACACACACACACACACACACACACACACACACAGAGCTCCTCCATTCCTAAACCCTGTCTGTCCCCCAGGCCTGGTCCATGACGCTGCCCGTCCTCAAACTCCTCTCCATTTCAGTTCTACATAACTTTTCTACATTTATGTTGGAGTGTGTAAAGTGATTAGTCTGTCTACACACACACACACACACACACACACACAGTTTAACAAAATGCTATGCACTCAGAAATTAAACTCATTTTATTCACACACACACACACACACACACACACACACGCACACACACACACGCACACACACACACGCACACACACACACACAAACACACACACACACACTCACACACACACTCACACACACACACACACACACAGTGTCCCGTATCATTTGTGAAAGCCTGAGGTGTGTTTTATAAACGGATCATCAGAACTATTTGACCAGCAGGATGTTTATGCTACAGGCACTTCATCATTTTAATACGTTTTTCATTTTAATTATAATCGTGTCTCGTGTTAAAAACACTCGGAGAAGGACCGGGTTCTCCCAAACCCCAGCGAGACTGAGCGCCGTGTCGGAGCTCTGAACGTTACACACACACACACCTCACGTCTTATTTGTGTGATGACGCGCCGGGTTTCGAGGATAAAAGGTTATAAAAATCGCTCAGAGCAACCAGACTGTCTCCTAAAATAAATCCATATAAATATCAGTGTGTGTATTGTGTGTGTAGGAGGTGTGAATCCACCTGCACGGCTCATCAATCTGTCCGTGTTTATCAGGAACCTGCCAGCATCCATCAGGCAGCAATAAAATCATTAGTAATTATTAATTTATTATTCGAAACTCAAAAGTGGGTCAAAGACAAGTACAACTTCTAAAGACTTTCACTGACTTAACGTAAGTGATGTGTTTTTATCAACTCTATGACATTTAACAAAAATATGGAATTTAAATCATGCTGTTGATAAAAACATAAATATAACTGTAACAAATGTTAAAACATTCATATTTATCATAATTTTCTCTATACCTCTATACTTTTTTTTCAAATAAGGAAAACTAAAGTAATATTATAACAAAATTGACGAATCCAGATTCATCAGGGGCGTGGTCACGGGCGTGGTCAGGGGTGGGGCATGTGTGAGCCAATCAAAAGCTGAGCATGGTCAGGAATCCTAACAACCCCCCCCCCCAGTCACTCACATCTTAAATAGTCATCTCTAATAGACATCCATGTTACATTCCCAGTAAGCCGAGTGTCACACACACACTCACACACACACACTCACTCCCACTCACACACACTCACACATACTCTAACACTCACACACACACTCAAATACACACTCACACACACACTCACTCACACACACACACACACTCACTCACACACTCACACACACTCACTCACTCACACACTCACACACACTCACACACACACATTCACACACACATTCACACACACTCTAACACTCACACACACACACACACACACACACACACACACACACTCAAACACACTCACACACACACGAGGCCCGATCAGTCGCCTGTCAACAAGACACTTTATTGACCGTGAACGATTAACCTCTCTCTCTCTCTCTCTCTCTCTCTGTGTGTGTGTTATTTTATCCTAATTATTGTCTGTTAGTATTCCACCATGACGACTCTTGTCGTCTCTTTTTTCTTTCTCTCCTCTTCTGTTTATTCTCATCCTGTTTGTCCTCGACTGTCTTTTTTCCTTTACCCTTTTCTCTTCTTCTTCTCCTTTCTCGTCTATCCTTCATTCGTCTGCTCGTCCTCCTCTACATCTCTTCCTTTTCCTTTTATTCTCCATTCATTTCTTTTTTTCATGTTTCATCTCTCTTCCTCTCTTGTATTGCTTTTATTCCCTCTCTCTTACTCTTCTTCTCTACCGTCTCTCTCTCACACACTTCCCACACTCCAGAAACACAAAAAGCAGGCGGTGTGATGAGAATAAACACAGAGAGAATAAGCCCCGCCCGTGCGTCATCCCTCTCTCTCTCCTTCCTCTCAGCTTTAACTGCACGACACTCAGCGCTGAAGCAGAACGCGCTCTTTCCCCTGCAGCAGAGACACACAGGGTGATTAGCGGCGCTGCCTGTCGCGGCTCCGCGCTGCCTCTCATGGCTCCGCGCTGCCTCTCGTGGCTCCGCGCTGCCCGCAGCGTACATTTTCCCAGGCGGGAGTTTAGTGCTAATCCTGAATGTTGGGAAAGACAGCGACCGAGCCTAGAGCGGGAACGCACCGCCGCCCGTGGCCTCACTGAACTCCCTCCATCCTCTCCACCTTTCTTCTCCTCTTCCTCGAGTGTGTGTGTGTGTGTGTGTGTGTGTGTGTGTGTGTATGGGTGGTTTTGGGGATCTGACCTCACACTGTGCTAGAGAATTAGCGGCTGTGTCCCAAACCACCAGAGAGAGCTAATTTGAGATGTGCTCTCTAAGAAACCTTCATGAAGTCTGAGGAAGCGAAACGACAATATCTTGTGATATCTGATATCTGTAACATATACTGTACACACACACACACACACACACTCGCGCGCAAACACACACACACTCGCGCGCAAACACACACACACGTCCTTATGTTCGTCCAAGTCCAGGACACTTAACAGAAGGTGTGTGTGAGACTTGTGTCTCAGGAGGACAGACATGTTCCCTACTCCTCCAGCTCATCTCCATAAGGGACAGCGAGGAGCCCTAGGCCGTGTCCCAAACACAAACCCAAAACACCACTTATAACGTAGCCCCAGTATGCAGGCTGGTCGTCATAGCAACGAAAAAATTCACATATGAAGGAAGTGATGCAAAAACAGGACTGACCTCTCATTGGACGAACTGGTCTTCCTTGCACAGAATATGGAAAAGGAGGCGGAGCCTGGAGCGACTTCCTGTTTGATTTCCCACGTAGCCAGGTTGCTCGGCTTCACCGTGACGAAGTTGATGCCCTCGCCATACTGCGCCCTGAAAAGAACAAAACGCGTCAGTCAACACGCAGCCAACGCGCTGACGCAAGGCATCATGGGATACATACCAGCGCAGCCTGTCCCAAATCACATGCTACGCCACAACAACACGGCGCGGTGGTTTATTAGCCGTTACACCAGTGTACCACTGCCGAGTGCCGGAGTGTGTTTGGGACGCGGCCGCAGATGTTTCCTTGTTGTCATGGCAACAACAGTTTAATAAGTAAAATGTGTGAAGCTTCTGTGATGTGAAACGAAGTTTTTTTTTTTTTTATATAGCCTTCCATCTCTCCACCGTCTCAGGTGTGTGTGTGTGCGTGTGTGTGGATAAATATATAAAAAAATAAATGTAAAAATGGAAGGAAAGTGCTTGTTTAAGGACAGGAACATCTGGGGGAAACGGCCTCATTTTCCACAAACAGCTGCTGCCCACCATCTTATATAAGAACAGTGTGTGTGTGTGTGTGTGTGTGTGTGTGTTTAGACAGGCACACACTCTCAGGTTGTGCTAGTTTGTATTATGTGACGTTGTGGATGATGGGCAAGTCCTCGAGTGACCAAAACAAGGGAGCCAAACAGAAAGGTCAGGAATTTGCATGTGTGTGTGTGTGTGTGTATGTGTGTGTGTGTGTTTATTTGGACATGAAGACGGTGGCATTCAAGTCTGCAGGCCAATCCAATTGGCATTTAATTAACTTGGGATCGGGATCAGAGAGTTTACCCTTCCAAATCAATCCAGCATCTCCACACACACACACACTCACACACACACTCACACACACACACACACACACACACACACACTCACTCACAAATACACAAAGGTAGATTAACACTGTTTATCTACAGATCTGTTTCAGTGTGTCATTGCAAATTTTTGTGCAAAGGGCGATGCAACCTTTGTACCAAACATACCGTGTGTGTGTGTGTGTGTGTGTGTGTGTGTGTGTGTGTAAACAGATTTGCTTCTGTATTTAAAGTGAACAAACATGATTGAAATAACACAATAGTAAGAGTATAACTACACACACAAAAAACTGTGAATAAAGAACGAAAGAAAGACAGTTAGTCAATCAGGTCTGTGGCAGGTAGTTTGGTCAGTCTGGGGGTGCAGTGTGGGGGGAGGGGTCAGTGTGGGTTGGGGGGGCAGTGTGGGGTGCGGGGGGGTCAGTATGGGTTGGGGGGGTCAGTGTGGGGGGCGGGGGCTCAGTGTGGGTTGGGGGGTGTCAGTGTTGGTTGGGGAGAGGTCAGTGTGGGGTGCAGGGGGGTCAGACAGGTCAGAGGGGTGTTCAGTGAGCAGAGAGCATTGTGGGTAAAGGGGTTGAGTGTAATTGGAGATGGACTACTGTAATTGTTCAGACTTTGCGCTGCAGCCTGCGGCTCACGAGACTATATAAAGTTTTATATATAAATATATCAATATACAGAACATAATAACCTGATTAGAAAATATTCACAGATCCAGGTGAAACCAAAAACTCCCTCAAATCCTGAAGCAGAAGGAAAATAAGTCTTGATGTGTTTCTGTAACCCACAGTCGCTGTACAGCCTGGGAAGTGAAATAAAGTATCTTAAGGAAACAAATCCTCCAAGGCAGATGGGAGCGTGATGTCGATCGTCTCAGTGAGACATGAGAGACACAGTAGGAGAGGAGTCACGGAGACACCATGAGCTCCCAGAGGACCAGACAACGGAGAAACTCGGACAAAAAGGCCTGGGCAGGAAACTGTGAAAAACTCTGTGACTTTGGAAGTGATGATGAGACGTTTGTACTCTTCTGAAAAAAGAGACAGAGATAGTGACAGACGGACGTTAGCTGTGTTGTCTTGTAACATGAATCAGGGTTTTTCCTTCTGTCTTTGTTGGTGACGTACAAAGGGACAATTCTGACAAGTTTATTAATCTGTAGATTACGCAACAGCCAATCAGAGTGTCCCAGTGAGAAGTGTTCAGGAAATCAGGTGTGTTTTATTGGCCCAGGTCGGAGAAGAGAGGTGTGATCTGAGGACACACTGCAATCTGTCTCACGTCCACGAGACACGCTCCTCAGAACCACCGGTACGCCTCAACACTTTTATTCCTCGTTTGTAGACGATGCACATTATATGATCACACACAGATGGGGCTCACACACACACACACACACACACACACATAAGAAGATTTCTCACCTGGAGAGATTCCTGCTGAAGCACACCTGATGCCCAAATTCTGACAAGGAAAAGAGAACGGCCTGTACCGGTTGTACCGGCTATTACTGCACTATTACAAACAAGAAAAAGAAAGCATGGAGGAAGAAGCGGTTGGGACTGGACTGTAAAAACAACAGGAGGTACAGAGAAAATAAAAACTCTGCACCTTTAAAGTGTGTGCTAGGAATAACGGCATGTTTGTTTATTTGTTTGTTTGTTTAAGGTTGTTTATCCTAGCTGGCGCGATTGTGTTTTAGCGTCTCACAACTTCCGGGTTAGTGTTTCGAATCCTCCCTCTGGTCTGTGTGTTTCTTCCTCTGGGTATTCTGGTTTGGTATACACGTAGTGTGCGAGGGCTCCGAGTTACAGGACCCGACCCCACCCGATGGCACCCGACCCCACAGTCCAGTGTGTTTGATTAGTGTGAACTCTGAGCTCCACACCCAGGGTACGCTTCACTGACCTGTGTGTGCACACCTGGTGTCCAGTACAGGTTGGTGTTTCCTCAGGTGCATCAGGTGTGAAAACACTGAGATATTTAAAGTGTGACGCCGACGGTCCTGTTTGCACACGCCCATGAAGGATCTCAGGTACGACTCGGCCAAATGGCCAACACGTAACCACGCAATTTTATCATAATACCTTTTTATATATCAGTGGATATTGATCATCATCAATCATTTTAACAAGTTGTTACTAGGCTGTGTTTTTTTTAATAAACAGCAGGAGAAAAAGGCTTAATTAGACCACTTTATTTATTTTTAATCAGGGCACATGAGGATGGAGAGAGATCCTCACATACCCGGACCTCACATACCCGAGTCAGACTGAATGAAGACGGTTAAAATAAAACTCCAGCAGGTCCACTGAGCTCACATCACTGAGACATGATTCATATTAGACACGTAAAGTCAGTGACTCAGTAACTTAGTTGTAAGTACAGTGTCAGGAGTGAAGTGTTGTGTTCCTGCTTTTGGTCGATGCTCGTCTCCTACACACTTTACACACTGAGCTCTGATCTCAGTCACGGCACACACTCCACTCGAGCTGCCCTGTGCTCTTCCAGCTCTGCTTTCTGCACTCGTCTTGTCCCTCGAGCACGGCGTCTCCGCTGACTGAGTTCACGGCAAAGGCTGAACCGAAACGAGACGGTCCGGTCTACGGAGCCGAGCTACCGCTGGTTCATGTCATGTGACTTAACACTTAACCACGTTTTATGAGAAACCTGTCCATCAGGAAGTCTTAAATTCATAACAAATTTATTTTAAATATCCTCAGGCCCTGCGTCCTCATCGTCTCTCCCGGTCTCGTCCCCGGCTCGCAAAGAATCAGAAGCTGGGATGTAGTCGGCTGTCAGGTGCGTCTCTTGAAGGACACACATGTCCTCTGGCACCACACGGCGCTCCGCTACTTAAAAAAAACACTGAGCCAACATCAAAACATAAAAATTTACCAAATACTGATGATAATCACATTCCTGCTGTAGTGGATTAACACAACGTTTTGTTTTTGTTAAAGGCTTCTGTAATAATATATAATACAATATAATATATTACAATATGCCTTAGATAAAGGCGCCACCTGAACAGGGCAAAACGTAAACGTAGCCACTCACACTGTGCGATTTATCTTCAAGAATATCAAACAAGCATCAGCAAGAGCTCACAGACGAAGAAAGTCATCTCGCGCAACCGCCCTCGCTACACGAGTGCTTGCAGAAAGACTGCGCGGTGATTTATCGCCAAGTTGCAGATCACAAAAAATTAATCTGCAGCAGGGACAGTGGGGATGAAATCATATAGTGTGCACTCAGCATTACAGACGTCTCAGAGCCGTAATGAAGAGCCACCAGGCCTGATGATCAAACCTGAATAAAGAGTGAATTTTAATAATCAGGAAGGTCAAGAAGAACTCAAGTTTATACGTCCTGACAATGTGAAATCAGTCGATGTTGTACAAGAACATTAATACGAGATGAAAAGTTAAGGCTGTGCACACGGTGACCGGTTTCAGTCTCAGAGTGTAATGTATTATCTGCAGCGCTGATAGGGGATTATATCACCACAAGGAAACATGTTGATTTTAATTATGATTGGACCAACACCAGAGCCCTGAGGGACACCCGAGTGATGTGAAGTGCAGCATGCTGGGAAATAATCCTTGAGAAGTGTGTTCCTAATTTGATAAACAGCCAGAGAGCTGTAATAGCCATTAAGGGAAAATTTTAAGTAAGAAAAGTCTTTCCTGAGGTCAGTGATGGTGATGAGGGTCTCTGGAACCACCTCTGGAGAGCCCCGAGAGAACGGGTTCAGTAATGTGATGAGTGTGAAAGCTTGAGACTGAAAAGGAAAGTTGGGCTTTAGGTTGCATGGCTACCACTCTGTCCATCACTTTAGCTAAAAAAAAAAAATGGAGGTTGGAGATCAGTCTGTAATTGGTTGTGTTGAGGCCAGGGGAAGTGTGAGCGCGGCGGTCAGGTTTAAGAGCAGCGGGAAGAGAAAAGGAGAAGACGGACGTGTATTTATCAGACGAGCTGATGGAGTGGAGACGACTGGTGCAGAACGTGAAGCTGGGATCGAGCTGACAGGACAGAGAGATAATGAGACTGAGAGCGGAGGTGTACAGGAGGAAACGGGAAGGGGCGAGGCCCGTGAGATTAAACACTAATCACATTAGCACACCTTACTTAACCGGAGTCAATCACCTGATCGCACAGCTGTAACAGCTGCACAAGCAAACAACAACAACATCAGACTTTTATAGAGATTTTAAATGAACACACACACGCACCATGACACTTACAGACGTTCACATTTGCCCCGAGCGAGACTCACGATCCATCACTTGAAGACTCGGACTTAAGCCCTGTTCAGACGGGATTAGTTTCTCATTCGGAGGTGTGTGATGTAATTACAGAAGCATTTCTGGGATTTCGGTCAGAATCCATCACGTCAATTAAAGTTGACTCGTCTTTCTGCAGCGACGATCGAGAAACATAAAACAGATATTTAATGTGTCACTACGGTCGAACGCTCGATATCGTGACGAGGTTTGGACCGGAACCAGAACGTCGGCTTCACACTCTGTCTCCGTTATAAACACTTTGCTCTCGCGCTGTCTGGGAATGTGTTTAATTCACGTCTACACACACTGATTGGTTTTCCGGCGCTGAGGAGGCAGCGGCGCGGCGGCGCTGGACAGAACAACATCGTCAGCTATCAGCGTTAATTTCCAGCCCTGAACACTGGAGTGGAAAATCGATTAACTCCACTTCAGGGAGTAAATAAAGAAAAACCATCAGCTCCACTCACATTTTATTGTTTCTGCATTTTAAATGGACTGGAAGCTACTCTTACTCTGTGTGTGTGTGTGTGTGTGTGTGTGTGTGTGTGTGTGTGTGTGTGTGTGTGCGCGTGTTTAAATAGACATTTTTAAAGAAGTCAGCGGAAAATAAAGAGCACAAAGAGGCGAAAGTTTGAAAGAGAGACAGTCTCTCTCACACACACACACATACACACACACACACATATACACACACACATGCAGGGTGGATGGAAAGTGTCCAAGGAAATGACCTTTACGGACTAAACACACACACACACACACACACACACGAGAAACACTCCTAATGAATAAATAACATGAAGAATTTGCATGACACTGAAGGACGTCTCTCTGTGTGTCAATAGAGACATCACCACGGAGACGGATGACACCACACACACACACACACACACACACACACACACGCACACACACACACACACACTTCCTACCCAAGCTGCACCTGACAGATAAGAGCATTCTCACTCTATCCATCCTGTGGTCTGAAAATACCTCTTCATCACGTCTCTCTCACTGTCTCTCTCTCTCTCTCACTGTCTCTCTCTCCCTCTTTCTCCATCACGTCTCTCTCACTTGTCTCTCTCTTTCACTGTCTCTCTCTCTCTCACTGTCTCTCCATCATGTCCCTCTCACTGTCTCTCTGTCACTCTCCCACCTGTCTCTCTCTCTGTCACTCTCCATCGCGTCTCTCTCACTGTCTCTCTCCATCGCGTCTCTCCCACTGTCTCTCTCTCGGTGTCTCTCCCACCCGTCTCTCTTCATCATATCTCTCTCTCTCACTCTTTATTGGAAATCTAATGAGTGTTTGAAGTTTGTGAGTTGTGTGAGTTGTGTGAGGTGTGTGTGTGTGTGACCTGTGTGAGAGACAACATGAGTGTGACATCACAGCGTTCACATCACGGCGGCTCTCATCAGTACGTCTGCGACACGCTGCACATGACTTCTAACATCCTCTTACTGTCTGTCTCTATTCCAAAGTCACTCTCACTGGTGCGTGTGTGTGTGTGTGTGTGTGTGTGTGTGTGTGTGTGTGTGTGTGTGTGTGTGTGTGTGTGTGTGTGTGTGTGTGTGTGTGGATCAGCAGGACTCCATCTCTAATTCCGTCCTCTCAGTTTGTGTCCTGGCGTCTTTTCATCATCAACTGCTTCCCTGACACACACACACACACACACACAGCACCGCTGTCCATCACACTCACACATATTCATCAGTCCACAACACACACACACACCACCATGAGAAAGGCCTCTGTATATGTGTGTGTGTGTGTGTGTGTGTGTGTGTGTGTGTGTGTGTGTGTGTGTGTGTGTGTGACTGCCATATGACTGGTAGTGTCTGTGAAGAAAAAAGGAGGAGACTAGAAGCGACAAGGGCAGGTGCTGAAGACACGTCTCTATCATTTACAAGCACAGAGGCCACACTTCCTCTTACACAAAGGCCACACCTTTTCCCACTCATAGGCCACACCTTCTCTTACAAAGGGGCCACAACTCCTGTTACACAGCAGCCACACCTCTTCCCAAAGATAGGCCACACCTCCTCTTATATAAAGGCCACACCTCTTACTACATATTGGCCAAACCTACTTTTACACGTTGCACACAGAGGCCACACCTACTCCTACACAAAGATTAATTTGCATATTGGCGATTAGACATCAGTACGATTCAGCTAAAATAATTAGCTTTAGCAGTTGATAAGGAGTTGTGTATGAGTATAAATGTTCCTCATCTAGAACTTAAATATTCATGAATATACTCATGTAATCTACATATGATTTTAATTGATGGTGTTAAGTATGAAACTCCAGGTGACACACAGACAAATCCTCCTAGCAGTAGTTAGAGCGTAACATAGTGTCAGTGCTGTACACACTAATTAGTGCACTCCATCTGCATTCGGGACAGAGCCAGAGTTTACATAAAGTCAGTCCAACTTTACAGCTTTAGAAATGTGTTTAAAAAATGAGAATAACACAAAAATAGATGAAAAAGTCAATGTAGCGCAATCTTCCTGACCTGAAGAGACGGAGAGATAAAAAAGGAAAAATCATTAATATGACTGTTATTCATCCTTATGCATCCGTAATTACAGTACTTCTCCATCCACCCCTCCATTACCCTAATGACACTGTGTGTGTGTGTGTGTGTGTGTGTGTGTGTGTGTTTGTGTGTGTGTGTGTGTGTGTGTGTGTGTGTGTGTGTGTGTGTGTGTGTGTGTGTGTGTGTGTGGGCTCATCATAGACCCACACACACTTATCTGCACAAGTACTTCACTGTCAACACACACACACACACACAGCTATTGTTCCTCTTTGGACCCTGACAGAGGCCCTGAGAGAGAGAGAGACGATGGCACTGACAGCACTTAGGCTGCACTCCAAACACCAACATACACACACACACACACACACACACACACACACTTTCACAAACACACACACACACACACACACAGACACACACACACACTCACACACACTTCAACTGGAGAGAACGAGTGGAACAGAAGATGAGAGGATCCCCCCACACGCCTCTCTCTCTAATGATGTGTGTGTATGTGTGTGTGTATGTTTGTGTGTGTGTGTTATCTCTGCACTGACACTCACACTAATGAAGTGTAGCGGCTTGCTAACCTCGTTAGCATTTTCTCATCAGCATCTGAGAACTGGCCGTTATTTGGAGAACCCGATCGTACCATATGGGAGATTACTGCGTTACTAAATACCCCGGCTAATTCTCTGATTAATTCCCTAACGTAGTGATTAATAATTAGTTAATGTGTGTGTGTGCGTGTGTGTGTGTGACAGACCAGATGCAAATGTATCCACATTTTGTGTTTTATCTAAGGACTGTAAGCAATACTCTTCCATATATGGAAATGTGGGCATGGCTTTACGCCAGGAGCGAATCAGTAAAAGGTAAAACTCACCATTAGATAAATTAATTTAAATATTAACGAGCTGGGAGGTGAAAGTGATCAGAGCGGCACCGGGGGTACAGAGTCCAACTTTAATCATCGTATTAACTTCATTACTGCTGAGTTTCAGTCAACGGGGCGCAATAATGCCACTGAGTAATAAAGCAGTAATAAGGGGCAAAACCAAGCCAATAATCCTGCCAAAGGGTAATAATAAGGAGAAATAATTAGACTATAGGTCAGGAAGTCACCGGTTCGAGCCCCGACCCATTCGGGTCATCAATGATGGACCATTGAGCACCCCCAAGTGCTCAGATACAGTCAGTCGTCGAGCTGGCAACCTAAACCTGTAAATAGCTGCCTGATGTGCTGGGCAGCATGTAGACCGAACCATTCATTCAATTAGACTAAGGAGGTATAATGAGGCTGAGGATCAGTAATGAGGCTGGGGGCAGTAGTGAGGCTAAGTGGCAGTAATGAGATTAAGGAGAAGTAGTGAGGCTGAGGAGAATTAGGACAGTAATGAGGCTGAGCGGCAGTAGGACAGTAGTGAAGCTGAGGGGCAGTAGGGCAGTAGTGAGGCTGAGGGGCAGTAAGGCAGTAGTGAGGCTGAGGGGCAGTAGGACAGTAGTGAGGCTGAGGGGCAGTAGGACAGTAGTGAGGCTGAGGGGCAGTAGGGCAGTAGTGATGCTGAGGGACAGTAAGGCAGTAGTGAGGCTGAGGGGCAGTAGGACAGTAGTGAGGCTGAGGGGCAGTAAGGCAGTAGTGAGGCTGAGGGGCAGTAGGACAGTAATAAAGTTGAGGGACAGTGGGGCAGTAGTGAGGCTGAGGGGCAGTAGGGCAGTAGTGATGCTGAGGGACAGTAAGGCAGTAGTGAGGCTGAGGGGCAGTAGGGCAGTAGTGAGGCTGAGGGGCAGTAAGGCAGTAGTGAGGCTGAGGGGCAGTAGGACAGTAATAAAGTTGAGGGACAGTGGGGCAGTAGTGAGGCTGAGGGGCAGTAGGGCAGTAGTGATGCTGAGGGACAGTAAGGCAGTAGTGAGGCTGAGGGGCAGTAGGGCAGTAGTGAGGCTGAGGGGCAGTAAGGCAGTAGTGAGGCTGAGGGGCAGTAGGACAGTAGTGAGGCTGAGGGGCAGTAGGACAGTAGTGAAGCTGATGGGCAGTAGGGCAGTAGTGATGCTGAGGGACAGTAAGGCAGTAGTGAGGCTGAGGGGCAGTAGGACAGTAATAAAGTTGAGGGACAGTGGGGCAGTAGTGAGGCTGAGGGACAGTGGGGCAGTAGTGAGACTGAGGGGCAGAGGGGAAGTAGTGAGGATGAGGGGCAGTTGGGCAGTAGTGAAGCTAAGGGACAGTGGGCAGTAGTGAGGCTGAGGGACAGTAGTGAGGCTAAGGGACAGTGGGGCAGTAGTGAGGCTGAGGGACAGTAGTGAGGCTAAGGGACAGTGGGGCAGTAGTGAGGCTGAGGGACAGTAGTGAGGCTAAGGGACAGTGGGGCAGTAGTGAGGCTGAGAGACAGTGGGACAGTGGTGAGGCTAAGGGACAGTAGGGCAGTAGTAAAGCTGAGGGACAGTGGGGCAGTAGGGAGGCTTAGGGACAGTGAGACATTAGTGAGGCTAAGGGACAGTGGGGCAGTAGTGAGGCTGAGGGGCAGTAGTGAGGCTAAGGGACAGTGGGGCAGTAGTGAGGCTGAGGGACAGTAGTGAGGCTAAGGGACAGTGGGGCAGTAGTGAGGCTGAGGGACAGTGGGGCAGTAGTGAGGCTGAGGGACAGTGGGGCAGTAGTGAGGCTGAGGGACAGTGGGGCAGTAGTGAGGCTGAAGGGCAGTGGGGCAGTAGTGAGGCTGAGGGACAGTGGGGCAGTAGTGAGGCTGAGGGACAGTGGGGCAGCAGTGAGGCTGAGGGACAGTGGGGCAGTAGTGAGGCTGAGGGGCAATAGTGAGGCTAAGGGACAGTGGGGCAGTAGTGAGGCTGAGGGACAGTAGGGCAGTAATGAGGCTGAGGGACAGTGGGGCATTAGTGAGGCTGGGGGACAGTGGGGCAGTAGTGAGGCTGAGGGACAGTGGGGCAGTAGTAAAGCTGAGGTACAGTGGGGCAGTAGTGAGGCTGAGGAGCAGTAGGGCAGTAGTGAGGCTAAGGGACAGTGGTGAGGCTGAGGGACAGTGGGGCAGTAGTGAGACTGAGGGACAGTGGGGCAGTAGTGAGACTGAGGGACAGTGGGGCAGTAGTGAGGCTGAGGGACAGTGGGGCAGTAGTGAGGCTGAGCTCATGCTGATGTTGATGAGTGCGGATTCCTCCAGTGAACATGTTAAATGTGCAGTTAGTTGAGGATGTAATTCTGTCAAAATTAACAGAAACACACACACACACACACACACACACACACACACACACACACACAGAAATTATAGATCAAGTGAGCAGTTTCTATGGAGCTCAATAACACTTAATGTTATAAGAATAAGAACCTCTTGTTCCTGTGTGTGTGTGTGTGTGTGTGTGTGTGTGTGTGTGTGTGTGTTTTAGATCAAGGCTGTATGGATGCATTTAAGAGCTGAGTAGCCTTTACCTGATCCTTATAAAGCCAAGTAATCCATACACACACACTCTCAAACACACTCTCACACACACATTCTCTCTCTCTCACACACACACACAGTATGCCTTGTTTGAGGAGGCTGAATGAAGGAGCTCCTTTATCTTCCGTGGCTCGTGTTCAGACCAAGCGCTCGACTAAACGTCTCAGCGCTCAGCTCGTATAAACGCTGCAATGTATACTCTCGATCCAAACAGATTCCTCTTTAAATTGCTGAGGGACAGTGGGGCAGTAGTGAGGCTGAGGGACAGTGGGGCAGTAGTGAGGCTGAGGGGCAATAGTGAGGCTAAGGGACAGTGGGGCAGTAGTGAGGCTGAGGGACAGTAGTGAGGCTGAGGAACAGTGGGGCAGTAGTGAGGCTGAGGGGCAGTGGGGCAGTAGTGAGGCTGAGGGGCAGTGGGGCATTAGTGAGGCTGGGGGACAGTAGTGAGGCTGAGGAACAGTGGGGCAGTAGTGAGGCTGAGGGACAGTGGGGCAGTAGTGAGGCTGAGGGGCAATAGTGAGGCTAAGGGACAGTGGGGCAGTAGTGAGACTGAGGGACAGTAGTGAGGCTGAGGAACAGTGGGGCAGTAGTGAGGCTGAGGGGCAGTGGGGCATTAGTGAGGCTGGGGGACAGTGGGGCAGTAGTGAGGCTGAGGGGCAGTGGGCAGTAGTGAGGCTAAGGGACAGTGGGGCAGTAGTGAGGCTAAGAGACAGTGGGACAGTAGTGAGGCTAAGGGACAGTAGGGCAGTAGTAAAGCTGAGGGACATTGGGGCAGTAGTGAGGCTGAGAGACAGTGGGGCAGTAGTGAGGCTAAGGGACAGTGGGGCAGTAGTAAAGCTGAGGGACAGTGGGGCAGTAGTGAGGCTGAGGGGCAGTAGGGCAGTAGTGAGGCTGAGGGACAGTGGGGCAGTAGTGAGGCTGAGGGACAGTGGGGCAGTAGTGAGGCTGAGGGACAGTGGTGAGGCTGAGGGACAGTGGGGCAGTAGTGAGGCTGAGGGACAGTGGGGCAGTAGTGAGGCTGAGGGGCAGTGGGGCAGTAGTAAGGCTGAGGGACAGTGGGGCAGTAGTGAGGCTGAGGGACAGTGGGGCAGTAGTGAGGCTGAGCTCATGCTGATGTTGATGAGTGCGGATTCCTCCAGTGAACATGTTAAATGTGCAATTAGTTGAGGATGTAATTCTGTCAAAATAGAAACACACACACACACACACACACACAGAAATTATAGATCAAGTGAGCAGTTTCTATGGAGCTCAATAACACTTAATGTTATAAGAATAAGAACCTCTTATTCCTGTGTGTGTGTGTGTGTGTTTTAGATCAAGGCTGTATGGATGCTTTTAAGAGCTGAGTAGCCTTTACCTGATCCTTATAAAGCCAAGTAATCCCTACACACACACTCTCAAACACACTCTCACACACACACTCTCTCTCTCTCACACACACACACAGTATGCCTTGTTTGAGGAGGCTGAATGAAGGAGCTCCTTTATCTTCCGTGGCTCGTGTTCAGACCAAGCGCTCGACTAAACGTCTCAGCGCTCAGCTCGTATAAACGCTGTAATGTATACTCTCGATCCAAACAGATTCCTCTTTAAATTGATCTGACAGTTATATTGATGTCATGCGGAACAGCAGCAGCAGAAAATTCCGCGAATAAATGTGATAATCTAGCTAACGGTTACCATGGAAACAGGGTGGAATTTGACTTTATGCCTACTCCAGGTATAAACGCTTTACAATTCTTTTCCTAATCTTTCGATTGTCCTCTGTTCACACACTGAAGATATTCTTAGAGCAAATCGAGAATTATTATATGATCCTGGACGTCAGTATGTTGCTGATTTGCGAGAATGATCGGTGTTTATAATATACATAAAGATTTTAATTAGACTATCACAAGAATAATCTATTAGGATGAGGCATGAAATATTTTAATAATTTTCCTAAAGGTGTTCAAGCTAAAATAAATCGCAGTAAACTTGATGAAAAATGTCATGGGGCCCCCTGGTGGCTGGAGGTCACTAATCAGGTGTGAATGTAGCGTACACCCTCCTCCATAAATGGGCATGAGATACTGAATATAGAGTGCGGATTAAAACACACACACACACACACACACACACACACACGCCCACAGAGTGAGAAATTTATGAACGTCAGAGTGAAATTTAAACGGAGTTAGTGTGAATCCATTTTCAGTGGGTGTGTCCTAGGGGATTATGGGCGTTTACGTTTTTTTTTTCCCCTTTCAGCCCGATCAGATCTCTTAACAAGAGATCTAACGTTCTAACGATCCTCAAGTCTTGCACTACTGAGGGAGAGGGAGTGAGAGAGAGAGAGAAAGAGAGAGAGAGATTAATCAGCAGTATACTGGTGCACTGTGGGACACTACAGGACTGACAGAGACACAGTAACAATAAGAACCTCTGTGTGTGTGTGTGTGTGTGTGTGTGTGTGTGTGTGTGTGTGTGTGTGTGTGTGTGTGTGTGTAACCTCAATGTCACCCCGTCTCTCCTGTATTCAGTAGGGAGCATCTGAGCAGCTCTGGCCTGCGGAAGGAAGGAAGTGTGTGAGGACGCATAAGAAGACGCAGATTTATAGATTTAGAATCGGGACACGACCCAAACCGCAGTGCACTCCAGAGCGTCACGAAGAAAAGTCTGATGTGCTTTTTATCAGCTGCGTCCTCACCCCTGTGTTAGGAACAGGAGGGACATGATGACATCATCACACAGACACTTACAGGCTGTGTCCCAAACCGCCATGCTAATATCCTGTGTAGCGACACTGTAAATATTCAGCATAGAGTCTTATGGCCTGTGAATTAGAACACGGCCATGGACAGGCCGCCATATTCAGACCTCTGCTCTGGGAAACAACTCATCAGACACACATCCAAGATGGACTGGAGACACATCAGAGACATATCAGACACCTGAGCGTATATGAAACATGTCAAAGACACATCAGAGACAGATCAAACACATATCAAAGACATATATAGGGCACATCAGACAACACCAGGGACATCAGAAACACATCGGACACATATCAGGGACACATTCCAAACATATCAGGAACATCACGGACACACCAGGGACATCAGAGACATGTCAAACATGTTTGACACACATCTGACACACATCAGCAACATCAAGAACATCAGATACTCATGAGAATCACATCAGAGACACATCAAAGACACTTTGGACACACATTGGACCAAGATCAGAGACACATCACTTATAAATTACACACCATGCACATGAGAAAGACACATCAGATACACATTAAAGACACTGCAAAGACGCATTAAACACCGGTCAGAGACCCATGAGACATCAATAGACACATATCACACAAGTCTTGGGATGAGGTCAGACTTCACTGACGCTCATGATGTCCCTGAGTGTGTGTCCCGTCTCCGGAGATAAATATTCAATAAAATAAATAAATTATGAATTCTTTTGGTGATTTGTTTAAAAATCGTTTCTTATCCCGAACGTCTTTGTTCTTCACTTTAACGCTGTTTCTGTTCGCAGCCGAGTTTCTACACTCAGCTTTAGAATTCAGAATGTAGATTTTGTTTACACTTCACTGTAACTCTCACATCCTGTGTAAAGCATCATGGGAATATTCTGTCTGCCTCAGTGCTCAGTGTGTTCAGGTTTCCATCTGCGTCCTCTCACTGCAGCTCCGACTCGGCCGTCCGAGTCCACTCATGAATAATGCAGCAGTCTGAATACTGCTCTCCACGCGCTTTCAGCCTTGTCATACTGCACCTAATAGCATTACAAATGTGTTTCGCAAAAAACTTTCATGAAGTTGATCCACCCCTCCCCCTCCTCTTCCCCCTCCTCTTCCCCCTCCCTTCCCCCCTCCCAGAGACACTCCCCCTCCCAGAGACACTCCTACACCTGAGGGTGAGACAGGAAGTGAGAGACACACAGAGGGAGAGCGAGAGTCTGATCTATCTATACAGATGGTGTGTGCATTACACCATACCTTTATGTGTGTGTGTGTGTGTGTGTGTTACACTGTACCTAAGTGTGAGCTGTTCGGTTGAGGACGCGGTGTTCAGCAGGATCCTAAACTTCACGTTCTGTCCCTGTTTGACGGGACGCGACGGTGTGACGATCTCCACGTTCCGGTCCAGTCTTACCCGCGCCCCGTCTCTCTTACTGTCCCCGGTGGTCAGGGTCACCGTCCCGATCCGCCGCATGTCCACTACATCCTTCCTTCGCTCCTTACCGCCTGCGCACTCTCTGTTCTCTGCAGGCCACAAGGAGAAATGCAGCTCCATGGTCGGCTCCTGCAACCGTCTGCGGCTCAGCACCGGGCTGAACCAGGAAGTGGGCACGCCCAGCTGGACCACACACATTCCCAGAATGCCCTGCAGTCTGCAGGCAGCGGAGACCGAGACATCTGATTGGTCGCGTGTCCCTACGACCCGCACGCACGGTAAATCCTCCGGAGGAACCTCCGCCTCCTTCCACCTGTGTCCGATCAGATAGAACAGGACATGCACCTGAGGTTGCTCCGCCCCGACGAACGAGCTCAGCAGGTGAGCTTTCACTTTCCAACCCAAAAATGGTCCAGATGAAGAGGCGGGGCCGGGGCTGGGAGTCGACCACGCCCTCCGGATGATCTCCGAAGGTACCAGAGCCTCGGCAGTGAGGTTGCCATAGGTACAGTTGACAGACAGTGAAGGGGCGGAGCCGAAGTGTAGCAGGTGGAGATAGAGGGGCTGAGTGAGAGAGCGCAGAGTGCCGTTACGCATCACTTCCTGTGGAGTGTCACGGACGAGGAAGAAGGAGGAGTCGGCACCGTGCAGGTGACAGGAAATGGGGAGGGACGAAGGAAACATGGAGGAGAAACGAGGGAGTGTCTCAGACATCATCACGCCAACCCGCCCCTCGCTCACTACAGATAGAGAGAGAGAGAGAGAGAGAGAGAGAGAGGAAATAAGAGAATGCCATTTTCAATTTAAAATGTAAACAATAAACAATGTAATGACTTATTATCTGTAAAATGTAACTCTCTCCTGAAGCTCTTTCATCTTTTTACATCAGAAGTTTATTCTTTTTTTCCCAAAACTTTGTGGAGGACCTCATTTATACACCAAAAGAGAAGCGTGTGTGTGTGTGTTGGCATGAAACAATAATCTCACATCTTTACAGCAATAAAGTTCAGAAACACACACAGCAAGAAATGAACTAACACACACACATCGCCTTGTCAGTGTGTGTGTGTGTGTATGTGTGTGTGTGTGCAGACGGTGATGAATCACTCTGCACTGTGATCAATCACATTAACACATTCAGCACCGCAGTGTTTATAGAACAACCTGCTGAAATATTAACCGTCCCTGTCTTTCTCTGTCTCTCTCTGTCTCTCTCTCTGTCCCTCTCTCTTTCTGTCCCTCTCTCTCTGTCTCTCTGTCTGTCTATCTCTCTGTCTCTGTCTCTCTCTCTGTCTCTCTCGTCTCTACAATTCTAAGTTTTTCTTCTCTTTTTCAAACTTGTTAATTTCTATTAACTTTGTTCTCTCAGAGTTTCCTTTCGTCTCTAATCATCTCTCTTGTCTTTTCACTCCACAGCGTCGTCCCCTTCATCACCCCATCCTGCCGAATAATACCACCGCATGCTCTTTACTCCCGCTCTACACGTGCCCCATTGCCCCGCCCCCTGATTTTGACTGACGGCAGGCTGTCCCAGTGCCGCAGGAGCGTCCCGCGCTGTACTCTGGAGCGGCTGTGTACCCGGAGCTCAGGGAGCGCGGACTCGTCCCTCTGAGGAACGCGTGAGAGATTAATGAGGCTCAGAGAGAGTCTGGAGTAGAACAGCTGGACAGATGTGTACGGCTTCAGGGAGAGACGCACAACACTGCATTTTTACATTTCAGTCATGGGTAAATAATAATAAAAAATAAAAAAAAGTGTGATGCTGTTACTGCTTCCTGCTGATTTAGAAACAATGTGTGTGTGTGGGGGGGGGGACAGTCAAGGTGTGAAAATTTAATGAAGTTCATGTACCTCATCACAGCACACATTAATCCCTACAGAGAGAGAGACAGAAGGAGAGAGAGACAGGGAGAGAGACAGGTAAACATACAGGGGGACAGACCCGAGATTTTTATTTAATACTGTAGCTAAATTAACTAAAAACAAGACCACTGCAGAAATCTCCACAACAACATCATGCTGTAGTGAGGATTTCATGAACTTTTTCAATAACAAAATCATAAATATTAGGCAAAAAATTCAGGCTTTGAAACCAGACAATTTAAGTAATACAGATGAACTAACCACATCACATCAGAACTTAGAATACTTTACTCCCCTTGAAGCGAGGGAACTAATTTCACTCATCTCTTCTTCAAAATCGTCAACCTGTATATTAGATCCTGTACCGACACATTTTCTCAAACAGATAGTACCAGCAATAATAGAACCCCTGTTGAAAGTAATTAACTGTTCACTCAGTAGTGGGTATGTCCCCAAATCCTTTAAATTAGCCGTTATTAAACCGCTAATCAAGAAACCTGACCTTGACCCCAATCAGCTTTCTAATTACAGGCCGATATCAAACCTTCCCTGTATCTCCCAGATTTTGGAAAAGGTAGTATCACAGCAGCTATGTTCACATCTACACAGAAATAGCATAAATGAACTGTATCAGTCAGGATTTAGACCTCATCACAGCACAGAGACAGCACTTGTTAAAGTAGTAAACGACCTCCTATTGACCTCTGATCAGGGTTGCGTCACTATACTTGTGTTACTGGACCTCAGTGCAGCTTTTGACACCATTGATCATAGTATTCTCCTTCACAGATTAGAAAAGGTAGTAGGAATTAAGGGAACTGTCCTCTTGTGGCTCAGATCCTATTTGACTGATCGTTATCAGTTTGTAGATTTAGATGGTGACCATTCCTCATGTTCTCAAGTGGAGTTTGGTGTTCCACAGGGTTCAGTTTTAGGCCCACTGCTTTTTTCCCTTTACATGCTTCCTCTGGGCAAGATAATTCGTAAACATGGTATTAGTTTTCATTGTTATGCTGATGACACACAATTATATGTCTCAGCAAAACCAGATGAGAAAAAACAGTTTGCTAAAACTGAGCAGTGTGTGCAGGACATAAGAGATTGGATGTTAATTCATTTTCTTCTGCTTAACCCTGATAAGACAGAAGTTCTGGTCATAGGACCACAAGTAGCTAGAAGTAAGCTTTCTGATCACACTGTAACTTTAGATGGCCTTCCTGTTCCATCAAATGCAACAGTAAAAGACCTTGGTGTGATTATAGATTCCAGCCTTTCGTTTGAAGCACATGTAGATAATATCACCAGGATAGCTTTCTTTCACCTAAGAAATATTGCCAAGATTAGAAACATATTGTCACTAAATAAGTCTAGGCTAAAAACCTATTTATTTAGCCAAGCATTTTTGTAAATAGATTAACCTTAGGTAAAGGAGCAGACCTGGGGGACTCATGGACGTAGAGTATTCTGGTGAACTGGTATGTTTAGATGCTGTCCTCCCCATTCTCATTGTTCACTCAGGTTTGTTGACGGTGAGGTGATTGGTTGCTTTACATCACAGGGAGCCCTCATGTTTGTGTTTCCTTCTGGCTCTCCCTTTTAGTTATGCTGTTATAGTTAGTCCTGCCGGAGTCCCTGCTTGCACTTTGCACTAAACATACATTCACCTTATACATGTTGACTGTGACCATACCTAACTGCCATCTCTCCTTATTTTCTGTTCTCTCCTCTTCTGCTCTCTCCTCTCTCTCTCTCTCCTTTCCCTCTCTCTGTCGAGCTATACATGTCACTCCTGAGTTGCCAGTGATCCAGACCCCTCTGCCCTCTGCACCCGTCTAACCCGTCCTGGAGTCCTGCTTCTGGTTGGAGATCTCGTCGCATGGATGCCCCGTGTGGTCTGCCTGGATTCGTGTGGTGGCTGGATGAAGACTGTCCTGTCATCGATTGATGCTCTGGGGACCTGTGACTTCAGTTGTTCGATAGCTCAGGACTGGAATCTCCTACAGTCTACCTGAGCCTCCAGGAACAAACTGGACTCCTTTTAATTTTAATTTTAAACACATCTCCTGTTATACTGAACTTCCAGTACACATTATTATGCTGATCAATACCTGCTATCCGTTATCACCCAGATGAGGATGGGTTCCCTGTTGAGTCTGGTTCCTCTCAAGGTTTCTTCCTATTACCATCTCAGGGAGTTTTTCCTTGCCACCGTCGCCCTCGGCTTGCTCATCAGGGACAATCTTATCATTTTGATTCATACACATTGCATACAAACTTACTTCTTTTATTGTGTAAAGCTGCTTTGCGACAATGTCAATTGTTAAAAGCGCTATATAAATAAAATTGACTTGACTTGACTTGACAGACAATGAGGCAGCCAGGGAGAGAAGACAGGGTGAGAGACAGGTAGACACACGGAAAGACATACAGTAATACAGACAGTGTGACAGACAGACAGGCAAACAGACAGTGAGACAGACAGTGAGACAGACAGTGAGACGGACAGAGAGACAGTGAGACAGACAGTGAGACAGTAAGAACAGAAGAGAGACAGTATTTTTTCAGCACCGTCACACAGCAGCTGTCAAAACAAAGGCTGCAGAAGTGTGAGCTGTGTGTGAGCATTTTCTCTCTTCCTCTTGCTGTCACACACACACTTATTTTTTCCCTGCATGCACACATGTACACACACACACACACACACACACACACACACATGAATGAATGAAACACCTGTACTGTGTAATATCACACTCTCTCGACCTCAGACACATTAGTGAACTCGACTCGCTGTCACTTTTCCATGAAAGACTGCCACCAATCATGTGTGTGTGTGTGTGTGTGTGTATGCGTGTGTGTGTGTGTGTATGCGTGTTGTAGGAGATGATATCAGCATCCCCAAAGCAAGTGTATTGGCTTCTATAAATTATTTGTGTGTGTGTGTGTGTGTGTGTGTGTGTGTGTGTGTGTGTGTGTGTGTGTGTGTGTGCGCGTGTGTGTGTGTGTGTGTGAGTGTGTGAGAGTGACCAGTATATGTTTACATTTGTCTTCTGAACCCAAACACACAGTGTGATATCTGAACCCCCCCTCCTCCCCCCCCCCCACCAACCCCCCCGCCCCGCCCCCACAGCAGGACATCCTTATAAGGAGTAGTTTGTATTTTTTAATCAGACACGTTTATTGTTCAATAAGTCGTGTTTAGCGTTCGAACCCTGAGCGTTTCTCAGTGCTACAGTTTGAAGCTCTAAGCTCCGCCCACTCGTCCGCTCTCAGTAGACCTGTTTATTCTGTGACTGTTTGGAATTGCAAAGCGAGGCTGAAACTCTGAATCAGCAAGAAGACAGAAGTTAGGAATCTGTGCGCTGGTTATTTTTCACTCTTTATTCATTTATTCATGACAGGCGCGCTCAGAGGAAGCCGCTGTACTTCCCGGACTGTCACAGTGGCAGCGGCACGGGGTGCGACTGCGAGGGGGGGTGCAGAAGGAGACAGCGCTGAAATGCTGCTAATCATCAGCGCTAAATACGGCGGGGATCAGACGCGGCGGGGATCAGACGCGGCGGGGATCAGACGCAGCACTCGCGCAACTTCTGGTCAGAGAAAGTGCTCCTGTACAGCCGCGAGGGTTTAGAAGAGGTCGTACTCTGACAGTAAGCCCCTCCCCCACTGTTTATCACTAAACTCCAAATACTCCTGAACCACCATCACATGACCGTTCACATTCGTGACGTCCCTAGTCTCCTCGATCAGCTCACGTCACTCCACCATGCAGTCAGGAGCTCCGAACCTACTGCAGTAAACAACCAGGTGGAGAGGACTTTACTCGCCAGACCAGGGTTAGACACTGAGCAGGCCACACCCACAAAGGACAGACGTTTATCTTCTGTCCAGGTCCACCCTAGGACCTCAAACACATACCGACAGACAGACAGACAGACAGGTGATGCCTTATCACCATTTTTCACAGAGGAGAACACAGACAGAACATGAGACAGAACAGAGACAGGACAAGTGACAGAACATAAGACCGGGCATGAGGCAGAACAAGAGACAGGACAAAAGACAGAACAAGGGACAGAACAGAGACAAGACATGAAACAGGACAAGAGACAGAACATAAGACAGGACACGAGACAGAACAAGGGACAGGACAGGACAAGGGACAGGACAGGACAAGGGACAGGACAAAAGACAGAACAAGGGACAGAACAGGACACGAGACAGAACATAAGACAGGACACGAGACAGAACAAGGGACAGGACAGGACAAAAGACAGGACAAAAGACAGAACAAGGGACAGAACAGAGACAGGACATGAGACAGGACAAGAGACAGAATGCAGTCAGATCAGTTCAGCATAAAACCATTTCAGTTCCAGCGATTTTGAAAACTGTACATTTCTTTAATTCTCTCTTTCTTTGTTCTTTTACAATATTTTCCTTCTTTAATCCTCCAGCTTTTCTTTTCTCAAATAAACTCCGTCCTGAATGAATAAACCGTAGAAAATAGCTGAGCTATAAATCTTGTTTCTGTTTCTTTTTGCTGATTCAGATCTTCAAGATTCACTTTATGATTCCAAATGTGCACAAACACACACACACCCACACTCCTGTCTGTCTGATCTTCAGTCTCGGTCTGTGTGTTCTGTTCAGTATAAAGTGGCGCTCGTGTCCGTCAGCGCGTCCTCATCATCAATCAGTGTATCAGACGTGAATCAGAGAACCAGGCTGAGATCAGACAGCGCGGAGGTCTAACAGGATCAACAGAACGACCTCTAATTTCATCTTAAAGACATTTTTAAATTAAAGAGTTTATAACAATGAAATATCATTATATTTCCATATTTATTATTATTTATGATGTTAATTTATTTTAATTTTTTTCAATTTCTGAATGTTTTACAGTATCCGAGGCCTAGGGGGTGATATCGCTCTTAATCCTGACCCTGAGTCTCAGTTTTTCATAAAACAAAATTTTAAAAAGTACTGTTATTTGTTACATTTGTTGTGTCTATCATGTAGCTCTTTGTTTGCACATCTGCACGTGCACTTTGTCTATTGTGTATTTTTGTATTGAATTTGATAGTTTTTTTTAGGTTAACTTAAAAATGTAAAAATTTGTGTTGTTAATTTATGTTGTTGCATGTACTGTATGTAGCACGTTGGTCCTGGAGGGACGTTGTTTTGTTTCACTGGGTACTAACTGTATATGGGTGGAATGACAATAAAAGCCTACTTGACTTGACTTGACTTGACTTGAAAACGAGCTGATCGTTAGCGGGTCGGACATTTTGGACCATAACGTAGCTAAGCTACTAGCAAAAGACTAAAGAGAGCGCCACCTAGCTGGAGTGCAAATAATACATATTATAAATAAGTGTAATGTATGTGTACAGTTGATTATAGAGTATAGACACGCTGGTGTCCATTTGACATGTGAGTCATGTTTAGGACACTCTCAGTGATTGACAGGTGGTTACTAGCCCCGCGCCTTTGAGAGAAATCCACTAATCAGCATAAGGAGAAGCCGAGCGTCTAGACAAGGAACAAACGGAGAGCATCAGTGTCGAACAATCCACTCTGTTCACCTGGTGTGTGTGTGTGTGTGTGTGTGTGTGTGTGTGTGTGTGTGTGTGTGTGTGTGTGTGTGTGTGTGTGTGTGCGTGTGTGAGTGTGTGTGTGTGTGTGAAATTAAACAAAATACATAATCGTTAAATAATCCATCCTCTGATCAGAACTACAGCGGCGTTATTAATTACTTTATTCCTGAATGTTTAATGATGTCTGTCTCTCGTCCCCTCGTGGCGTCAGCAGCTGTTCAGGTTCTGCTTCCAACATCCACGACCTTGGAGCAAGTTCACACACACACACACACACACACACACACACACACACACAGAAGTAAACTTTGCAGAAGGTCTGAAAGGATGATTTACAGCCCTCAGTCTCACCTACTGCAGAGCTTCAAGGCACGCACTAACTCACACACACACACACACACTCTCTCACACACACACACAATTGTGTTATTACTTATTATATATCTTTATCACGACACAGCGGGAATTTAATGTGATTTCCTGGGGGGGGGGGGGGGGGGGGGGGGTGCCAATACTTTCACACCTTTTAAGCATTATTTCCTAAGGACGCAGGTGTGTAGAGACGTCCCCACAACACACACACACACACACACACACACACACACAGAGCAGTCTGAATGATTTACAGCTTTCAGTATAACCTACTGCAAAACTCTCCCTCACACACACACACACACACACACACACACACACGCACACACACTTCGATTCAGGCCCTACAGGTTAATCGCTCCTCTCCACCCTACCAAAGAACTGTGACCCTGTGACCTCTGACCCCAGCCTTAATGGAGGGTAAGAGCAATACAATCCATCACCCGAAATCTCATATCACACACACACACACACACACACACTTTCCCTCACATCTCTCCATCTCTTTCAGCTCCTCAGCCAGGGAATTTACTTCCTATAAACTAAACTTTCCCGTTCTCCCAGGTCACATGACACACAAGCTCCGCCCCCTCGCCGACATGCAGGGAATAAATCACGGCTCTGTACCGCTCGCTAAACGTTCCGCTTCGGAATATGGAAATAACGCAAGTGTAAAATATATGAACTGGGAAACTCACTGTGACAGTTTCAGCAGAGACAAATCTCAAACCCGCAGACGTACGTACGTGTGTGTGTGTGTGTGTACGTGTGTGTGTGTGTGTGTGTGTGTGTGTGTGTGTGTGTGTGTGTGTGTGTGTGCGTGTGAGAGAGATGGATGAAGATGATAATATTGTGTATAAAAGAAGGAAATGGACAAAATGATAAACATCACGACATCATGAATCAAGAGTTACTTTAAAATTACAAGTCAGGAGCTTCAACAGAAATCTGATCTAAAATAATATAATGTATAATAATCTAATCTAATATAATGTATAATAATCTAATTTAATATAATGTATAATAATCTAATATAATATAATTACATGTATAATAATCTAATATAATATAATGTATAATAATTTAATATAATCTAATATAATGTATAATAATATAACATAATATAATGTATAATAATCTAATATAATTTAATTACATGTATAATAATCTAATATCATGTATAATAAACTAATCTAATATAATGTATAATAATCTAATCTAATCTAATGTATAATAATCTAATATAATCTAATCTAATGTATAATAATCTAATATAATATAATGTAATGTATAATAATCTAATATAATATAATCTAATGTATAATAATCTAATCTAATCTAATGTATAATAATCTAATATAATATAATGTTTAATAATCTAATATAATATAATTTAATGTATAATAATCTAATCTAATCTAATCTTATGTATAATAATCTAATCTAATCTAATGTATAATAATCTAATATAATCTAATCTGATGTATAATAATCTAATCTAATGAATAATAATCTAATCTAATCTAATCTAATGTATAATAATCTAATATAATATAATATAATGTATAATAATCTAATATAATATAATGTATAATAATCGAATCTAATATAATATAATGTATAATAATCTAATCTAATGTATATTAATCTAATCTAATCTAATCTAATGTATAATAATCTAATCTAATCTAATGTATAATAATTAATCGAACATAATCTAATGTATAATAATCTAATCCAATCTAATATAATGTATAATAATCTAATCTAATATAATGTATAATAATCTAATCCAATCTAATCTAATGTATAATAATCTAATATAATATAATTTAATGTATAATAATCTAATCTAATATAATCTAATGTATAATAATCTAATCTAATATAATGTATAATAATCTAATCCAATCTAATCTAATGTATAATAATCTAATATAATATAATTTAATGTATAATAATCTAATCTAATATAATCTAATGTATAATAATCTAATCTAATATAATCTAATGTATAATAATCTAATCTAATCTGATGTATAATAATCTAATCTAATCTAATGAATAATAATCTAATCTAATCTAATCTAAAATAATCTAATATAATATAATATAATGTATAATAATCTAATATAATGTATAATAATCTAATCTAATGTATATTAATCTAATCTAATATAATCTAATGTATAATAATCTAATCGAACATAATCTAATGTATAATAATCTAATCCAATCTAATATAATGTATAATAATCTAATCTAATCTAATATAATGTATAATAATCTAATCTAATATAATGTATAATAATCTAATATAATACAATATAATGTATAATAATCTAATCCAATCTAATATAATGTATAATAATCTAATATAATATAATGTATAATAATCTAATATAATACAATATAATGTATAATAATATAATATAATATAATATAATGTATAATAAGATAATCTAATCCATGAGTGTGTTTCAGAGATTCCGGTCAGAGGTTTAATCACTTCTACAGTGCACACTACAAAAGCAGCACAATGTATCAGACAAACAAACAAACAAACAAACAGACAGACGGACAGACAGAGAGACATCTCCAAATGCGGCTCTGTGACGGACCTGAGAGTCACCACGTGCACACACTGTTTTAAATACACCAATGTAGCACTTTAATACACAGCATTACTCCTTACTGTGTTTGTGTGTATTTGCGTGTGCGTACATTTGCGTGTATGTGTTTGCGTGTTTGTGTTTGTGTGTATATGTGTGCTTGTGTATGTATGTGTTTGTGTGTTTGTACTTGTGTGAGTGTGATTGTATCTATGTGTTTGCGTGTGTGTGTTTGTGTGTATGTATTCGTAAGTACGTTTGCGTGTGTGTGTGTTTGTATATATGTGTTTGTGTGTATGTGTTTGTGTGTGTGTGTGTGTGTGTGTGTGTGTGTGTTTGTATGCGTGTGTTTCTGTGTGTGTGTATGTATTTGTATGTATGTGTATGTGTTTGTGTTTGCGTGTGTGTTTGTGTATGTGTGTTTGTATGTATCTGTATGTACGTATGTATGTGTTTGCGTGTTTGTGTTTGTGTGTATGTGTGCTTGTGTATGTATGTGTTTGTGTGTTTGTGTGTATGTACTTGTGTGAGTGTGTGTGTGTTTGTATCTATGTGTTTGCGTGTGTGTTTGTGTATGTATTTGTGTTTGTAAGTACGTTTGCATGTGTGTGTGTTTGTATATATGTGTTTGTGTGTATGTGTTTGTATGTGTGTGTGTTTGTGCGTATGCATTTGTATGTATGTGTGTGTGCATGTGTTTGTGTGTGTGTGTTTGTATCTATGTGTTTGAGTGTGTGTGTTTGTATGTATGTGTTTGTGTGTATGTGTTTGTATGTGTGTGTGTGCGTGTGTGTGTGTGTGTGTGTGTGTGTGTGCGTGTGTTTGTGTGTATGTGTGTGTGTATTTGCGTGTGTGTGCTACAACATAAATGAGAGGAAAGCGCAGAATATTATACAACGGAACTGAACACATTTTTGGCACAACCTGATCAGTAAGCCTGGCATGAAGGAGTGTGTGTGTGTGTGTGTGTGTGTGTGTGTGTGTGTGTGTGTGTGTGTGTGTGTGTGTGTGTGTGTGTGTGTTTAGCCTGAGCCAAATCACTACAGCTGCAAACCAAAAAAAGAAAGATCACAGAAAAGAGGAGGGGGGTTGAAGTAAAGCAAGGATTATGTGTGTGTGTGTGTGTGTGTGTGTATACTTGCATCTATGTTTGTGCACATGGATGCGTGTGTGGAGGGATTGTGCATATTTGCATCTAATGTGTGTTTGTACATGCACGTGTGTGTGTGTGCGTGTGTGTGTGTGTACATTTTTGCATCTATATGTGAACGGCTGTGTGTGTGTGTGTGTGTGTAGACATATTTACATTGACTGTGTGTGTGCGTGTGTTTATGTGTGTGTGTGTGTATATGTGTGTGTGTGTGTGTGTGTGTGTGTGTGTGTGTGTGTGTGTGTGTGTGTGTGTGGTCACCTTGTGTAAAGTGACTCTGCACTGATTGAACACTTTATGAATCGATTAAAAGCTGCTGAACAAACACTTTTTAAGAGACAGCTGGCAGGAACATCAGGGTACACACACACACACACACACACACACACACACACACACACATACTGTATATTAGCATTGCTAGTACTAAGTCAATAGTAAAGCATGATGTAACAGAGTCGCGTGAGTGTGTGTAAGATCAGAGAAGAACCATGAGCCGCTCCTGCTGTAGAGACTGAAATGGAATGTTCTGGAACAGTGGGCGGTGCTTCTGAAAATAACATGGTCCCGGGGCGGGGCTACACAGAACCCGCTTTCATTACTGAGACCTGCCGAGCTAGCTAGCTGAGTTTGGTTGTTATGGTAACGGTACGATGTGTGCCAGCAGGTCTCAGTAACAGAGTGTGTAAAGTCAGACAATGAGACTTCACGCTAGTGTATTAGCACTAATACACTAGAAGGCGCTGCGGCGCCCCTGGTGTGGGTAAAACACATTGTGTTTGTTTGATTATTCTTCATGTAGTGGTCATGTGACCTGAGTCAGTACAGTAGTCACATGACTCAGGTGAGTTCACACACAACAGGAGTGGGTGTTCATTTTATAGAGGAGTCCACAACAGGAGGGGGGGCTGTAGGGGGGGTTTGTGCAGGGGGGACTATCCTTTAGTACGTTTGTCCATCCATGTTACTTTCCTCCTTCCAGAAGATGTCCATATATGGACGGAGAGACATCCTCACGTCCCTTATGTCCGGCCCTGAGGACACGGTGGAGACGGATTAGGGAGCCTTGGAGCGCGCGCTCGGAGTGTGTGAGGATGTTTTACAGTACAGGATAAACTGATGACCCGCATTCTTCTCCCCCATTTATCACTGCCCATAAATCTTTAATAATCTCACACACACAGGATTCGCACTGTGAAGGGTTTTGTGTGTGTGTGTGTGTGTGTGTGTGTGTGTGTGTGTGTGTGTGTGTGTGTGTGAGATTGGTAAGTGATGGAAGAAATATTGACATGCAGCGCAGTGAAAAGAAATTATCATTAATCATAACACAAACCTTTCACTGTCATTTACCCCTGTCTCACTGCCAGAGAGAGACAGAGAGAGAGAGACAGACAGAGACAGAGACAGAGAGACAGAGAGGGAGAGAGAGAGAGAGAGAGACACAGAGAGAGAGAGAGAGAGACAGAGAGAGAGAGAGACAGAGAGGGAGACAGAGAGACAGAGACAGAGAGAGACACAGAGAGAGAGAGAGAGATACTGTCTCCATGATGACGGTACGTCTCTCTCTCCGTCTCTCTCTCTCTGGCAGTGAGAGAGGAGTAAATGTGAGTGAGACTACCCCTCTCTCCATCTCTCTCCGTCTCTCACTTGTCATCTTGTACCTCGGTCGACTGGTTATGTTTCCTCCTGTGGACCACGCTGTCACTTCCTGTTTACTTGTTGTGCCCCCAATACACACACACACACACAAACACACACACACCACGAGTGAGCAAATCGAAGTTTGGACATCAGAAACACCTTTGAGCCAACTAATCCAATAAAAATTGTACAGCAATGAAGCCACGCCCCCAGTAGCCCTGTAACCAATCAAATTGCAGCGCTGCCCCCAAATCACCTTACACAGTCTCAGGGTTTTATTTTTTACATTTTCTTTACAAAAAAAAAATAAATCTCACGTCATCACATGAAATATACTTGTGCTTTCTCTCTCTCTCTCACACACTCACACTCACACAGAATAGGTCGTGTTGTGCAGTTGCTCTCTAATCCGTCACACTTAAATCCAGAGGAGCGCCGTCACATTCCTGTTTCAAATCATATTAACCTTTCTGTGTGTGTGTGTGTGTGTGTGTGTGTGTGTGTGTTTGTGTGTGTGTGTGTGTGTGTGTGTGTGTGTGAGTGTGTGCGATGTTCTGAATATCAGCAGCTCCAGACCTTCAGTGCTTTAAACCAGGTCTGCAGAAGAACTATTATGGGATGTCCTCCTTTTTTTCCTTTTGTGTGTGTGTGTGTGTGTGTGTGTGTGTGTGTGTGTGTGTGTGTGTGTGTGTTTAAAGCCATTGAGTGTGAGTGTAATTTTGTTTTTCAAACCCTCGCTGCTGCTAACATTCATTAGTAACTGATCAGTGAACAGAGAAACATCCAGGAAGACGAGTGAAGGAAACCTGAACACAGCTGAAGGAACCTCTGGACCACCGAACCCACCTGAGATATCAGCATGATGGAGAGATCCACCCGGCCAAGCCAACAACAGAAGAGAAACTGTTTAGGAGAAAACACAGAACGGCAGAACCTGACAGTGTTCCTGCAGGAGAAGGCGACCAGGAGCTCACTAAGAATGTGCTCTAGCCCATGACAGAGGAGGTAGGGGAGAAGGTGCTGTCTCAGCCTGTATCAGGAGATCCCTGAGCCATGAGAAGAGACCGCTCTTGCCTCCGAGTGGCGCAGTGGTTAAAGCGCTCGCCCTATCATCCGGAGATCGCTAGTTCGAATCCCGGGTGATGCTGTAACCTCTCGCAGCCGGAGGTCTAGAGAGAGCTGATTGGCCGAGCTCTCTCAGAGGGGAGGGATGAGAGGTACTTAGTGCTCCTACATTAATCACGGCTCTACAGCCAATCAGGGGCGTCTGTGAGCTCGCGCAACGGAGGGAGGGGATAGCGCTGTCCTCCGAGTGTGTTACGCCGCCCCCAACGGTGCGCGAGCGAGCAGTTCGAAAAGATGCGGTCGGCTGGCGTCACGTGGTTCGGAGGAAACACGTGATAGTCTTCGGCCCTCCCGGCTGAGTGGTAGTAGTAGCCTTAATGTGGGAGCCCCCTAGTGACGAGGAGGAATTGGACACGACTAAATTAGGGAGAAAATCGGGGAAAAATCCAAAAAAAAAAAAAAAAAAAGAAGAGACCGCTCTTAGAGACTTCTTAAGCATGATGCTACACCTCACATGCTGGTTAACGTTATCAGGAGCTTGTACAAGGAACTGAGCTGCAAACTGCAAAGATCTCCATGATGGACAGCAGACCAGAGCATTCAGGCTGAGGAACGGAACCTCATTCTGTATCATGAAAATTTCCAGAGCACAGAATCCAGTCATGCTTTGAACTGAAGACTTATTTCTTCTCCACCACACACACCAGCAGATCCAGGAGAAGACAAACATCGGGCCACCTGGGCTCCTGTTTCTGCTCCTCCTCCTTCTGGGAACATGAGAACATCCAGGGGAATGGAGAACCTACACGACGGTCACTTTTGTCCTACAGACACCGACAAATGCAGAAGAAGTGAAATGTGAGGACCATGGTGACAATGATCCATTCAGATCAATTTAACCTGAAACATAAGGGGCTAGAGGAGGGGCTAGAAGCTTCAGGACTCCAAGAAACCGCCCCTCCAAGACAAGGGCAAGTGATGTAACGTCACGTCAGTGCTGCTCTCCAGAGACACGAGGTGCCACTCTGAGAATGCTCCACCATCAAATGGATCAAGAACATCAGACACAGTGGAGATGGTGGAGGAAAGAAACCGTATGAAGATGCTACACACACACACGCACACACACACACAAATACGTCACCAGGAGACGAAAAGGATGAACACCCTGAGAGCTGCAGGTAGACATCAGGACAGGGATCAGAGTATCCAGGACTCAACACACACACACACACACACACACACACACACACACACACACACTTTTCTTTAACACTAGTGTAATTTAAGCCCAACAAAAACAGTGCATTTACAAACCCAAACCTCCTGCAGTGTTTGTCTGCTGCAAGAAAATTGAAGAACTGAAATGGCCTGTTACACACTCGCACACACTCACTCACACACACACACACACACACACACACACACACACTGTTTACAACTTTCCTGCCAATTTTTATACTCGACATTGTGCTTAAAGTGTTTAAAGTAAAGGCGTCTGAGTTTTCATAAACCACAGCCTGTAATGTCAAGTGTGTGTGTGTGTGTGTGTGTGTGTGTGTCCTTCCCTCCCTCATATATACATCTATTTCTCTGCGGGGGTGTATAATATAATGGTTAGACAGACAGAAAGAGGAAGCGACAGACAAAGAGACAGACAAATACAAAGAGAGAGAGAGACAGACAGACAGACAGACAGACAGAGAATGAGCTAGATAGAGAGACAGACAGAAAGAGAGACAGACACAGATGGGCGGAGAGAGAGACAGACTTACAGACACAAAGAGAGACAGAGACAGACAGAGAGACAGATGGAGATACCAGATATCAGTCACAATTTAAACAGTGTGTGTGATGCACAGTGTTGTTTCTCTCTCTCTGTTTTTCTTTTATCTCTTTCTCTCATTTCAGTTTCTTCACTTAGATGCAGTCTGTAGTAGTGTCTATGTCTGTGTGTCTGTCTATGTCTGTGTGTCTGTCTATGTCTGTCTGTGTGTCTGTCTATGTCTGTGTGTCTGTCTATGTCTGTCTGTGTGTCTACGTCTGTCTGTGTGTCTGTGTGTCTGTCTGTGTGTCTGTCTAATGTCTGTGTGTCTGTCTATGTCTGTGTGTCTGTCTATGTCTGTGTGTCTGTCTATGTCTGTGTGTCTGTCTAATGTCTGTGTGTCTGTCTGTCTATGTCTGTGTGTCCTTCTGTTTGTCTGTCTGTCTGTTTATGTCGGTGTGTCTGTCTGTGTGTCTGTCTATGTCTGTGTCTATGTCTGTGTGTCTGTGTGTCTGTCTGTCTGTCTGTGTGTGTGTGTGTGTGAGAGAGAGACAGTTTTGGTGGTTCTGATCCACACAGTCAGTGAGAGCTATGCTGTGAATTTTATTTATTTGTTTCCAAACTTGAAAGTGAAATTATTTACAAAATGCAGTTTTTTTTGCCTTACAGCCCATGATGTCATCACTTTATTTCACTATTTGTTGTCTTTGTTTGATGTGAAAAAAGAAAAGTGAATACATATCACTTTTCTGAGTGCGTGTTACACTACACACACACGCACTGATGGACTGACTGATGGAGTTCCAGCTCTCTCCCTGCTCACTTCCTCCACCCTATATCGGTGATCCAGATGATCCCGCCCACCTGACAGGTGTAACACCTCCACACCATCATCAACGTTCCTCTTCCTGGTCCTGGAACAGTCAGATATTGTCCTGATCTCATCAACTCCTCAAAGTTCTGAGCACAAAAATCCCAAACCAGAGAGGAAGGAGAAACCGCATCGCCCACACCGACAGCTCGCAGGTGTCACCTCATCACTGCGTTCTCACAGAGCTCCTCAGGGAACATCTTCAGGAGCCTCAGTCACGTGGATCATCATGCAGTGAAAAAACAATCTGCTAGACCACAGATGGAATTTCATCACTTTCCTCAAGCCTGAGGTCTGAATGATACGCTGCTGTCCTTATGGTCTTTCTTAAAGATGGGAGCCATCGTTCTGGAGACACCGTCCTGATGTCCATGGACTTCAGTAGCTTTGGCATCAGCAACAAGAGCTCCCAAAACTTCAAAGTGAATCATTCCATTTTTAGGAATATAATCTATGGAATTACTACATCAGCATAGTTAACATCTAGAGAAAGCACTGCAGGTGCTGCTGCATGACAATTGCCATGACTAGAGTGAGAAAATTACCCCGGCCATCACAGAACGATTCAGTCGCCATTTCTGCATAAAGCAAAAAAACTATGTGGACCAAAATTCCAGAAGCAGGTTGTAGAGAAGTTCACTTTCCATTATCTCCACAACATCTCTCAGGTGAGACGTCTCGTCTCTCTTTCAAAGCGGTGAGGCATCTTGTCTCTCTCAGACCTGAAGTCAGGCGAGGCGTCTCATCTTGTCTCATCTCAGACCTGAAGTCAGGTGAGATGTCTCGTCTCGTCTCTCACACTCTGCACAGAACGCTCCATCAGTCCCTCCCTGTAAATCGTCACTGCAGATTGATTTCACCAACAGATGGCGAGCGGTTTACAATTCCGGCCCGCTCCTCACCTGACTGCGCAGGACATATGGCCCCAGGTCTGGTGAAACAATTACAACATCAATCACCGACCTTTGACCTCAGGTGACGGGATAACAAGTGCACTCACGCTCTACCTTCTGCACGCGCTCAGTGTTTATTAAGGAAAAGCAGGAACCAAGAAAGAAATCCAACAGCATTCCATCCCTCAGGCAGAGCTGTAATGTCTGCTCTCACACTATATTCCAATCAATCTGTCTTTCACACACACACACACAGTGTAATGTTTAGATCAGCCATTAAACACTAATCTGATTGTAGCGCGGTGTTAATGCTATCAGATTATCCCACTCACATTACAGCGCTGATCTCTCAGTCCAATCTGTCCATCACTGCCTGGGGAAAGAGGAGTGAGGGACTTATCGCTCACACAGCCTGCGGCAGACGAGTGGGAACGACAGATACAGACCTCGATTACCGAGAGAGACAGAGAGAGATAAAGGAGAGAAGATAAAAATAGCCGGAACATGAAGTGATGAGGATATTAACCAGGGAAGGAGGAAATACTACTACTTATTTATAAGAGAGAGAGAGAGAGAGAATAAAGAAAGGAGATGATGAGGAAAAAGAAGGAAGAGAGAGACAGATATCGTGTAAGAGTGAGAGAAAGTGGGAGAGGAATCTAGAGAGAGGGGTGAGAGGGGGAGAGGTGGGGGGGGGGAGAGGGGGAGAGGGGGGGGGGAAGAGGGGGGGGGGGCGGTAAAATCAGGTCGTCTCTGCCCAGAAGTTAAGACAATGCACTAGAAATTAGAATTTAACAACAAGAGCCGTGATTGACTCTCTCTCTCTCACACACACACACACACACACACACACACACACACACACACACACACACTATAGACATACTGAAGTGTGTTTATTCACAGTTTCCTCACGTTAAAGGTTAAGCAGACAATGTTTTTACACCCCGGTATTTTCCTGAATCACCGGCTTGTGCTTTAAACTCGGAGAGTGAAGCTCACTTTATGATCTCAGTAACAACTCGAGCGACGCTCTCACTCAGAGACACCGTCTACTCCTGTAGTCCGTCTCTGTCCCTAATAAATCTGTACCTGACTCATTCATAAGAGAGCATTTATTACACACGCTTTATCTGAGGGGACATGGAGACACAGACATGAGGACATGGGGACATATAGACATGAGGACATGGGGACACAGACATGAACGTAGGGACGCAGAGACATGAGGACAACCATGAAGACAGGGACACAAAGACATGAGCACAGTGAGACAGAGGCATACGGGGAAATGAGGATAAAGAAACAAGCAGAAAAAAAGACAATTAAAGACACAGAGACATGAGGACATGGAGACACGGAGACAGAGCCATGGTGGGTCACACTGCGCATTAATCAGAGCTGCAGGACGGTTCTGATCGCATCACAGTTTCTGGTCACAAAATGGATATTTTTTTGGCTCAGCAAAATAAACAAATAAATAAATAGAGGCAGATATATAATATTCCTTTTGATTTATGTCTTTAGAACTTAAAGAACACTTACAGTGAGGAGCTCTCGCCCGCGGCCTTAAACACTTACAATGTTTAAATAAAACCTGATAATAAATTATTCAATATTCACCTGTTACAGTGTGATGTGTGTGTGTGTGTGTGTGTGTGTATTCTGTTATACTTTAATTTGATATGCACACAGCCTGATTATTTGCAAATAATAATAATAAAGAGAAGATCTCCCTGAGTGGGCGTGGTTTCATTACTGCATGGGGAGATTAGTTCAGTTTGATTTGGCAACCCTGAGCACAAGTTTAAGCGAGAGAACGGGCCCAAATTTAACCTCCTACAGGTGCAGTAACGCATTATTTCACACTGAGGCTGTTACACCGTTAACACTAACAGAGCTGATCGTGAACACTGAGCATGTGGTTTGGGACACGCCCACAGAGTCCTGATGGTAGTGTTTATGAAGAGGGAGTTACTGGAGCACAGCCGCAGCCTGTGTGTGTGTGTGTGTGTGTGTGTGTGTGTGTGTGTGTGTGTGTGTGTGTGTGAGGTGAGGAGTGTATGAAGTCCGAGTGGAGTTTGTGTAGAGTCGCCAGAGAGTGTATGTGTGCGTGTTGTGAAGGTCAGGGTGAAAGACGGAGTGGTTTTCTCACCCTGTCTGGAGGAGCAGATCCATTAGCGCGCGGCTCGTCCACAGGGGCGGCCATGTTAAAAATAGAGGCGCGTTCAGGGGAAGATCCGAGTCTCTTTACACTCGCCGTCTCCCGTTAAGGGTTAGCGCTCGGCTCTTTATTAGACAGATGGCGAGAGGGAGGAGGGCTCAGTCATCAGGGACTCCAGAGGAATCATGGGAAAGTTTTCAGTGAGCAGAGCCAGTAAGCATCATGTCAGGCTAAAGTCGTCCGGATCCACCAGGACAACGCCGCAACGAAGCCCAGTGTGACTCCGCCTCCGTTATACACACCGTGAGAAGGAGCGAGTGAAAATGAGAACTTTGTACTGCAGGTCTCGTTTGTGTGGACGGAAATGTTTTATATTCATGTGATGCGGTTTAGAGGAAAAAATCTATACATCATGTGCAGTGTGTATTATTCTACTTTAGAAATGTTTTTCTCCATTATATTTCGACTCACACACACACACACACACACACACACACACACATACACACACACGACATGACTAAACATTTAGTAATAAACTAGAATTCAATCATTTCCCTCACGGGATCAGTAAAGTAAATCTCTCTGTCTAAACTATTAATGCGCCTTATTTTACAGGAATTAACAGAGTTTAAAGAATGGAATTAACTTTTAACTGTGTGCTGTAGATGAATCAGTGTGTTACAGTCAGCCACACCCACAGGAACGATTAGCCACACCCACTGGAACAATTAGCTACACCCACTGGAACAATTAGTCACACCCACTGTCTGATGTATTAGATTTTTTATATTTGGAGTTTTCTCTCTCTCTCTCTCTCTCTCATGCTGTTGTCCAGTCCGTGGTTCTCAACAGAGTTTTACATTTTTATTCTGTATGTTGTTTTGAAATTAACATAAAAACACACACACACACAAGTTCATTTCATTTTCAGGAGGTGTGGGTTGTACCCCAGCGCCCACCGACTGTAGCTCTTGACAGTAGTGTGTTCGGGTCACTAGTGTCTCTAAACTTCCTCAGTGTGAGACAGGAAGCAGCTTCTTCCTCTTCCAGCTGTTCCTGTAAGGGGTCACCACAGCGGACCACTTGTCTCTATCTAACTCTGTCTTCCACATCTTTTGATCTTTTGTCAGTCCGTCCTCCTAAATGTCCTCCCTCACCACATCCATAAACCTCCTCTTGGTCCTTCCACTTCTCCTCCTGCCTTGCAGCTCCATTTCTGACATTCTCCTCCCGATGCACCCCTCATCCCTCCTCTGCACACGTCCAGACCATCCTAATCTGTCCTCTCTAACTTTGTCCCCAATCCATCCTACCTGCACTGTCCCTCTAATATACTCGTTCCTAATCCTGTTCATTCTTGTCACTCCAAAGGCAAATCGCAGCATCTTCAGCTCTTTTTTTGGTGGAGGACGGGGGACATTCATTGTGGACAGCAAAGAAAGAATTTAATTGTATGGCAGAAATATGTTTCTTTACTGTGCATCAGGCACTGGACTTGGAACTTGGAACTTGCCTTTATACTCTTCATCCTCTTCACAACAGTCCTCACTTCAACCTCACTAATCCCTTGTACCACCTGATTCTCTGCCTCCACCGACTGGCCAGTCGATATAAATCCTTTTGTCCTTCCTTTGCGTTTAGCGTCTCTTACAACTCACTGTTCCTTAGCCTTTGCCACTTCCCTCATCACCGTACATCTCCTCATTCTCCTGTCTATTCTCCTCAGCTGTCTTACTATCCTAATTCTTTTCTGCAAGTCTCTTTCTCTTGATGCTCTCCTGTACTTCATCATTCCACCACCAAGCTTCCAACATCTCTTCACCTCTACCCCGTACCTGACTCACCTCCACTCTCAATTCCACACAAAAATCTTCCTTCTTCAACTTTCACCATCTAACCCTGGGTTCAGTCCTCTCTCTCTTTTTCTTCTTCTGTACCTCCACAGTCATCCTGGAGACCACCATCTGTTGTTGCCTAGCTACACTCTCCCCTGCAAACACCTAGCAGATAGGTCACCCCGTGTTCCTCTTTCTTCTTAAAATATGGACTCACCACTGCCCCTTCCATCCTTTTTATGAATTCTACAATACTCTGTCCTTCCACACTCCTCTCCTGGACCTCAAACCTCCCCATCACCTCCTCATCACCTCTGTTCCCTTCTCCACCGTGCCCATTAAGGTCAGTTCCAATCAGCTCCAATCAGCTCCTAAATCTCTCTTCTTTTGGGGGACACTCATTACCACTTCTCACTCCAGAAATCTTCTTTCTCCGTCCCACCTGTGGAGCGTCCATACTGATGTCATTCATCATCACCCCTTCCACTTCCAGTTTCACACTCTTCACTCTGTCACACTCTCCTCACTTCCACGACACTCTTGGTATACTCTTCCCTCAGTATCAGACCTACACCATTTCTCTTATTATCTACACCAAAGTAAAGCAGTTTGAACCTCCAGTGTTCGGAGCCTTGCCTCCCTTCCACATGGTCGTCATACACACAGAACATCTACCGTTCTCCGCTCCATCATATCAGCTAGCTCTCTCAGAGTTTCAGTTTTAACCTCTACACTTCTTCTTACTTATTTTCCCTTCTCTCTCTCTCTCTCTCTCTGGACACGTCTGTCCCCTGTCTATCTATTCTTACTTCGGTCAACAGTAGCCCAATTTCCACTGATCTCCTGCTGACCAACAGCACCTGAGGCGGTCGTTAAGCCGGGCCTCCACCTATCTGGTATGGGAATCTTTTTCATGATTATCCACGTATTGATTCATCACACGTTTACGCCCATATGACTTTCTGACGCAACCCTCCTTATTTATTCAGGATTGGGACAGACACTAAGACTACACTGGTTTGTGCACCTCAACGCTGAGTGGCGCAGTGGTCAAGTGCTTGCCCTATCATCCGGAAATCGAAAGTTCAATTCCCAAGTGGTGCTGTTTCCTCCTGCAGCTGAGGCCCTGATTGGCTGAGCTCTCTCAGAGGGATGAGAGGTACTTAGTGCTCCTCCCACATTAATCACGGCTCTACAGCGAGTCAGGGGCGTCTGTGAGCTCAGACAGCGAGCTGTTCAAAAAGAGGCGGTCAGCTGGCGTCACGTGATTCGGAGGAAACACGTTATAGTCTCTGGCCGTCCCTGACCTGTTGTAGATGCCTTAATGTAGAGCCCCCTAGTGACAGGGAGGAATTGATTATGACTAAATTAGGGAGAACAATCTGGGAAAGTCAAAAAAAAAAAAAAAGTTGAAATCTGGTTCAGTCCAGTAGGCTTCGACTCCCGAACTGGTCCCAGCTTTTACTCATTTGTGTACAATAATTTTACAGTGTTAAAGATTTAAAATTAATCTAAAGTATTCTTTTATTTTATTTGGGATTTAATGTAAAATTTTATGTAAAAAAAATTGATCACTGAGAAGTGTTTATAATTGATGATCATTCTAGTGTGTGTGTGTGTGTGTGTGTGTGTGTGTGTGTGTGTGTGTGTGTGTGTGTGTAGCACAGCGCTGAGCTCTGCTGCTCCAGAAATAAAGTTTATTCCTATTAGTGAAATGAAAATGATCTTTATGCATTTATAGAAAAAGAATCTTCCTTTTCTTCAGTGTGTGTGTGTGTGTGTGTGTGTGTGTGGCCGTTATTGTGTTTTAGGAGTGTAACCTGAAAACGCTAATCTTTTGAATCTCTCTCTCACACACACATACATACACACACACACACACACACACACACACACACACACACACAGATGTACACACATGTACACACACACACACATACATACATACTGTCACGGCGTGCGCCTGTGATGGGCGTGCGCCCAAATCTATTATCGCCCCTCGCTCACTTCGTAGGCTCCCTAAGTAGGCGGCACCCCTTCTGCAGGTGTGCAAAGGGACGGGGCCGCCTATGCGGGCCGGCTGGCAGTGATTAACGTTAATAGGATCTCGGGCTTGCTCTGCATTATAAAAGCAAAGCGCGGAGTTTAGTCCGGGTCCGAGAAGAGCGTAACGCGGTGGAGCTCGAGAGTGGCATGGGAGTGGGAAAATGGAACGTGCCCCAGAGACTTTGAAGAAGGACATTGGATTTCCGCCCTTTGATCTCGAAAGAGCTGCACGAGCTCCCACGGCATCCTACGTTCCCACGTCGAGCCCGCCTTCGCGTCCTCGCCGCCGAAGAGGAAATGGCCGCGAGGAGGACAGCGTTAAGGCCGCCGATCCCAGCCGGGAAAGCCGCCCAGCCGAAGGACATCCGAGCGAGACTCCCGCCTGAGGCTGCGCCCACAGAGAGCTGGGAGGGGCCAGGCCGGCCATCGACAGCGGGGAGGAACCGAGAGGGAGCTTGCAGGAGCGCTGCCTTGCGTGCTCCATTCGGCCACTCCGCCCACCGCCGCCAGCCGCATGCCCGCATGCCAGCTGGGCACTGCCTCGGACCATGCACGTGCACACATCATTCCTTCCCTTTCTCTCCGTCCTCCCTCCTTTTACCCTTTCCTTCCCCTACTTATTCCAAATAAATGACCCTTTTCCTCTAAGATCTCGCCTCGTGTCTGTGTTTCATGGTGCCGCCCGTGCAACTTTGGGTCGAACCCGTTACAATACATATAAACAGACACACACACATATACATACATACATATAAACACACACACACGCACCTAAACACAGACATACACATACATACATACATAGACACACACACACACACACTGCGCCTTGGCAGAGAGGAAGAAGTGAAGTGTTTTCCAGCGTGGTGATTTTAAAGCTGAGGGACTTCTTTCTCTGTCTGTCTCTTCATCTCTGTCTCTCTCTCCGCTCGGCTTGTTGTCTTTAGTCGTCATTAATAATCATTAATGCTCATTAATGCTGAGAGAGAGAGATGGAGAGAGAGAGAGAGAGGGGTATGCGGAGTGGGACACTTACTCTGTTTAATCATGAATAAAAAGTCTCATATTTCTGAGAATCTGCTGCTGCAGAGACGAAGAAGAAAAACATCCGACACACCTGAGTAACCCTGAGTAACAACACAATAATCAGATCCAACACTAATCTAATCTAACAATAAATACGGCTTCTAGACGTTATGAGGTGGGTGGGGCTTAATGTAATCACCATAACATCAGGTCATGTGACGTTTCGTGCCTTTAGACCGGCAGTTCATGTTAGTGCTGCGTCTCAGTCTGTCGATGTTCAGTAACGCTAACGTTCACCCTCAACATTAAACCCTACTGACGTGTGTAATAAACACTGTGTGCGTGCTGCGTAACTCGTAGTGTCGGGTGTTTAAACATCGCGTATCATACAAAGCCATGCGCGATCATTCTCCTGCTGAAGTTCTGCTCCAGACTCCAGTCCAGCAGGTGGCAGTGTTGCACCACTCCTAAACTCAAAAGTAGAAGAACATGAAGTATTACGTTTATAAAATAAGAGTATTTCACATGTATAACGCATGAGATGAAAGCGGCTCGTGTTTCCTGAGGGAGCCACGCTGTGAGTTTAGGGAAGATTCTCCAAATTTGTATTGTTTTTCTGTTTAATTTTAATTGTTTAAACTGTCGTCGCAAACTGACCAAGAAGGAATACACTGCGTGATCTATTTAATCTCAGATACACTTCAGTGCCCGTATTCACAAAGCTTCTTAGAATTCTCTCAGAGAGCTCCTATCTCAGCCTAAAAATCCTAGCTGGGAGTTCTGGACTAAAAGTGATTTAGGAAACTTCTCAGAGCGACTCTGAGTAAGGAAAGTACAAATCCCTTATCTTAGTGAGGGGGTGTGGTCGACCCCGTTGCTAGGGATGATGCAGCAATTCAAGGACTGTGATTGGTTGTTAAAAAAAAAAAACCTCTGACCTCTGTAAAGGTCTTGAAATGAGCTCTTTGTGAAAATAGAATACATGATAATAGAATAAACTGTGAAAATGGTTGTATATAATGAAGATGTATAATCATGACTACAGGCTACTTTATACAAAGTTTCTGTTATAGGCGAAATATCTTAAAGCTAATTAAAACAGCTAAATGTTGAAAATGTGTCGACTTTTGAAGTAACCAGTTTCCACACAGTAGTTACTATATTAAGGGTCGTCCATTTATTTAAACTGATTTTATTACTTGTGATCCATTTCAGATTGATGGGAGCAAAATGTCTCAGCTTTTACCAGTTTACATGGTCACAGGACAGTTTATTTAAGTTACACTTTTGGATGGTCTGTAGTCAACAATCCAAGAGAGATGGAAGGAAATAAAACAACAAGAAAACCAGACTGGACAGAAGGGCAGTGATTACTTTTAGTTTTACGTTCAGTGTTTGGAGAATATTTATTTTTTCCTCCATTTTGTCCTCTGCTATAGAAACTCTTAAGCCTCTTAAAAGTCCTCCTCTCTACTCTTAACAATGTTTACTTTAAGAGCTGTTTTTAGGGCCTAGATGTTTTGTGAATCACTTTTATCTTTACTAAGATTTAATCCTGAATTTCTAAGAAAATGTCATAATTCTAAGATTTTTCTTAGAATTCCATCACTAGGAGCAACTTTTAGGCTTAAGAAGCTTTTCTGAGGTTCTCTGAGGTTCTGACAAGGCTCTTTGAGGTTCCTCAAGGATGAGTAAGACAAGGAATGATTCCACATAAAGCTAAGCGTCTGATGTTTGAGAGGACGAGTAACGCTACAGGAGACCAAACTCATTAAAACGGGGCCAAAACAAAAAGTTACAGAGAATATAAACAATAAATATAATAATAAAAACTCATGATGTTCTGTATGTACATCATACCAGACGTCCTGTGATGATCTGCGTCTATATTTCTGTTAGCAGTCAGTGTGTGTGTGTGTGGTGTGTGTTACTCTCGCCGGGGGCGATGTGTAGAATGTGGACGCGGAGCGAGGTGATAAATGGACAGTGCCGTACATTGAGGAGCCGCAAAACCGCGGGGATCCGTGAGGGTAAAACCGAACGGAGGAGAATTGGACGAGGCCCGGAATGTTCTCCTGCACGCCGCGACACAAAGCGCTGAGATCAGCAAAGCTCCGGGAGGAAAGACACAGAATTAGAAAGAGCAGGAGAGAGAGAATAAGCAGAGAAAGCGTCTGTAACGAGGTGCGAGGCGGAGGAGGAGATGAGCTCTAACGTTACCTCACTGTAAAGCAGAACAGAATAAATCTTCATCTCATCAAGCGCTCGAGTCTGGAGCTGCAGGAGACACGCACATTAAACACACACACGCGTCATCATACAGTCACACACTCACACGTCCCAGAGAGGCTCCGAAACACTCCCAGTCACCTGAGATTTAATAATGGCACCCCGGGAACACTCTCAGCCGGGGGAACGAGAGAGGAACTGAGCAGAGACGAAGCCTGAAGCAGCAGAACGTCCAGGAGAAAGATCTAAACGTGTCTCTCTCTGTCTGTCTCTCTGTCTGTCTCAGTGCACATTTGTTCTGACTTTGTATTGACACACACACACACAAAGTCTTTAGATCACACTTGCTGTCTTCAGCTCCTAGAGCTTCTCTAGAGGAACACAGGTGTGTGTGTGTGTGTGTGTGTGTGTGTGTGTGTGTGTGTGTGTGTGTGTGTGTGCGTGCGTGTGTGTGTGTGTGTGTGTGTTTTCAGTTTGACAAGACAACAAGCTCTGAACAAAGTCAAAACAAACGTGCACCGGTGCAGACGAGGACGCTCACACACACAATCAAAGCTAGCTTTACAGGTCGATCTAACAAGCTGTGTGTGTGTGTGTGTGTGTGTGTGTGTGTGTGTGTGTGTTGCACCTTCTGTCCAAATGAATTTATTTTTGAAAAATAAAAAGGCTCCTTCATTCTGTGGAACAGAGCACTGACAAAAGGGATTTGTAGCACTCGCTAACACACACACACACACACACACACACACACACTCTCACACTCTCTCACACACACACACACACACACGCACTTTCTTTCACAAACACTCTCTCTCACACACACTCTGTCACACACACACACACACACACACACACTCACTCTCTCTCACACACACACACTCTCTCTCTCTCACACACACACTCTCTCTCACACACACACACTCTCTCTCACACACACACACACTCTCTCTCACACACACACACACTCTCTCTCACACACACACACACACACACACACACACACACACACACACTCTCACACACACACACACTCTCACACTCTCTCACACACACACACACACACACACACTCTCTCTGCCTCTCGTTCTCTTTCTTGAGGGATTTTGTTTATCTGATGTCTGACTCAGTCTGGCTGAAGCTTCACCGTGGTGACAGTTCATTCCTGCAGCTTTGTGTGTGTGTGTGTCTATGTGTGTGTGTGGCAGAACCCTCTCACTGAGGAAAACACCTCTACCTCAGCAGGGCAGATGTGGAACCTGAACATCTGTAAATCGGAACAAAAACGAGAGCAAAAGAACCAGAACCAGGACAGAACCATCGCTGAACCTGACAACATCACAGACATCACAGAAATACACAGACACTCACACACACATACGCACGCACACACACACGCACGCACACACACATGCACACACATATGCACACACATACACACACACACACGCACACACACACACACACCCCAGGGCAGAGGAAGCAGATGCAGTTCTCTCCCAATGAGACTAAAAATACAGAACAGATTAATTACTATCATCACACACACACCGCCTGTCTCTCTCCATCTGTCTGTCTGTCTGCATCACTCTGTCTAATGGTCCATCTCTTCCTGTCTGTCTGTCTCACACACTCTCTCTGTCTCACTCTCTGTCTGTCTGTCTCACACACTCATTCTGTCTCTGTCTCTCTCTCACCCTCTGTCTCTCTGTCTCACCCTCTGTCTGTCTGTCTCATATTCCTCCTCTTCCCTTTTGCTTCCTGCAGCAGAATTCATCCTTTAGTCTCACCGCTGATTCACGACTGTCGTTCACTAATCCTCACCTGCAGCTACACACACACACACACACACACACACACACACACACACACACACACACACTCATTCGCTCTCTCATACACACTCTTTCACCCTTTCTCTCTCTCTCTCTCTCTCTCTCTCTCCCACACACACACACACACACACACACACTCAGGTACGACATGTAAAATTTAATATTAAATGCTATTCTGTCTGTATCTTCAGAACGTGTGTGTGTTGAAACACGATGAAAGGCTGATGATGCATTGTAACATAATATTCACACACACACACACACAAACACACACACACACACACTACGTAATCTAACACTGGAACATTAATTACTGTGTTAAAGATCAATTAAGATTACACTCCGTTCCTCACCATGGAGATTATTATTACATTGTGTGTGTGTGTGTGTGTGTGTGTGCGTGTGTGGACGTGTGTGTGTACGTGTGTGCGCGAGTGTGTCAGTGACATTTCCCGCTCCTTGTTTGCTTGTGTAGACAAGGATGATCAGCTACAGAGATGTTACTATACACACACACACACACACACACACACACACACACACACATACACACATTTATCATCCTCTCTCCCTTCTCTCTCTCTCTGTCTCTCTCTCACTGTCTCTCTCTCTCTCTCTCTCACTGTCTCTCTCCACCTGTCTCTCTCTTTCTCTCTCTGCGCTGGGTGTGAGTGAGCGTGTGGAAGGCTGTTTGGCGTCTTACCAAATTTTTGGAAAAAACTTTGTTTCTTTTCTTTTAAGTTTTTGATTTACTGGTGAATGTTGTTTTAATATATTTACTTTAAAGCTTTATAGTGAGAGAGAGAAAGTGGGCGGGGCACCATGGCCTCTCCGGCATGGCGTCAGGTGTTTGCCGGGGCGGAGTCCTGGTGGAGGAGGTGTTACTGGGGGTGTTAGAGCAGGTCGGGTATGAGAACATCTACTCGACCTCCCGGATGAACAAAGCCGTGGTGGTGTTTCTAACAAAGACAAACCTGATAAGAACTTTAATAAAGACCGGAATCTACGTTAGAAGTCCCCCCATCTGTCCCCGCGATGCGGGTGGTGATTTCCAACGTCCCCCTGTTTATTAAGGACGGGGTGATTATGAGGGAGCTGGTCCGATTCGGGAAGTTCATCAGCCCCAGCCTCACTGTCTCTCTCTCTCTCTCTCTCTGTCTGTGGTCTCTCTCTCTCTCTCTCTGTGCGCATGCGCTGGGTGTGAGAGAAGCGCGAGGCTGTTTGGCGTCTTGCCAAGTTTTTCTGATTTCTCTGCGCTTTATTTATTTATTTATTTATTTTTGGGTTAATGTTAGTAGTTATATAAAACAAAGTTAAAGGCTTATAGTGAGAGAGAGTGAGCGAGGCACCATGTCCTCTGAGGCCGGTGTGGAGACTCTGTCCCTCCGGCATGGTGTTAGATGTGTGCCGGGAGACAATGTACTGGTGGAAGAGGTGCTGTTGGCCATGGGAGAACAGAACGGGTGTGAGAGCATCTACTCTGCCTCCCGGATGAATAAAGCGGTGGTCGTGTTTTTAACTAAAACAAAGCTCGCGGACACACTGATCAGGTGTGGGATTAATGTGAGAGGATCAGTGGTTCACGTCGCCCCTCTGTCTGTCACCGCGACACGGGTGGTGATATCCAACGTGCCCCCGTTTATCAAGGACGAGGCGGTCATGAGGGAGCTCGCCCGCTTCGGGAAATTCGTCAGCCCAATCAGAGCCATCCCGCTCGGGTGCAAGAACTCAAGCATGAGACACGTCCTGTCGTTCCGGCGGCAGATACTGATGATTTTAAACAGCAAAGAAGGAACACTCAACGTGAACTTTAAGTGTAAAGAGGGAGACAACTGCTACACTGTGTTTGCTACCACGGAGCCGCTGAGGTGTTTCGAGTGCGGGGACGTCGGTCATAAAAGACTGATCTGTCCACACGGAGCCGTGCAGCCGGGGAGCTCGCGCGGCGACACGGCCGGGAAACAGCGGCAGCGGCGCGAGGACAGCGCGCGGGGGAGCACTGAGGAGTCCGTGCCTGCGGCGGGCCTCGCCGACACACGCGAACTCCAACAGGTCAGTCCTGAACACACCGGCAGCACTGAGACACACCCTGCGCTCGGCGCTGAACCCGACACCGGTACCACTGTACACAGCGCGAGCGCAGAACCTGATGCCGGTACAGTGTTCAGTGCTGACAGTGACCACGCCCCCAACGACGCCCCCAACGAAACACCGCAGCCGCAGACCAGCGCACCGCCACAGACACCCAGAGACACCACGACAACCAAACCGAGGAGGAAACGGGAGGAGACGACCAGAACCGACAACCAAACGGAAAACCCGGAGTCAGACTCAGAGCGCCGCGGTACAGGAGAGTGAAGAGGCCGGGTGCAGCACCACACACACACCTGTAGACATCGAGGAGCAGGTCAATCTGTTTCTACAGCTGTCCAAAACTGAGAAGAAACGAGTAGTAAAAACGTTAAAAGAACTGCAGAAAACTAACACAACAGGCAACAAAAAAACAACCGACACTCAGAAAGAAGAGAAAATGGACAACAGCTGAAACGAAAACCACAAACTGTAAATAAAACTGTAAACTAATGGACAAAAACACTAAAACGGAAAAAAATATATATATATATATTGTTAATAGTAGGGAGTGTGTGTGTGTGTGTGTGTGTGTGTGTGTGTGTGTGTGTGTGTGTGTTACGCGTGCGTCTGTGTGAATGCGTGTGTATGTACTGTATGCATGTTGATTTCGTCTGTGTGTGTATGTATGTGTACATACAGTATATAGGTATGTGTTTATGTGTATGTGTTCTATCTCTCTCTCTCTCTCTCTCTCTATCTATCTCTCTTCCTCCTTCTCTCTCTCCCTCTCTCTATCTATATGTATATATATATATATATATATACACACACAATATTAATTATTTAATTGATAATTTGTATATAAATTGTAAAATCGTCTCTAATTTTTGTCATAATAAAGTGAGTTTAAAACCTCAAAACCTCTCACTGTCTCACTGTCCGTCTCTCTCACTGTCTGTCGCTCTCACTGTCTAACTGTCTGTCTCTCTCACTGTCTCACTGTCCGTCTCTCTCACTGTCTCACTGTCCGTCTCTCTCACTGTCTCACTGTCCGTCTCTCTCACTGTCTAACTGTCTGTCTCTCTCACTGTCTCACTGTCTGACTGTCTCTCTCCAGGGCCCGTATTCACAAAGCTTCTTAAGCCTACATATTGCTCCTAGTGACGAAATTTTGAGAAAATTCTTAGAATTATGACATTTTCTTTGAAGTTCCCCTTAAATGTAGGACTAAATCTTTTTTGCTCCCATCAATCTGAAATGGATTACTAGTACAATAGTAATAAAATCAGTACAGTAAATAAATGGACGACCCTTAATATAGTAACTACTGTGTGGAAATTGGTTGCTTCAAAAGTCGACACATTTTCAACATTTAGCTCTTTAATTATCTGTAAGATATTTCGCCTATAACAGAAACTTTGTATAAAGTAGCCTGTAGTCATGATTATACATCTTCATTATATACAACCATTTTCACAGTTTATTCTATTATCATGTATTCTATTTTCACAAAGAGCTCATTTCAAGACCTTTACAGAGGTCAGAGGTTTTTTTTTTTTAACAACCAATCACAGTCCTTGAATTGCTGCATCATCCCTAGCAACGGGGTCGACCACACCCCCTCACTAAGATAAGGGATTTGTACTTTCCTTACTCAGAGTCGCTCTGAGAAGTTTCCTAAATCACTTTTAGTCCAGAACTCCCAGCTAGGATTTTTAGGCTGAGATAGGAGCTCTCTGAGAGAATTCTAAGAAGCTTTGTGAATACGGGCACTGAAGTGCTGAGACCTTTAACAGACAGAGAGAGAGAGAGAGAGAGAGAGATAATGTGTGTGTGTGTGTGTGTGTGTGTGTGGTTCTCAGTAACCTGAGAACCAGCATTGCCCTGAATAAATACACTCATAAACACACATGCAAAAATATGGATAAACACACCCACACACACACACACACACACACACACACTACATCCTGAAACACTCGGCTGAAGCTCTCTCCCTCTCTCTCCGTCTCACACACACACACACACACACACACACACAGAGCGAGTGTGATTATGTCATTTCCTCCGTAGGCAGAATTTGTGTTTTAATAAATGCAGATCACTCATTTCTCCTCCTTCCACACAGATTACATTCGTCTACCCGCTACCTCAATCCCACCGTCCCTCCGTCCTCCACGTCCCTGTGAGTGAGGGAGCGACATACACAGGAGTACAGGAAGAAACAAACTCTTATCAAACCAAAGCAGCCTGAGTTATTAGAGACCTCACCTCAAAGAAAGAGAGACACGGGGGGGGGGGGGGGGCACGGAGGGAGAGAGAGACATGGGGGGGGGGGGCACGGGGGGGAGAGAGAGACATGGGGAGAGAGAGAGACACAGGGGGAGAAAGAGAGATAGACACGGGGGGAGAGAGAAACACGGGGGGGGCACGAGGGGGGAGAGAGAGAGACACGGGGGGGGGCACGGAGGGAGAGAGAGACATGGGGGGGGACAGAGAGAGAAAGAGAGAGAGACATGGGGGGGCACACATGGTGGGAGAGAGAGACATGGGGGGCACGGGGAGAGAGAGACATGGGGAGAGAGAGAGACACAGGGGGAGAAAGAGAGATAGACACGGGGGGAGAGAGAAACACGGGGGGGGCACGAGCAGGGAGAGAGAGAGAGACACGGGGGGGCACGGAGGGAGAGAGAGACATGGGGGGGACAGAGAGAGAAAGAGAGAGAGACATGGGGGGGCACACATGGTGGGAGAGAGAGACATTGGGGGGCACGGGGAGAGAGAGATATGGAAAGAGAAAAAAGGAAAAAGAAAGAGAGAGGGAGAAGGAGAGAAAGAAAAAGAGACAGAGACACGGGGAGAGAGAAACGGGTGAGGGAGAGAGAGACGGTGGGGAGGGACGTCTCTATCTGTTCCTCCTGTACTTCTGTGAATAACGTTGGAGTGAAATGTCAGGAGCCAAACCCCTCGATCTGTTCCTCTCGTCCTCTCTCCATCCATCCGTCCACTTCTCCCTCTCTCTCCTCCTCTTTCTCACTCAGGATAAAAACAGAAAATGTCACACGTACATCAATGTCATCAGGACCGTGTGTGTGTGTGTGTGTGTGTGTGTTTATCCATAGACGACTATCATTTCGATCAGCCCAAGGTGTGTCATTATGTGTGTGTGTGTGTGTGTGTGTGTGTGTGTCTCTCTCTCTCTCTCTCTCTCACTCACACACACACACACACACACACACACACACACACACACACACAGATTAAGACTCACCAGAGGGTTGGTGTTTCTCAGAGAGCTGAATGTCAGCTGTTTATCAACAGTTTCAGAGAATGATCGAAGGAATGACAGGAAGTCAGGCAGGACGACAAAAGAAAGAGAAATGAGGGAGGAAGGAGAGAACAACAGGACAAAGAAAACATGGACGAGCCTACAGTCCAGTGTGGGTCTCTTTAAACGAGTCCAGGAATGAGTGTGGAAGCTTCTGATTGGCTGCGAGCTGTAATTAGGAGTTAATGAGGAGTTAACGAGGAGCACCTGTCCCTGACTGAAGACATGGAGACACCAAACCACACCAAACACTCACAGTGTGCATGTGAGCTCCTGAGCACCTGAAAACCTAGAGCAGGTACACCGTGTACGCGCGCACACACACACACACACACAAAACACAACACAAACTGCAAACAGGTGAAGACTGAATATCTTTAGCCTCAGGAAGCGTAAACTTTTGGCCTCAGCTGAGAACACACACTCGGGTCGGTGTGCAGTGGATCAGTAGAGATAGACGATAAGGTGTGAGGTTCTAACAGAACCGGCTCCAGAACTCCACAGGCTCCGCCCCCTGAGGAACATCTATCTAGGAAGGAGCAGACGAACCAATTAGTGCAAAATGTGCCTGAGCCACTGCCAACACACACACCGAGTTATACACTCTATAGCAAGGTCACCACCAGTGTGTGTGTGTGTGTGTGTGTGTGTAAGTGTGGTGCCAGAAACTCTGTGGGATGAGTAACGTGTTGAGGCCAACAACAAGAGCCTTGACTCATCTCTCACACACACACACACACGCACGCACGCACGCACGCGCACACACGCACGCACACACACACACGCACACTTCCTGTGGTGTTTGTAGAGGTCGAGTCACAAATCTTCCTTGGATTCAGCGCACATGCACACACACACACACACACACACACACACACACACACACACACTACTCTGTCTCTCTCTCTCTGCAGGAGGTCATCAGTGAAGTAAAAGACACTTCCTCCTGAATTTGCATAACGAGGTGTGTAATTATGCTAACTGGAACGCCGCCCTAAAGCGTCCCCTCACCTTCTTTAACGAGTGTTAATTACTTCATCTACTCCACCAGGCCTCACCTCCATCACTCCATCTCTCTCTCTCTCTCTCAGAACACAGGATGAAGTAACAACACATTCAGAAAGAGTTTCATTAAACAGGAAAACTTTCATTAAAGCGAATCATTAATATTTATAAACACACTCACACACACACACACACACACAAACACTCTATTATTCTGCTCCCTCTCTCTCACACACACACGCTGAGAGCGTAGAGAACATGGAGGAAGACCGTGGTTGATATCTAACGGCTCTTCTCAGTTAAGCGGCCGTGTGTGTTGTTCCCTCTTTATGCAGCTCTGACGTTTTTGCGGTCGTTGCGCTGTTTGAAGACTCAGTTATGTCCAACCATTTAGCTGCTGCTTAGAGGCTCTCCTCCTTCTTCATGATCCCACCCAGTGCCCCAGTTCCAGAGTGTGATGCTCCCACCACCGTGCTTAACACAACTACAGTGTTCTCAGGGTTGAAGGCCTCACTCCTCCAAACACTGCTAAGAACTTTCCTCCAGAAGGTCTTTTCTTTGTCCATGTGGTCAGCTTCAAACTTTGGTCAAGCTTGAAAGTGTGGATTTTTGTGCAGGAGGGTTCCTGGGGTTTTCCTGAACATCTAAACCAGTTTCTTCCAGCACTCACTGGATGAGTGAGGTAATGAGGTGTATTTAATGTGTAGATGAGGTGTAGATGAGGTGTTGATAAGGTGTTGACGTGTTGATGAGGTGTAGTTAAGGTGTAGATGAGGGTAGTTAAGGTGTATTTAAGGTGTAGATGAGGTGTTGATGAGGCGTAGTTAAGGTAGATGAGGGTAGTTAAGGTGTATTTAAGGTGTAGATGAGGTGTAGTTAAAGTGTATTTAAGGTGTAGATGAGGTGTTGATGAGGTGTAGATGAGGTGTAGAGGTGTAGATGAGGTGTAGATGAAGTGTAGATCAGGTGTAGTTAAGGTGTACTTAATGTGTAAATGAGGTGTAGTTAAAGTGTATTTAAGGTGTAGATGAGGTGTTGATGAGGTGTAGATGAGGTGTAGCGGTGTAGATGAGGTGTAGATGAAGTGTAGATCAGGTGTAGTTAAGGTGTATTTAATGTGTAAATGAGGTGTAGTTAAAGTGTATGTAAGGTGTAGATGAGGGTAGTTAATGTGTTTTTAAAGTGTAGATGAGGTGTAGATGAGGTGTAGAGGTGTAGATGAGGTGAAGATAAGGCATAGATAAAGTGTAGATGAGGGTAATTAAGGTGTATTTAAGGTGTAGGTGAGGTGTATTTAAGGTGTAGATGAGAGTAGTTAAGGTGTATTTAAAGTGTAGATGAGGTGTAGATGAGGTGTAGAGGTGTAGATGAGGTGTAGATGAGGTGAAGATAAGGCATAGATAAGGTGTAGATGAGGGTAATTAAGGTGTATTTAAGGTGTAGATGAGGTGTATTTAAGGTGTAGATGTGAGTAGTTAAGGTGTATTTAAAGTGTAGATGAGGTGTAGTTAAGATGTATTTAAGGTGTAGATGAGGTGTAGAGGTGTAGATGAGGTGTAGTTAAGGTGTAGATGAGGTGTAGATGAGGTGTAGATGATGGTAGGTAAGGTGTATTTAAGGTGTAGATGAGGTGTAGATGAGGTGTAGAGGTGTAGATAAGGTGTAGCTGAGGGTAGTTAAAGTGTATTTAAGGTGTAGGTGAGGTCTAGTTAAGGTGTATTTAAGGTGTAATTAAGGTGTATTTAAGGTGTAGGTGAGGTGTAGAGGTGTAGATGAGGTGTAGATGAGGTGTTGATGAGGTGTAGATGAGGTGAAGATAATGTGTAGATGAGGGTAGTTAAGGTGTATTTAGGGTGAAGATGAGGTGTAGATGAGGTGTTGATAAGGTGTAGATAAGACATAGATAAGGTGTAGATAAGTTGTAGATGAGGTGTTGATGAGGTGTAGATAAGGTGTAGTTAAGGTGTAGATGAGGGTAGTTATGGTGTATTTAAGGTGTAGATGAGGTGTAGATATTTTGTAGATGAGGTGTAGATGAGGTGTAGAGGTGTAGATGAGGAGTTGAGGTGTTGATGAGATGTACTTAAGGTGTAGATGAGGGTAGTTAAGGTGTATTTAAGGTGTATTTGAGGTGTAGATGTTTTGTAGATGAGGTGTAGATGAGGTGTAGAGGTGTAGATGAGGTGTAAAGGTGTATTTAAGGTGTAAATGAGGTGTAGTTAAAGTGTATTTAAGGTGTAGATGAGGGTAGTTAAAGTGTCTTTAAGGTATTGATGAGGTGTAGATGTGTAGATGAGGTGTAGATGAGGTGAAGATAAGGCATAGATAAGGTGTAGATGAGGGTAGTTAAGGTGTATTTAAGGTGTAGATGAGGTGTTGATGAGGTGTAGACGTGTAGATGAGGTGTAGACGTGTAGATGAGGTGTTGATGAGGTGTAGATAAGGCATAGATAAGGTCTAGATGAGGGTAGTTAAGGTGTATTTAAGGTGAAGATGACATGAAGATGAGGTGTTGATGAGGTGTAGATAAGGTGTAGATAAGTTGTAGATGAGGTGTTGATGAGGTGTAGATAAGGTGTAGATAAGGTGTAGATGAGGGTAGTTACGGTGTATTTAAGGTGTAGATGAGGTGTAGATATTTTGTAGATGACGTGTAGATGAAGTGTAGAGGTGTAGATGAGGTGTTGAGGTGTAGTTAAGATGTATTTAAGGTGTAGATGTTTTGTAGATGTTTTGTAGATGAGGTTTAGATGAGGTGTAGATGAGCTGTAGTTAAGGTGTAGATGATGGTAGTTAAGGTGTATTTAAGGTGTAGATGAGGTGTAGAGGTGTAGATGAGGTGTAGATGAGCTGTAGTTTAGGTGTAGATGATGGTAGTTAAGGTGTATTTAAGGTGTAGGTGAGGTGTAGTTAAGGTGTAGTTAAGGTGTAATTAAGGTGTATTTAAGGTGTAGGTGAGGTGTAGATGAGATGTAGTGTCTGGATTAGAAATCTGCTTCACATTGTTTTATTGTTTCAGAATGAAAGTTTAAAATGCTCCACAAACTCCAGACGCAGATTTCTGAACTCTCTCACACTTCTGAATTAGGAATCAGGTGTTTATGTCACACACACACACACACACACACACACCATGGTGGGTTTGTGTGCGCGTGTGTGTGAAAAAAGCTAAGTTACTCTACAAACATTAATAAACTCTATAGCTCACAGTACCTGCCCCTCTCCACACTCCACAGGTCAGTGACCTGCTGATAAACACACGTCATATGTATTATACAGGTGATGAGAGAGAGACAGATGGAGGCAGAGTGTGAGACAGAGAGAGACAGACAGAGAGAGAGACAGACAGACAGAGAGACAGACAGACAGAGAGAGAGAGAGAAGGTCATGTCTTGCTCTGTTAGACTAACTTTATGATATTAAAAAATGATTGTGTGTGTGTGTGTGTGTGTGTGTGTGTGTGTGTGTGTGTGTGTGTGTGTGCGCGCGTGTATGTACGCATGTGCGAGTGTGTATGTGTGCGTGTGTGTAACACCAATATATCCACAAAACACTGTCCACTCCAGTGAGAGAACAATTCTCTCCATATTGTGCCCTTCTTACTTTTTCTCTTTTTTATCATTCCTGCCCCCCCCTCTCTCTCTCATTGTGTCTCTCTTTCCTTCCCTCCATTTTACTTTTCTGATTTGGACAGAAATCAATTTGCCAAGATGAAAGTTTTCAATTCCATTATGGCGGTGAAATGGATCCCAGCTAACTGAGCTTTCTGCAGCACTAATGGAAAATCGTTTAGAGAGAGAGAGAGAGAGAGAATGAGAGAGACAGAGAGAGAGACAGAGACACGGCGAGAGACAGAGAGAGAGACACAGAGAAAGAGAGAGACAGAGACACGGCGAGAGACAGAGAGAGAGACACAGAGAGAGAAACAGAGAGAGAGAGAGAGTGAGACAGAGTGAGAGACAGAGAGAGACATTCAGCTCCGCCCTCACTTCCTCATCAGACAACTGACTGGACGAGCTTTATTACACTAATCGTATACAAATTACAGAGAGAGAGACAGAGACATACATAGCGAAAGTTAAGGAGACAGAAACATAAAAACAGAGGCAGACAGACAGAGAGACAAATGAAATAAGAGACAGAAAAAAGAAAGTTAAAGAGACAGACAGGTTTTCCCTTCAGCAGTTCGGGGTGATTATCTCAATTAAAGCAGCAACTGATAACGATCACAGTCATTAACACACACACACACACACACACACAGCAGTGTTTATCTATAGTGCCCATGACGACAGGTGTGTGATCACAGCAATGTGTGTGAGCATCAATAATCACTACAGTGTAAAACGTCCCCATCAGAGAGACGGCTGTCTGTCTGTCTGTGTGTTAACCCGCTGTTAGTCTGTCTGCACTTTCTGTCTCAGTGTCTGTCTGTCTGTCTGCCCTGCTGTCCGTCACACAGTGTCTCTCTCTGTCTGTCTGTCTGTCTGTCTCTATCTTTCTGTAGGTCTGTCTGCCTTTTTCTGGTGTTATTCTGTAGTCTATCGTCTCCTGGTGGTCTCGTCCATGTCCAGGCTCCATAAGGCTTCAAGTCTGTCAGACCTGGAAATAAATGTGCGTGTGTGTGTGAGTGTGTGTGTGTGTGTGTTTCTCTCTTTAATCCAAACACACGGTGTTAAAGACCCTCGGCACAGTCACGTTTATCTAAAGATCAGTTTATTAGACTTTTATAGAGTTTTATAATTATCTCAGGCTTTACACTGTCCTGTTTTATTAAAGATTATTTTCTCATTTAATGAGAAACCGTAGACCGTGAGTGTGTGTGTCTGAGCGTGTGTGTGTGAGCGCGCGTGTGAGCGCGTGCGAGAATGCGTGTGTGAGAGCGTGTGTGAGAACGCGTGTGAGAGCACGTGTGTGGGCATGTATGTGAGTGCATGTGAGAGTGCATGTGAGAGCGCATGTGAGAGCGCGTGTGAGTGCGCGTGAATGGGCATGTGTGTGAGCGCGTGTGAGAGCGTGTGTGTGAGAGCGCGTGAGTGAGAACGCGTGTGAGAGCGCTTGCGTGTGAGAGCGCATGTGAGAGGGAGTGTGAGTGCGCGTGTGTGAGAGCGTATGAGACTGAAGTCTGAAGGCCTGAGCAGCTCAATATTTAACCAGTTCTAATGATCTCATGATAGAATACTGGGGGGCTGGTGTGTGTGTCTGTGTGTGTGTTTGTGTGTGTGTGTGTGTGTTTGTTTGTTTAAGTGTAGTGTGCATTAAATCTTTGAGGAGATGTGTGTTAATAAGTGGGGTGATACAATACGATATTATTGCGATACCTCGGTGCCGATTTCGATTAATATTCTGATTCTAAAAGTCTCATAATTTTAGTAATCTCCCGATTCAATGTTACATTTTCGCCAGTTCTGGTACAATTTTAACCTTTAAATGTTTAATGACTAATTAAAATTATTAAGTAATTAAAACATTTGTTTTCTCACTTAAAACCCAAACGGATCGTTTAAACACCACAAACTAACTTTAAATACCAGAGTTTAACATTTAACTTCAAATTAAATTAAACACAAGGCTACGCTGTTACTGAGCCGCACGGGTCTCTGTTACATTCACTCTAAACACACGGGATGAAAATCTGTGTGAAGAGTTCAGAGAGCGCCACCTGCAGGATTATAAAGTAACTGTAACACTATAACTTGACAGTGAGCGCGCAGGGCTTCTAGCGCACATGATTTTTGACTAATTAGCGCTGGCGGTGTTGTGAGACCGGTCGGTGGAAGTGTGTGTAATGAGTGTGTTTGTGACTAATTTGCTCACAGTCTGGAGAAAAAGGCAGATGGGAGGAGTTTAATCAGCACACTGTCAGAGACGTACGGATCCAGCCGCACCTGACTGTTACACAGCACTCACACTGGAGACTCAGATGTGGACCGTCTACTATCAGACTGTTAGAGAGAATTAATCAACACCCTCTGACCAATCAGAGCGCAGCACGGGCTGTGAGTTTCGTCTAACACACAAACCTGAAGCTGATCAGACGTGCAGTTCCTCATGAGTCTTCACATTTATTTCTAGAATTAATGACACCCCTTCTGTCTCTCTCTCTCTCTCTCTCTCTCTCTCTGTCTGGAGTCAGGAGCAGAGCAGGGTTTAAGACAGACAGAGATGAAGCCTGTGGCATTGAGGAGACAGCTGGACAAATTTGAAGAAGGAGAGGAAGGAGACAATCCCATAATTCTGTGCAGCAAGGCGAGAGTGAACGAGTGTGGATGTGAAAAATGGAAGAAAAAGTGAACTGAACCAAACCCGAAGTGCCTCTGTGGATAAAATGTGATGGTTTTCTAAAAATTATATTTTTTCACTTACAGTCACAACAACAAACACAAATCATTCTCCAGTGGCCACCAGGGGGCAATGTTTGCTATAGTAGACCAGGTTACACAATGTTCCTGCATATAAATCCAAATGAAAAACTGGAATACAGTAAAAATACTTTTTCCATTATTGCTCACTGCTTGAATTATAAGTGCGCCCTGTGTTAACAGATACACAAACTACAGAAAAGCATTACGCAAAACAAACATTATCAGGGAATTCATTTTTAATAGCTCTTTAAATTCCTAATGGCAATTAATCAATTAATGCTTAATCGGAAGTATCTCTAAATTTCTTTAAATATGAAACATCCGTGAAAAAAAAATTATGATGTATCATGTTTATTTTGTATGAGCAGCAATAACAGAACGTGCACAAAACACACCATGTTCTTATTCTGTTATATTAGATTGTATTATATTATATTCGATTACATTTGATTACATCATATTATATTATATTATTCTGGCTTTGGTAAACCTACTCCCACGACTCGAGTGATCCCTACAGTCTTGTACATTTAGTGAATATTCATAGCTGAGACACGCCTACTTTCTCAGGCTTGTGATGAGAAACAAGAGAAGAAGTTCTAAATAATAAAGATTTAAAGACATTAGAGATCGCTCAGTGCTCTCGGGTCAGATTAAGAGCAGAGTCATTAGTATCTAATAGAACCCAAACAGCACCGAGGACCAGAGGACAGCGGCGGAGCCCTCGCCTGAGAACGCCTCTGTTATTAATCTGAGACGAAGTAACGGTACACACCAGGCTTTACAAGCTCAGGAAGCTGCTCGGAAATACTGCAGGAGTTTATGGGAAATGTTTCAGCATGATAAGAACCTCAGTAAGGGCAGAAATCACCAGGCAGCACCGATATGATATAATCACCATGCACAGGTGCTGATTCTCTCTGTGTTATATCACAGTTAGTTCTGAGCGAGTGATCTGATTGGACGAGAGGCGTTATTCCCCGAGTGCTGATAACAGACAGTAACAGCACTGTGAGGTGTAACTGTGTGTGTGACTGGGCGTGTCCCAGGTGTTGTCCAGTGGTTAATGACAATGACTGTGTGTCTCAGCGTGGGTGAGAGTCGGTCTGTATGGTCCGCAGTACTGAGCAGAGAGCAGCTGCCTGACCACACCCACATTCACACCCAGTCACAGAAGCACTTTCAGCAACAACACACATCTGATAACGTTATGTCGTCTTAAACAACACGCCGTCTCTGCAGTAATCACTTCTAAGTCCTTCTTAATCGCCTCTGAACCGTCCGCGTCGTTCTGTTCACGGCTAACACTTAGCTACAAAGGCAACTAGCTTATAACACGAAGCTGAATCCCAAATCCCTCTCTAACCCCTGATCAAGGGCACTACTCAGTGTGTGGAACAAGGGAGTGTACACCCTACATAGTGCACTATTTCCATTTAACTCTATTTGAGACTCACCCCCAGAACCCTGAAGTTATCGGAGCTGATATTCTAAAGTGTAATAAGTGTAAATCTGCAGTAAATCTGGTGAGTTTCTCAGGACTGACCACCACCTCCATGGTTTAGTCTCCTCACCTGGAGCTCCGACAGAGAACCGCTAAGAGTTTAACACCACTCTCACCTCCTGTTAATTACACTAACTGTTGCTCACTGATTGTCGCTCACCATCTCTGCCAGCTCCTCCAGTCGCCGTTAGTTAGTTCCACCAGGCCTGGAAAGATATGTGTGGGCGGAGCAAAGTCACTGGTTGAATAAAGAAACTAATCATAATCTAATGATAATAAATGGTGTTTGTGGAACTGTTGTATAAAAGCAATATCACACTGTTAGTATCATGATGTTACAAATATCCCAGTTTTTTTAAACAATCCTTAAAAAATTACAAATAATTGTCTCCTGGGACGCGACTCTGTGCTGATGTGTGTAGAGTTCAGGATCACAGACGAATTGCGCCATTTTACCTCCTCAAATGCAAACATATATAAAAAATCAGGTTGGAGTCAGTCTGTTGATGAAACTCCACACAAAAGAATTGCGACACGCAACCGAATCGGTTTTTAATCAGAGATGTTCTGCAGGACTCGGGTTCTGTGTTTATACACACACTAAAAAAATCAGGAGAAAATGTTATGTGGAGGATGTTTTCAATGTTTATGAAAGCGGTTCTCAGTTCTAGAACAGAACACACACACACACACACACACACACACACACACACACAGATCTGTGTAAAGAGCCGCTTAATCACGCCTGGTCATGTGACCCACTTTATATAATAATGATGAGTGCATTAATGTTCATAGATCTCAATGGACACGGTGAATTGTGTGTGTGTGTGTGTGTGTGTGTGTGTGTGTGTGTGTGTGTGTGTGTGTGTGTGTGTGTGAGAGAGAGAAAGTGATTACCTCAGTGTGCACAATTTGGTATT